>CM070873.1:145565440-146165440 GCA_036365515.1 Torymus aiolomorphi
ATAGAATAAATTAGAAAACATCGTTGGTGTACAATGATGGAGTTGTTCTCAAATGTGCTGACGCCTCCACCGCCAGATAGGAGGGCTAGGCATCGACCTCGAGAAGATGTCTGCGCACCGCTCTCTTAAAGCATGATAAGGATGGAAGGTGACGTAGGGAAGGAGGGAGCCTGTTCCAAAACTGGGCACCTTGAACTTGGAAGGCATTGAAACCTGTTGAGGTGCTCACCTTGGAAATTTGTAGTTCAGGCGTGTCCTTCCTACCGGGCAGTCTGGACTTCTTCTCGGTGAAAAAGGACGCGAGGTATGAAGGTTCATGTAACCTGGTTATCTTATATAATAAAATGGCTTGGAAGTACTGCCTGCGCGAGTCAGTACGAAGCCAGTCCAGACGTTTCCGGTAGGGGGTGATGTGTTCATCTCTCCTCATCCCAAAAATATATCTCACACACGAATTGCTAAGTCGCTGTATTCGTATACGTTGTTCGTCCTTAGCGTCTAAGTATACCAGCGTGTAGTAGTCAATGTGCGGCTGTATAAGTGATTCAACCAACCGCCTGCGAAGCGTCTCAGTGGTACACGCCCTGATAAACCGCAAACTATACAGGGCTTTATTAACTTTTTTAGTTAATACATCAATGTGCGGCTTCCAAGAGAGTTTGCTATCCAATGTAACACCAAGACTCACGACTGTGCCTCTAAAAGGGACGAAGATGCCGCCCTGAACCTCAACGCCAGCCAAGTTTCTTAACTCAATGTCATTGACATTTTTTCTGGATCCAAATACAATAGCCTTCGTTTTGCTAGCGTTAAGATGCAGGCCGAAGCCCCCCGCCCAGTCAGCAACCCGTCGCGCCGCAACAGCAAGTTGATCAATACCTTCCAGAATTTTATCTTTGGCTATGTGAAGATATATCTGGAGATCGTCTGCTTAGAAGATGTGCTTCGTAGTCTGTCCATTTAGTATCTTGTGTAAGTCGTTGACGTAGAGGCTAAAGAGCAAGGAACCCAGGACAGACCCCTGAGGTACTCCCAAGTTTGTTTCCAACCAATCGGAGTTTCCATTTTTGCTCGAGGTTACCATTTGGGAGCGACCCTGTAAATAAGATTTTACCCACAGGAGCGCTGACCGTGCGAACCCCAGCTCTTTCAGCTTGCGAAGTAGTTTAGTAGGCGATATGGTGTCAAACGCCTTGCTGAAGTCAAAGAGTAGTAAGAGTGTTACCTCTCTTCTGTCGATGGCCATGCGTACGTCATCAGTAAGTTTAATAAGTGCCGTTTGTGTGCTGTGATGTTTTCTGAAACCGGTTTGGAGGGGATCAAGTAAGTTATTTTTGTTTAAATACTCCATGATTTGTCCATGAGCAATCTTCTCAAGCACCTTGGACAGGAAGCAGAGCAACGCTATGGGGCGAAAATCAGCCGGATTGGATGGAGAAGCATTTTTCTTGAGAGCAATTACTCGTGCCTGCTTCCAGATGCTCGGGAAAATTCCTCTTGCAAAAGAGGTGTTGAAGACACTTACAATGAACTCTCCGATAGCCGGGAGTGCTTTCACGATCACCTCTTGGGGACCCCATCAACTCCTTGCTTGCGAGGAAAAGTGTGATATAGCAAGGACAACTTCGCATAAATTTACTGGTCTGAATGAGAAGCCGTCATCGCTTACAGACCAGATAATGTCCTTTGCTTCTTCGATATTTTCAAGTGGAGAGATGGATATCCCCGCGAAGTGAGCGTTCAGTTCCTCCGGCTTAAAACCATGCAACTCCTCTTCAGCACTCTTGGGTAGGAGGCCGAGGTTCCGCATCTCCTTCCAAATATTCTTTTTATCATCAAGAGCGTCTGACAGATGTTTGTGCAGGAAGGATGTACGCTCTTGTTCAATGCGAACGTCGACCTCACTGGTGAGCCGAAGAAACTCGCCGAGCAGCTCCGCACGCCCAGTACGCTTATAGCGACTGTGCGTAGCATTACGCTTGTCGACGAGCTGCCTCAACTCAGGACCAAACCAGGGAGCATATTTTTTCTTTTGACATACTGTTTTTAAAGGCGCTAATTCGTTAATTGCTGTATTTAGATTTTCATTGAGTATATTTAAAGCACTCTCCAAATCGGCTTCAATTAAGTTTGTGTCTGTCCAGTCGTGGCAAAACAAGATGTCAACAAGAGAAGTACTGTCGATGCTTTTAAAGTTCCTGTAAGAGAAGGAGCCTGTTACAGGTGCAGGAGAAAATATATTAATGGTTGCATCAATGACACAGTGCTTGCCAAAACTGGGAAGCCACTCGTTATTGTGATTTAGTATAACATCGCAACTGTCTGTCAGTATTACATCAATCCATGTGTGAGATGTTGGAGTGTGGTGAGTTGGCCCATGCTGAACTATCTGGAGAGATAACTCCTCAGATAGACGCTTTATGGTGTTAGCGTCATCGGACCCGGATAACAAGTCTGCATTCAGATCGCCCATGAGTAATTTATGGCTATAATCGCCACTAAGGTCACGTAAAACATCAAAGAGATCACTATCTTTTTGCATGGGTATCTTTGGGGGTCTGTAGAATAAGCCAACGAGTATTGGAGGAGAGTTGCCCTGCTCTACGCTACAAAAAAGGTACTCAGGGATACCGGGTTTCTCCGGTCCCTGGGTATTAGAAAAAGCTAATTTCTTCACAGTAAAATCACTGCGTACATACAGAGCAATCCCTCCCCCATTGATGTTCCGGTCTTGTCTGATGACTGTATATCCCCCGATCCGAATGAGGCTGTCATCCACGACCGAGCCCAGCCAAGTTTCTGCGAGCCCAAATATGCTGTAAGATGGATTATCAGCTAGGAGTAGGCGAAGTCCCTCAATAAAAGCCCTGATAGAGTTCACATTGAGGAACCCAGCCCTAAGGAACCTCTTCCCTCTCCCAACTGGTCAGGATGAGTTGACCGACTTGCCCGCCTGAGCTTTCTCCAGCCCGTCCCGTTCGTTGCGGTCTCTGTCATTACGGTCAGAGTCCTTGTCTGTAGTTGGCC
Source organism: Torymus aiolomorphi (assembly GCA_036365515.1). Lineage (NCBI taxonomy): Eukaryota > Metazoa > Arthropoda > Insecta > Hymenoptera > Torymidae > Torymus > Torymus aiolomorphi. The sequence continues at coordinate 145,568,468 of CM070873.1, forward strand.
GTTTTTTGCTAGGTGTTGCTCGGCACGCCGTTTGAATAGCCTGCAATCGGCAGCCGTCGAGAAAACATGCGCCCGCTCTCCCCCCCTCAGCTCACTCAGCCACCATTTGTGCCGCATTAGAAAGTCGAGCTATGGCCCCCAAAACTTCCTTTTTGGTGGTGTTTAGATAAATCTGAAGGTCATCTGCATAAAAGATATGATTTATCGCTAGTCCGTCAAGTATGTCGTGCAGGTCGTTGACGTAGAGGCAGAAAAGTAGGGGACCCAGGACAGAACCCTGTGGAACTCCCATATTGGTTTCTAGGTAATCCGAGTTACCATTCTTTTGAGAGATTACCATCTGGGACCGAACTTGTAAGTATGATTTGATCCACAGGAGAGCTGCCCTGGAAAACCCTAGCTGCCGAAACTTTCGCAGAAGCTTTGATAGCGAAATCGTATCAAGTGCCTTACTAAAATCAAATAATAATAGAAGAGTTACCTTCTTTTTATCAATGGCCATACGCACATCGTCCGTCAGTTTAATCAGAACTGTTTGAGTACTGTGGTGTTTACGAAAACCGGTTTGGAGGGCATCAAGAAGTTTATTTTCATTAAGATACTCCGTAATTTGGGTGTGGGCGAGCTTTTCAAGAACCTTAGAGAGGAAACAGAGCATTGCAATGGGCCGAAAGCCCGAGGCTGATGTTGGTGCCACTTTCTTTTTAAGTGCAACGAGCTGCGACCTTTTCCAGGCCCCCGGAAAGATCCCCTGAGCGAAAGACGAGTTGAAAATGTTGACCAGAAAGTCGCCAACAACCGGAAGAGCCCCCGCAACAACCTGTTGGGGAATCCCATCCGCCCCCTTTGCCTGCGAGGAGAAATGAGAAATGGGAAGGACAACATCATAATTTACCGGTTTAAAATGAAAACCATCCTCATTTACAGTATTTGTCATGTTCAATGCTTCGTCTATGTCTTCCAAAGGAGAGGAAAAGACCCCAGCGAAGTGAGCATTTAACTCTCCCGGCGCGAACCCGTGAAAATCCTCGTCTTTACGTTTCGAAAGGAGGCCAAGGTTACGCATTTCCTTCCAGATATTCTTATTATTATCGAGAGCATCAGTGAGATGTTGTTGCATGAAGGAATTCCGCTCTTCGATTAGGCGAACGTCGACCTCCTCACTGAGTCGGAGAAACTCATCGAGCAGCTCAGCTCTCCCAGTGCGCTTATAACGCCTGTGAGTAGCATTGCGCTTATCAATGAGTAGCCTCAACTCAGGCCCAAGCCAAGGAGCATATTTTTTATTGGGACAAACCTGTTTAAGAGGCGCCAAAGTGTTAATTACTACATTAAGATTATGATTCAATGAGAGCAGAGCACCCTCCAAGTCGGTTTCGATTGAACTCATGGCCATCCAATCACATTGAATGAGCATATCATTTACTGCTTCCGAACTTATGCTCTTGTAGCCCCTATAAGAGAAAGATTCTCGAACGGGATTCAAAGAGTAGATGTCTATAGTAGCATCCAAAATGCTATGCTTTCCAAAACTGGGCAGACTTTCGTTCCTGTACTCCAGTAATGTGTTATTATCGTCCGTCAAGATTAAGTCAATCCATGTGTGAGCGGTAGAGGTTCGATGCGTAGGGCCATGTTGAACAATTCGAAGAGAAAGCTCTTCCGTAAGACGCCGGATGGTGTTTGCGTCATCGGATGCCGACAACAGATCCGCATTCAGGTCCCTCATGATGATTTTGTGGCTATACTCAGCTGTTAAGTCTCTCAAGATGGAGAAGAGATCAGATTGCTTTTGCATTTGAATTTTAGGGGGCCGATATATCACCCCTACGAGGACAGGGGGAGAGTCACCCCTGCTGCACGCTACAAAACAAGTATTCAGGCTTATTTGGCGTGCCCGATCCGTGAGTATTAGAAGTGTCAAGCACACGAACGGTATAATCACTGCGCACATACAGCACAACTCCCCCCCATTCACGTTTCGATCCTGTCTGATCAAAGTATATCCCTGAACCCGAACAAGGCCGTCATCGACAACCGGGCCCAGCCATGACTCCGCAATTCCAAAAATATGGTAGGAGGGATTCTCCGCAAGGAACACGCGAAGTCTCTCAATGCGCGCTCTTAGCGAGTTAATATTGAGGAACCCCGCCTTAAAGAAACTACCATTCCACCGTCCCCCCTTCGCCACTGGCCCAGTAGTGTCAAAGAGTTGCCGCCGGACCATTTGCCAGAGCCGAATCTTTGTCTGCATTATCTACCTCAGTCGGTGCTATGTTCCTGATAGCTATTGATACGGCAGAAAGTGACTGGCACGCTGTATAAATAGCTTGAAGGTCCGCAGCTGATGCGAAGACATGCGCATGCTCACCACCTCTTCTCCTAGCTAGGCACCTGCCTCCCGCATGCCAGACGTACTTGAAGCCAAGTCCCTGAGCTATTGGCCTCAAGTTTTTAAAAAGAAAGAAGTTTTCTTGGGACAACATCATGTTAATAAAAATTTTTCGCGCTGGCATGCAGGAAGCAGCCTCTGAATCCAACAGGTCGAGTTTAATATCGCTAGTCGTGAGATAGTTGTTGGCAAGCGCACGCTTGGCTCGCATCACTTCTCTGACGAACCTGGGCTTTGCTAGTCGAACGATTATAGAGGGCAATGCGCCCGAGCGCGATCCCAAGCTCTCCACCGAGATCTCTCCTGGTTCCCGGGTTGGTTCCCGGGAGCGCAAAACACGAGTGCCAGTAATATCGTCTCTCTGAAGAGTGGGAAGAGCGGTGCTGAGTACCGCGAAGGCAATATTACCCACCTTCATTGCATCTGGGTCGACATTACTTTTCAATACACCATTAATCATTACCTCGCAACACTCAGCTCCGTCCTTGCTAGATCTCGTATCAGAGCTTCCGAGACCCAACCGAGGAGAGGAGGAACGTGAGCCGTAAGTATCACAGCCGATGACTGAGTCAAAAGAGGCTGGGGGAGCAGCCCTTATCAAGGGAGAATCTAAAGACTCTCTAAACGGACAAGCACCTCGGAGACTTTCAATTCCAGCGTGGACTTTTCGTAAGTCGTCTCTAAAACCTCCGGTAGTCTCGAGCAGCAACCTCATGTTAGCGTTTGTTTCGCTTAACACATCAGTGTGGTTAGCTATTTCTCCCTCAAGAGCAGAGACTCTGGCTGTTAAATTTGCCTCATCGACAGCAGCGCCCCTACAGGAGAACGTAGGAGTTACACTGTGAAGATCAGGGCCCCTCTTCATGAGGGATTTGAGCTCATCCAGTTGCTTCTCGATCATATCGAAGCGCCGGAAAAAGAGCTCCAAGGTGCTTACCGGAATTAAAACTTGTGAGACTCCAAGAAGAGTGGTCTCACCTAGTGGCGCCTCTTGCGGAAACAGCTTCAGCAGATCATCGCTATTTCTTGCGGATGGAGAGGCGAGGTGACTTTTATTGCCGCTGGTTGTAGATTCAACAGCCTCCGCATTGCTTTGACCAGTGCCATCTAGTGGCTCTTCCTCTGTATCAACGATTGCTGTATCAACATTATCAACATCAGCATCAGTGCCAGCAACATCACCCGAGAACTTGGAGGCGACACCGGAGCCAGTAATAGCAGTAGATGGTGGTGGCAGGTCGTCCTCAATTAACGAGGAGCGCTTCGGCGCCTGACCGCCGATAACCCGCTGGTCAGTCTTAGTGTGCGCCTTCTGGGCTGCAACCCGCTGTGTAGCCTTCTCGCACACGCTGAGTGTCGAAGCAGGCGCCAAGTTGTTGGAGCGCCTTGCTCGCGGTGACGTCACAGCTGGCGTCAATGCACCGAGCAGCGATTGATGGTGGAGGGGGGGCACGGTTTTTGGTGTGCCGCGCTGCGAGGTCGTCTGCTTTACTCGCGTGCTCACCTGAAGTATAGAAGGCAAGGTGCGGCTCGTGGTTGACGGCGTCTGCTGCGGCATGACCTTGGACTGCTTTGCATTGCGGCAGTTATCACAGATGCCTCCCTTTTTTTTCCCCGAGCACTTCGAGTGGCATGGGCGATGACACGTTAGGCATTGGCTAAGTGGCGACGTAGATAGCGCGCCACATACAGCACACTTTATAATCCATGCCCCCAGTGAGAAGAGCAAGCCAATCGCAACAAGGAGCACAGGTGGTACCAACCTCAAGGCTGTTGATTGACGCCGAGGTCCCGCCGAAAACTGCCTCTGCGATCCTAACCTCTCCGAAGTAATTGTGATGGTAAAAAATGGACTCCCTGGCTCAAAAAAATGGAGCCATGCAGTACTGTTCCGTGCACATGGAGCCTGCGGGAGACCGGTTGCTCTGCGAACAGTATACACTCACACAGGTGTGGTCAGACAACGAAAATAGTCGCCGAACGGCAGAGCGTCAAGACAGACGTTATAGCTGTTATACTTACAGAGAGAGAGAGAGAGAGAGAGAGAGAGAGAGAGAGAGAGAGAGAGAGAGAGAGAGAGAGAGAGACTGTAGGAGCGCGTGTGCTTCGATGGACATAATGGCAGTGCGTGGGGTGTGCGAGTGTGCCTGTGAAACGGAGTTTGAGCGCGAGCTTGCCAGCGGTATTTCGTGTACCAAGTGCGTGCGCTGGGAGGGAGAGCGGCATCGGCCCGTCTTCCGCATTAAGGCGCGCGAAACAGACATCGACTGAACTCCCGTATGCGACCGTGAGAGGGGAGGAGAAGTCAAAGGCGCCCTGCACAGTCTTGTATATAGAGTTAGCGCAAGCCGACCGATTTCGGGTAATGCACGCAACGACTTTACGTACAACGGAAAATTAAGCGAACAGTGAAATAATAAAAAATGCGCAGCAGCCGATTGTGTTTCGTAGATAGAATTTTATGATTAATTAAATATGCATATAAATATTAATTCGAATTAATTATTTATTATTATTATTATTATTATTATTATTATTATTATTATTATTATTATTATTATTATTAATTAATTAATTATTCTGTATACAGATAAAATAAATCTCGAGTAATTCTTGCGAAGGCAAGAGGAGTAAAAATTTAGTACGTCTATAAAATTAAAAACTTGGTACGGCAGAAGGAAAATACCTGCAATAAAATTGATAATTTTAAGGAAAAATGTATACTTAGTTATCTTAAAATTCTTGTTGTCAAATCTTGTGTGAACTCGTAGTGCTTGCGTTCGGCACAGTTTGTTCACTAAAAGATTTTATTACTGAAACAGCAAGGTTTCTTTATTCAAAGTTTTTATCATATACATGGTATTTGCAGTCGATTGATCTCAGAACTTTGCTGTTACTTTAAAATCTTATATAAATTCGTAGTGCTTGTGTTCGGCACGGTTTGTTTATTGAAAGATTTTTGTAACAACAGTGACGTTCGACGAACAGCGCATCTTGAAAGATGCAATCGAAAAGGCAGAGTTAGAGGACCGATCGCTGCTAATGCCGTATTGCCACAAAGGCAGGAATGCCTCTCAAAATAGCGAGTGAAATGAGACGGAGAAAAGCGAGTGAAATGAGACGGAGAAAAGCGAGTGAAATGAGACGGAGAAAAGCGAGTGAAATAAGACGGAGAAAAGCGAGTGAGAATGTTGCGAACAGGTCGAGTCCGATACCGGAGACGAGTGAGTCGAGAAAGAACGACAGAGAGAAGAGACAGATAACGACAGTGATGAGCGACAGAGCGAAGGCGACGGTGTTTCTACGACGAGTGTAAACGATGAAATTTTGAGAGGTAAATCAAATATATCAAACGTACGAAAATTAAATCCAATTGGTACATATAGAAAAATTATATGTGAATAAAAACATGATATCAAATTTTAATTTTACAAAAGAAAATCTAGCTAATGAAAACATTAATGATAATTGTATTTTAATAATACAAGAACAACTCCGAATCATTTTGACGCAAATGATAGAGTTTAATCGGAAAAATGAGTGAACTGGCGAGTGACGATAAAGCAAGGGATGAGCGACTGCATCGGAGGGGAAAGCGTGTAACGGCGACTGAAATACAGGCCGGAAAGTCTAATAATAATCCGACAAACGGTGATGAAATTTTGAAGGATAAGATCGTTCTTATTTGAATAAAATCGATAACAAGTTAAATGAAATGGCGACTGATTTACCTTGAAATCCCGTTCTTTTGAAAAGCCTATATAAACTCGTAGTGTTTGTGTTCGACACGGTTTGTTTATTGAAAGATTTTAATTGCAGACATGGCATTCAAGATGCTGGATGAAATGTGTATCTTAATAGATGCTTTTCATCAGGGAAAAGTAGACGGGCGACCGATGATAATACTTTATTGCTGGAAAGGTATGGGAAGTATCTCTTGAAGTAATGACGGAATAGAGACGGAGGAAGGCGACAGAGACTATACCGCAATAGGCACGACAAAGGGCGAGTGGTAGCAGTGGCTGGCGTGAGAGTGAGTAAAAGCGACAGAGTCAAAGAGAGACAGAAACATGTTATATGGTAAGGATTATTTAAACGTATGTTAATACGGTACAAAATAAATTGAGAAAGCCCACATATATTTGATAATTCGAGTTTCGTAATTTCACGCAGGTGAAAATTAATATAAATAAAATCAAATATAAATAAAACATTGCATATAAGAGACAGAAAATCAAAATTGAATTTTGAATAAGACTGAATGTTATTGTGTGATAGAATATATATGAATGATATTTTCAGAATTCTCTTAGATCTGATTTACAAATGAACGACCTGTTGTATATGACTAAATCGATTGTAAAAGCGAGTGTTAATCTAAATAAAACTATTTTGATGTGTTCGATGAACGTAAGTTTAGAATTCGAGACCACTGTAACATTAAAGCGACAGAGCATAGACAGTTTTATAACATGCAGTATAAGAACCATTGAAAGAAATGGCGACAGTTTTCATTGACGGTGTTGAGGACTTCGTAATAATTTATAATAATTTGGCTGAAGTTGTCTTTCAGATCGAGAAAATAAATGGTTTTTATTTATACTGCTATAAACGTGGCGCTGCAGGTTTTAAGTATTCACTGTAAATCTGAAAGCATGATATTGAAATAATTGTCATATATCATGATATTCTAGAATTCGTATCGTAATGAATTTGGCGACTGTATATACGAGCTTAGGATATTCGAAAAGAGTTCTATGCTTCATGAAATAATAAGCGATCTGGCGACTATGTCGTGAATCACAACGGAAGTAAAAGACTGGAATCTGATTAACATGCTGATGGCAAATTTGCGCGACTGGAGAGGTTGAGAAAAAGGTGGTGTGAAAACTGGAAAAGTCAGCACATAAAAGAAAGCGAGTGATCGATAATCAGCAAACTTAGAAGACGACAGTATATTACTGAATATGAACGAACGAAACGTACAAGCATTCAATGCTGGACTTGTTTTCACTTCAACCGCATAGAACAATGTTATCTAATCCAGAATTGTGACAGATACTGAAGCGACAGAACATTTCGAATAATTCGAGTGTAATTTTTAAATGAACTGAGTATATAACAAGATGAAAATAAATGTACATATAAAAGCGACAGTATAAACTTAAGATCGGAGGGAGTCGGCTCAGTTGAAGTATTAGCGAACGATAATAAAATACTAAAAATTGATATTTATGATCCGATATCAAAAGAAAGTTTTATATCAGGCATTTACCAGAAACCCTACTGGATAATAGAATTTGAAATAAATAAAGTGACTGTTATTTCCAATGTAGATAGAAATAGGGCTGTAGCTTATATAACTACGAGAAACATGACTAAACGTGAAGCGACAAAGACAGTAGAAGCGTGTGTAAACGAAAGTGAGACTGAAGATAGAGACTGTGAAACTGATACTGTGATCTGTTCAGACTTCGATAATACCATACGCGATCGAAAAATAAGCGACGTGAATGAAGCGAGAGAGAATGAAAATCCAACATGCGACATAGAGTCGGAAGAGAAGTTGAACAAGTCACAGGTAAATAATCAGGCCATGTTATGGCATGTTCGGTTGGTCCATAGTTATTTGAAAGAATTGAAAAAAAGAAAATGCCAGAGATTAAAGAACTTAAAAGGGTCGTTTCAATAACTTTATACAAAAGTGTGAAATATGTATGATTTCCAGAATTAAAACATTGCCGTTCAAAACAACGAGGCAGCGAGCGACAGAGCCTATGCAGATTATACATGCAGATGACATGGGCATGATAAGTTTTGCTCGTATCCAAAGGGATACAAATACATTTCTGTATTTATAGATGATTTCTCGCATTTGGCTACGGCTTACGCGATGAAAACTAAATATGAGACTGGTCATTGTTTAGAATCTTTTGTAAAGAGTGCTCGAAATTTGTTAGGCGAAGATGCGAAGGTTTGTAACTTGTGAAGCGATCAGGGGACTGAGTTTACGGGTGGTTATACGACTGAGGTTTTGAAGCGACTGAATACTGAACTACAGTTGGCATGTCCTGATACGCCTCAACACAATAGTGTAGCTGAAAGGTTCAACCAGACGTTCCAGAGGTAAGTGCGAGCGCTGATGTACGATTCTGGACTTCCCGAGAACATGTGGGATCTGGCTTTGAACGCAGCGGTGTATGCGTACAATAGAACACCAAATAAATCGCATAATGTGATTTCACCTATTCAAGTATTCAATCCAAATCAAAGAGTGGACATTATACAGTTAAAACGTTTCGGGTGTTTGGCTTACATGAAGGTATAACGTAAAACAGGGCCGAAATTCAGATTCATAGGAAGGAGAGTTATACTGGTGGAATATAAAGAGACTGGATATTTATTTCTCAAACCAGAGGAAGGCAAGTTTTATGAAAGCTGTGATGTTAACTTCAACGAAAAACTAGTATTTGGTAATAAATATAAAAAGACGAACATAAGCGACTGGGAGACTGATGGTTTTGGAATCAATCCAGATACTTGGTTTTTTGAGTTTAACTCTGAAGCGACGGAGAAAACTGAATCGGAGGGAGCGACAGTAAAAAGAGGACGTGGTCGTACGCTGAAAGCGAAAGCTAATTCAACTCAAAAGACAGTCAACTAGAACGACGGTACATACTATGTTGGCTGTTGTGAATAGAGATCTATTTAGTTACCAAGAGGCAATGAAAGCGACTGATAAATGGGAATGGATTGAAGCCATTAATGATGAGCTTGAGTCTATGAATATAAATTGAGTGTAGAAACTGGTGGACAGAAAAACAGCACCTAGCGACGGAAAGCGACAGAACGTAATTGACTCAAGGTGGGTACAGAAGATAAAGATCGAACCACATGGTAATATCTGATATAAAGCTCCTATGGTCATCCGGGGCTTTAAGGATAAAAATGAATACGATTTACAGGAGACGTATGCCCCTGTTTCTCGACTGGCCTTAATTCAAATGACACTTGCGATAGCAAATAAGTTCGATCTTGAACTCTGTCAAATGGATATGATGACAGCATTTTTGAATGGCCGTCTGAATGTTCCAGTATTCATGGAAATTCCGGAAGGAATAGCATGTTCGATCGAGATTAAGCGACAGAAAGTGTGTAAGCTTGAAAAAGCTGTATACGGATTGAAAGTGAATCCGAAGTGCTGGAACCAGAGGTTCACTGAAACAGTGAAAAATTAAAGGAAATAAGAACCAGTCTTAAAAGAAATTTCGAAATGACAGATATAGGTGAGCCAAAGTCTTTTCATAGTTTAGAGATTCAGAGAGACAGAAAATCTCGAACGTTAAAAATCCATCAGGAAAATTACATCATCAAAATGTTGATTAAATTTGGCTATCAGGATATGCATCCACAGCGAACGCCTATGATTACAAATCAAGTTGCGAACAGAAAGCGAAAAGAGCGAGAGGAAAAAGAAAATATAAGCGAACTTATAACGACTGGAAATAACGATAACCGACCCTATCGTGAAGTGATAGGTACTCTCCTGTATCTCGCAAATGCATGTAGATCTGACATAGCTTACGCGGTGAACGTGTTGGCACACATCAAATTAAACTGACAGATAGCGACTGGCAGGGAGTAGAGCGAGTGCTCAGGTTCTTAAAGGGAACTGCAACAATGGGTTTAAATTATCTTGGCAAAAGCGACTGTTTTGAAGGTTATTCTGATGCGAGTTTCAGCGACCGTAAAAACTCGTTGACGACAAGCGGCTATATAATTAAACTCTTTGGAGATACCATAGCTTGGAGAACACGCAAATAACGCTATGTGAAACTATCTGCTTGTCAGGCGGAGTATGTATTGATGAGCGACTGTAGCCAAGAGCTGGTATCAATATACAATTCTCTAGTAAACGTGTTATCTGAAAAATTCACACCGATAACGTTATGGCGCGATAATCGATCGGCTGAAACGAACGTGAAAACAGGCGACGGTATTAAATTGCGACATATGACTGATATTAAAGAGAATTACGTGAGCGAGTGTGTTGAGCGACTTTTGATATACGTGATGTGGATAGCATCTAAGGAACAGGAAGCAGATGTGATGACTGAGTCTCTGTTCTTTGAATTGCATAAGAAATTAGTTAAACTAATTTCGAACTTGTAATTATGATCTGTTATTAATATTTGTTTTGTTTGTATTGCAAAAAGCAAATGAAAAGAAACGGAGCCGAGGATGGTGAGGGAGAGAAAAGCCCGACCAAAAGGCAATTGGTCTGGCTACACAACTTGAGAGGCCCGGGAGAGAGTGTTAGAAATACGGAACTGGCTCAACTGTTTAGTACGTTGCTTAGCGCTCTCCCCTTTACCCCTCGTCTAGTCCTCCTTTGTTCTAGGAGAGCGGCGCCTGCCGCCGGCCAGCGACAGTCTGTGCTCTGATAGAGCTGTTACTGACAGCATCTGTGTTAATCTAAATCCTTTTTATACTTTTAGTATCTTTTGTAAGAGCGATAGTTCAACGGCCGTATTAATAAATATTCTTTATTAAATAAAGCGTGTGTGTTTTATATCTTCATTACTCTTTCTTCCAAGAATAACTCTAACAATTATTATTATTATTATTATTTTTGCTATAATTATTATCATTCATAAATCGTATTATTATATTTTATCATTTACTTATCAATATTTAGATTTAGAATTTCATTCTGAAAGTGTATTCACATCAGATATTTCCTGACATATAAACGCGAGAATACAACGCAGCATTTCGCTCAGGCATCGTACCGTAGAGCGTGTGACGTAGAGAGCCATCGACCTCCAGAAGACAGTGGCGTGCAATTTTTTAACAAATCAGCATTTCACAATGCTAACGCTTAAATGCTACGCGTATAAGCCGCAACCGAAAATTTCTTAATAAAGATGATCTTAATTTATCATCTATAACCCAATTAAACCGCATAATAAAAACTGCGAAATGCATCACGCACGTCAGTCACAGCGTACAAGAAACCTGGCGAGCTTCGTGTACCTCGACGACATCGAGGAAGTTGAAATCGTAAGCCTTACTCGTCTAGTAAGCAGATCTTATAAGTTATTTATAGTAAATTTATAAAAGCAAGTGTAAATTCTAAACGTAAAGAACAATTATAGAAAAAGAATTGTAAGTAAAATTACAACGCATCGATCTACCAGAAGCCAGCAGCATGTATTGGTAAATAAATTATTGTATTATATATAATAAACATACGTAATACCAATTACTATTTATTTCCACTTATTTCAGGACTTCACAAAATATATATATATATATATATATATATATATATATATATATATATATATATATTATATAGTCGTAAGCGTTATTTGTGTCACGCAGACCCCCCTCGCCCCCCTCAGCACCCCCTCAGCCCCTCCTCAAAATAACGTAAAATTGTGATTTTTTCTACGTTATTTTGAGTATGCAAGACCCCCCCCCCCACCCCGCCACGCCGCCCTCGACCCCCTTCGCACCCCCCTCAGACCTCACTCATTTAAATGTTCACTTAAAAGTTTATTTTTTTCATGTATTTTTCATATGTTTTATTAATAAGGTAGTATATACAGATGTAACGTTTAAGAGTAATTTTGAATTCTTAATTTCTGAAATAAAAGAGTAAATTATTGAGAAAATTACATTAATTATATATAAAAATATATTTTATGTATATTTCATATATTATATAAAATTAATAATTTATACTTTTCATATGTTTTATTAATAGGGTAATATTTATAGATATAACGCTTAAGAGTAGTTGTGAATTATTAATTTCTGAAATAAAAGAGTAAATTATTAAGAAAATTACATTAATTATATATTAAGATATATTTTATTCTATTTTTTCCACATCACCTTGGAGGTAAATAGAAAGATGAGTTTTATTTTTAAGTGGTATCCCCAGTAAGCCTAATCCATAATGAATTGTATCCAAGATTTAAATCTTTAAGAATGTCGATGAAAATTGTTACTCAGAGGTTTTCGGGGTCATAAAAAGGATGCAAACACAGATATGTGAAGCTTATGAAGAAGTTGACGATCTCAAACATAATAAGATGGTAGATATTTGAGTCTCATGGAAACAGCATGGAGATTACAGGAATTTCCTTTATGTGGTAGAAGTTGCACTGTAATACGTTTAGCAATTCACAACGAAAATAAACAAAATATAATTTTCGAAGAAAATAAAGGGGAAAAAGCTTTAGATAACTGGTAAACTACATTAACTTCGTGATTTGAATTAAATAAAACAGATAAAAATGCAAAAAGTATTAAATACGTTAATATACCAAAATATTATAATTTTAAGAATAAAACTTGTATAAAACGTCAACGAGAACTAAAACATGTTGCTATACGACGTTTAAATGTAGTATCTCCAAGAGATATTGAAAGATTTCATTTAAAATTAATTTTAAATCTTGTTAAAGGAGCAACATCTTTTGAAGAATTACGTGTCTTTGAAAATAAAACATATAATACTTACAATGAAACAGCAATACAAATGGGTCTAATCGAAGATGATTTACTGATTGACAAAATTTTTGAAGAAGGTTGTAATATAATGTTACCTGTTCAATTGCGTAAATTTTTTACTTGGTTTTTAATAACAGATAACATTAATGGTAATACTATTTGGACAAAATTTAATAAATATTTTACAGAAGATTTTGATAATAATAAAAATAACCGAGCTCTTCATCATATAAACGAAATTTTAAAAGTTGAAGAAATGTCTTGTAAAGATTTTGGATTACCTGAACCTGAAAATAAAAAAAAAATATTTTATTCTGTAAACAAATGTTTAATAATTACTATAGTCAATTAAACACAGATCAAAAAACAATTTTTACACAAATATTAACTAATGAACGTAAAATTAACTTTATTGATGGTCCTGGAGGTTCAGGTAAAACGTTTTTATATAAAACTTTAATTTATTATTTTTTGTCAATAGAACAAAAAATTATACCAATGGCTTGGACTGGTATAGCATCTATACTATTACCAAAAGGTATGACCAGTCATAAAACTTTTAGATTACCTTTAGATTTAAACAATATTGAAAGTGCATTTTTAAAATTTGAATCAGATAAAAAAAAATTTCGTGAAGTTTTTGCGATTATTTGGGCTGAAGCGTCAATGATTCCACGTAAAGCTTTAGAAATTGTTGATAAAACTTTACAAGATGTTTGTAATAATAATCTACCATTCGGAGGAACATTATTAATTTTAGGAGGTGATTTTAGACAAATTCTCCCTGTTGTTAAAAATGGTTGTAGAAGCACAATAATTCAAGAAACAATAAAATATTCAAATCTTTGGTCATTATTTAATATAATGTATTTAAAAACAAATATCCGTTCAAAAGATATCATGTTTGCTTCATTGTTATTAGATAGTGGAGAAGGTAAATTTAATTCATTTGTTATACCTGATAGTTTTAAAACAAACGATGTTTGTTTTAAAATATATGAAAATATAAATTGTAGTATATCAATAAATAGAGTTATATTAACATCACATAATGAAGATGCAAATATTTTAAATAATAAAATTTTAAAACTATTAAATACTAAAGAAAATACGTATTATAGTTTAGATTATGCTACTCATAAAGATGTAGATTTATCTGATGATAACATCCATATTAATTACCCGATTGAAACTTTAAACAATATACGTAAAAGACTATCGCCACATAAATTAAAACTTAAAATAAATAGTATTGTAATGTTAATAAGAAATTTAAGTATTAACGATGGATTATGTAATGGTACACGATTAAAAATTACTAAATTATTTAAATACAACATAGAAGCAGAAATAATAACATGTGAAGACTCTGGAAACATAGTTTTTATTCCTCGAATTACATTAAACACTGGCAATTCTTCCTCATTACCATTTATTTTATATAGAAAATAATTTCCTTTAATATTAGCGTTTACTATGACTATTAATAAATCACAAGGTCAAAGTTTTGATAGTGTTGATATATATATTAGAAGACCATTATTTTCTCATGGTCAATTATATGTAGCATTATCAAGATGTAAAAACTCAGATAAAATTTTTAGAAGTAGAGGGCGCTCCCTCACTCACACTCGGACACGCATCATATTTACGCGGGAAGCGCGAGTATTTCCAACACTCCCCCTCGCGCTTTACGCGTTCGCTTTACAAAATCAACTTAAAATCTAATTATATAAAAATGTTTATTACAGTTAAGCGATATGTCTTTACATCAAAATAAAAAAAAATTTGTTGGATCTACTAGGTGCAGTCAATGAATTATTGAACTTAATTTCTCAATCTGACCATTCAGTTCAAAAATTTTTTTATTATTATTATTATTATTAATCTTTCATCTTTCATATTTCATCTTTCATCTTTCATCTTTCACCTCTCATCTCCCATCTCTCATCTCTCATCTCTCATCTCTCATCTGTCATTCCTCATCTCCCATCTCTTATATTTCATCTCTCATCTCTCATCTCCCATTTCTCATCTCTCATCTTTCATCTCTCATCTCTCATCTTTCATTTCTCATCTCCCATATTTCATCTCTCATCTTTCATTTCTCATCTCCCATCTTTCATCTCTCATCTTTCATCTTTCATTTCTCATCTCCCATCTTTCATCTCTCATCTTTCATCTCTCATCTTCGCACTGCGCACCTCGTATACGCGCGACTATCGTCAGCGCGCCCCTCTGCACGCTGCTCCGCTCTTTCCCTTTCCACGAGCGCCTATTCTCTCTCACTCTCATATACCGCGCGCCGTGTCACAGCTACCGCACTGCTCTCGTCTCTCCCCCTTCTCCGCGCGCCGGTCGGCTGTAGCTGTGCGCGCTGGCTGCCGCGCCTCGCCTTCTCGCGACCGTCGGCTCTCTCTCTCGGCTCCCCCAGCGGAAGAAGTCAACGGGAGAGTGTTTCGTCTGTTGCAGTGCACCACCTGCACTCGCTACCAGCGTGCCGCTGCATCGCTCAGCTGTGCCAGCAACCACCAGCACCATACTACAACCATCTACCCCTTCATCAAAAATTTAACATCGGAGTAACTTCTCCAAATCAACGGTCGCAGTTCAAACTCGGTGTTTACATCGATAGCCGAGAGAGAGCTGCTACTTGTTCACCAGCAGAGGCGACCTTGGCGCCGTGTTTTCATTTGAAACATGCCGAACGACAGGTGCGCCGTGGGTGGGGAAGAATCCACACGCCCACTAGCACTGTGCCCAATATGCAAGCGGCCGTGCCACTCAAAGTGCTCTGGAAGACACAAAGGAGCGGCGTGCGACTTATGTCGCAAAAATCCACCCACGCCACATAAAAAGCCGGCCGTCACCACCACCATCAGTAAGCAGCAGAAGACGCAAGCTATGAAGCTAAGCAGCACGCAGGTGAGCGCGTGTCTCTCTTTTATGCCGTCGCAGCGCCGTACGCCAGCTCCTTCACGTACGACGCCCCACCACCGCGTATCTTTCCAGTCATCAACGCCAGCTGGCAAGCGCCCCCCGCAGAGCAATGACACCAGCGCGAGTACGTTTCTACTCGGCACTAGTACCGAGTTTGTCGGACGGGTACTCGGGGGCGCAGGGACTTAGCACAGCCGAAAGCACGGCGTCGAAGGCTGCCGGTGTGCAGGGGCGTGATCTGGCGCTGAATACCAGTGCTCAACCGGTTAACATGATACAGGCGCCACCTCCAGTACAACAACAGATGACATCAAATGAAGAGTGCTCAAAACAAGTTACACCAGCGTATCTTCCTCCGATGAGGGATGTCAATCTAGAGGGTGTTAATAATATAATGATTCCGGTGAGCACACTGGATCTTCTCTTCTAGCGTTTTGATATGCTCAAGAAGCAGCTTGATGATCTGACGTCCCTTGGGAATCGGAGCCTCGCGTCGCACAGCACAGTCACTGCATTTTCAGGAACAGATAAAGTTAATAATAACAAGGAGCTGGCTACGCGGGTGTCCATTCTTGAGGGATTAATTAGCGATCAAAATTTATTGTTAGGGAGTTTAAATGCGAAATGTGAGCTGCTTCTTGAGGAAAACTCAACCCTTAAGTTGAAATTAGACAAAACCAATAGGATGCTAAGCAGAACCAAAGGACTCCAGTTTGTTCATCTGGATGGAAACAGGGACGTGGGTCTAGATATCCCGATTATTTGTAATGCTGGTGGCTCCACCTCTATCGTCAATAAACAATTATCATCTCCATCTTCTCACCCATGCGTCGGGGTTTCTGTCGGGGGATCCGGGGATCACAGTGCTGAGCCCAGCGAGATAATTCTTAATGGAATGTTTAAGAAAGATAATGATTTAACGGTAGCAATTAGAAATGAAATTGTCTTCGCGGTTCTCAGTACTGTCCTCCCGTCATTGACCAAGGAGAATATTCTCGGAGTTCGTGATCTGCGGCTCCGACGCATGTTCGAGGAGGCTGAAGAGACGGGGGTGAGCCTGGCTTCGCGCTCAGGCGCTCCGTGCTCTTGTATAGTGAGCCTTGGAAGCGCGGACCTTGTCAGAGAGGTGATGAAAGCGAAGCGTAAACTCTCCAACAATTACCTAACATCGTCGGACATAAAATCTGAGCTGCTTGGACCAGTTTCTGCCGCCTGCATACCAAGTTCTAGGATATTTTTTAATGAAAGGATGCCCCGAGAAAAATTTTTGTTTTTTAAGAATTTGAGGCCCACTGCTCAGGGGCTGGGCTTCAAATACGTCTGGCACACGGGTGGTAAGTTTCTGGTTCGACGCAGGACCGGAGAACGTGCGCACGTATTCGCTTCAGCTGCCGACTTGCAAGCCATTCAAACGGCGTACCAGTCTGCTCTCAAGCAACATCTGCCCAAAATTATTTCGCCAACTGATGTACTTATAAACAGCAGCAATGCTGTGAAGAGGCAGGGGGCAGCACAGGTGGTCGGATCGGCACCGACCTTGTGACTGGGTCCGACTTCTATTGGTGGAGGAGGGGATGGGTGCGCGCTCAAGGCGGGGTTTTTAAATATTAATTTCATCAGGCCGCGACTAAGTAATCTTCGCATGTCTCTGACAGGGGATCTTTCCTATCACCTTTTTGGTATAGCGGAATCGTGGCTGGGCCCAGTTGTCGACGACAGCCTCATTCAAATAGAGGGCTACTCGGTAATTAGGCAGGATCGCAATATAAATGGGAGCGGGGTCGCCCTGTATGTGCGTGACGACTTTAACATCACGATATTGGCATCATCCAGTACTCTTGGATGGGGAAAGCCGGAGATTCCCGAGTACTTATTTTGTCGCGTACAGAAGGGTGATTGTCCCCCCGTTTTGGTCGGTGTCATTTATAAACCTCCACATATTGCCATGCAGAAAGACACCGATCTCTTTGATGTTTTGTGCGATCTTTCCAGCGAGTATAGCCACAAATTCATCATGGGGGATCTGAATGCTGACCTTTCGTCGACGGCTGATGCCGATGCATTTACCATTAGAAATTTGGCTAAAGAATTATCCCTGCAAATTGTGCAGCATGGGCCAACCCACCACAAAACTCCAACATCTCACACATGGATTGATTTGATCCTTGTAGACGATAACGATGAGTTGCTGGTTTACGAGAATCAGTGCTTACCCAGTTTCGGCAAACATGCCATCGTAGATGCCACCATATCATACTACGTTCCAGCCCCTGTAAGAGATTCTTTCTCTTACAGAGATTACAAGAATATATGTCCTGCCACTCTGAATTCACTGCTCGCAAGCTGCGACTGGGTGAGCATGGGCTCAATTGAATCTGATCTGGAGGAGGCTTTAGATAATTTAAACTCGAACTTGAACATAGCCGTAGATCAATTAGCACCCTTAAAAACTGTGAAGCCCAGGAAAAAATATGCTTCTTGGCTTGGTCCTGGGCTGAGGCAGCTTATTGACAAACGCAATGCAACTTACAGGCACTACAAGCGTACTGGGCGGGCGGCGGTGTTCGATGAGTTTCTTCGGGTCAGTAACGAGGTCGACTTGCGCATTGATCAGGAGCGTAACTCCTTCTTTCATAAACATCTCTCAGACGCTCTTGATGCTAAAAGGGATATATGGAAGGAAATGCGCAAGCTCGGCCTCCTACCAAAGCGAAAAGAGGAGGACTTGCACGGTCTTACACCGGGGGAGTTGAACGTTCATTTTGCCGGGATATCCGTGTCCCTCCTTGAAAATATAGAAGACGCAATGGATACCATACTATCTGCAAATGAGGAGGGTTTCTCTTTTAAACCAGTTGTTCTAAGTGATGTAGTCATTGCAATCTCTCACTTCTCCTCGCAGGCAAGGGGGGTAGACGGTGTTCCCCAAAAGGTGATCGTGAAGGCTCTACCGGTCATAGGCGAGTACTTGGTAAAAATCTTCAACTCCTCTTTCGCACAGGGACTCTTTTCGGGCACTTGGAAGCGGGCACAGGTTATCGCGCTCAAGAAAAATGCAACCTCGTCTACACCTTCGAACTTTCGTCCGATAGCGCTGCTCTGCTTCCTCTCCAAGGTGCTTGAAAAGATTGCTCACGACCAAATCACGGAGTATCTTAATATAAATAGCTTGCTCGACCCCCTCCAGGCCGGATTCCGTAAACATCATAGCACTCAGATGGCACTTCTCAAGCTCACTGATGACATACGCATGGGCATTGATAACAGAAAACTGACGCTACTGTTACTCTTTGACTTCAGCAAGGCCTTTGATACCATTTCACCGACAAAACTTCTGTGCAAACTCCGCAGGCTGGGATTCTCCAGGTTGGCTCTCCTGTGGATTAAAACATACTTACAAGATCGTTCCAAGATGGTTATTTCCAATAAAAGCGGAAATTCGGATTGGCTGGAAACTAATCTGGGAGTTCCGCAGGGTTCCGTCCTGGGTCCTCTGCTGTTTTCTCTCTACGTAAACGACGTACGCGACAGACTCGACGGACATACTATCAAACATATATTTTACGCAGACGATCTACAAATTTATCTGCACACGACCAAGGACAAAATCTTGGAGGGTATTGCTCAGCTATCTGATGCGGCACCAATGGTGGCTGAATGGGCTGAGAGCTCTGGATTACATCTCAATGCTGGCAAGACCAAAGCAATCCTATTTGGCTCGAGGACAGGTGTGAATTATGCAAACTCGTTGAGATTGCAGGGTATTGGTCTGCCTTCTGGGGCGCTTGTTCCATTCAGTAGCGAAGTCGTGAGTCTCGGTGTTACTCTTGATAGCAAATTAACATGGAAACCGCACATTGAACAACTTGCAAAGAAATTCAACAAAGCCCTATATAGTTTGCGATTTATTAGGGCATGTACCGCCGAGACCCTCCGCAAAAGACTAGTTGAGTCATTAGTGCAACCGCACCTTGACTATTGTATGGTGGTATATATGGACGCATCCAAAGATCAATGTGAGAGAGTGCAACGATTAAGCAATGCATGTGTGAGGTATATCACTGGGACTAGGAAGGATGAGTACATAACCCCCGACAGGAAACACCTGGGCTGGCTTCGTACGGACTCACGCAGACTTTACTTCGCAGTACTACTAATGTATAAAATACTACGACTGCGTGAGCCCAGTTATTTGGCTGCCTCGTTCACGGAGCACAAGCCTAGGCCTATCAGCAGGGGTGTGCAGCCAGAACTTAAAACCCCTGCCTTGAACTACAAAACGAGCAATAGGGCGTTTCAAGTTCAGAGTGTAAAACTCTGGAATTCTCTCCGCCCCTCCCTACGCCACTTACCATCATTTTCGTGCTTCAAGAGGGCGGTGCGCCGTCACCTATTTGAGCTTGACACCTAGCCTCTCTATGTGGGCTGGAAGCTGCCAGCACGGGGACCTTCTATTATTTAGATTTGCGCTTTTGACAAAGCAGAACTTAAATCTGCGAGTTTGACTAAGCAGCTGTATTACTCTTACTGTGATATTATAAAACGTGTTATTACTGTGATTTTTTTTTCCTGTACCAGCTGTGATATTTCTTTATTTATTTGTAGTATTATTTCTCTAATTTGAAGGTCCACGTATTTATTACTATGTATTTTATTTACGTTATTACTATAGTATTTTATTCACTTTTAAACATTGTATTTTTATACATTTTACTGTTTTATTTTGTTATCTATCCTATTCGACTGTAAAATATGCACTGCATAAAATCTTGTATTAATTTTTTTGCCGCGAAGGCAAATAAAGTTTATCTATCTATCTATCTCTCTCGCGCCACGCGTGCCTTCTCTGCGCGACTAGATTGCGCGCCAGCTCCCTCTCCGATTTAGTGCCATCGTCTCTCCCGCTCGCGCACTCCCTCCTCCCGCCGCTCTCTCTCTCTCCATCATGGTGCGTCGCTCGTCTCGAGCGGGAAGGAAGGCAGTCACGAGGCGACACCACGGGCGGCCATCTTGGCTCGCTGCGCGCGCACACACACGTGCGTGTTCCCGCTCAAACCTGTTGCGCGTCCATGCCACTTCTGGGAATCATCATAATTCCACTCCATGCTACACTTTTCTCTTCTTGCGCTGTTTCACTCGCGTTTCTATTCAATTTGCATTTTAAACACTCTTTGCAATTATTCTCCTGAGTATCCAGATACATGCATTTTTACATACGTGTACGGCTCTCTTCGCATATGCCCTCGATACGTTTTACACAATTCTAACTCTTTAAAACCCTCGACAGTCCTCTTCTCCCGAAAGCGACTTTTCACACACGGCGCAACTATTCATTACTTGTCTCATGCAGACAAGGGACCCTTTCTCGCGACCCGATCACTTTCACTCTCATACCTTTTGATTCTGTCGCCTCCTGGGCTTTTCGGCTCGGCGCAGTCAATCGTCCTGGGCCCATAAGCTGTTGGGATATTGGGATTATGGTGAGGCGAAATAACGAGTCACTCTTTATTAGTTGTTGTATAACAAGGCCTTCTGTTTCACTGTCTGGTCCCTCTTTTCATCCGTCCGCTTGGGCCCGGCGCTCTGGGAGAAGTGGCGCTCGCGGAGACAGCCGCTCGCCGCGTGGAAGTAGAGGGCGCTCCCTCACTCACACTCAGACACGCATACATATTTACGCGGGAAGCGCGAATACTTCCAACATAATGTAGTATTCTCAATAATCCATTCTTACGTTTCAGAAATTAAGAATTAAGAACGACTCTTAAGTGTTACATTTGTATTAACTATCATCCATAAAAAATATGAAAAATCTGAAGAATCTAGTCTCGTTTGAGAAATTAAGAATTAAGAACTACTCTTAAGTGTTACATTTGTATAAACTATCATCCATACAAAATATGAAAAATACCATATTAATACAACATATGAAAAATATCTACGTTGAAAATAAATAAATTATTTACTTGTAAAAATTGGGAGGTTGACCAGCGGAGGGAGTAGGGGTACCCCCCCCGCCAGTATATATATATATATACACTTATAAAGTATCTCCAAAATGAATCCAAAAAAATCTTGTATAATATCTGTAAAAATAAAAAATCGCACCAAGTATCAATTTTTAAAAAATGATTTTAACCATTTAACATTTAACAATTGACTAAGTACTTAACTAATAAAAGTTATTTTCCCCGTTGATTGATACACACGTATAAATAATTCTTCACATCATTAGTTGACTTCTTGAGATCTTCGAAATATATTATTAAATAAATCACAATGTGATATAAGCATTTGTATATAAAAATACTGACATGTTATATGTAACATGCAAGGTTAGGCGTCGACCAGATACGGGTTAATGGGTGTGTACATTTTGTTCTGAAAATGTATACGTCTGTAAACATAATCCTGTAGCGTGCAAAATTCTAAGAAAAAAGTTCCTTTACCATTTTTTCATATGTCTAGTACTTTTTTAGTAACTGATGTGTTTAAATTGTTTGTTTTTAATAGATAATGTATACCTATGTTTATAAGATGTATCTATAGATATACAATTCCTATTCAAAACAAACAATTTAAACACTGTTTACTCCATTCTTACTACGCAAATCAGATATTTCTTTTTCTTAGGAGTTTGAATTGCGCGCGGTCCGAAAGGACTTTCGGGCCGTTGCGCGCCTCTCCGTCGCGCCGACAAATGAGATTCGA
Source organism: Torymus aiolomorphi (assembly GCA_036365515.1). Taxonomy (NCBI): domain Eukaryota; kingdom Metazoa; phylum Arthropoda; class Insecta; order Hymenoptera; family Torymidae; genus Torymus; species Torymus aiolomorphi. Next base: position 145,591,032 of record CM070873.1, read on the forward strand.
TGCGGGCGGATCCGGCCGGCTCGCTCGCGAGAGGCCCGCGCGCGCCACCGCGGCTCTCACTCTGAGTTGGACTGTCTGACGACTCGCAAGTTTTTTGTTATCAGTTCTTTAACGTCACTCGCGACTACCTCGGTCCCGATCGGAATTGCGCCCACGTGCGTGCTTGTATGTGAGAGTGTGTGCACCTCGAGAATTGGATTTTTTGGTTGGGAGCGCGGCCACGTGGTGGACGTGCCCGTTCCAGGACGAGCGCTTTCGCGGCCATGATCTTTGTGGCCCGGCACCGAAGCGTCTGTTCCCCCGAGACGTCGGGGCGCGTTCGGTGCATATTTAGCGATCTCCACGCCTGGCTTGCCAGTCCTTCTTGGCGAGAAGCTGCGGCGGTGCGGATTTTCATCCCTTTTTTGGCTCAGCGGCTTCCCGGCGGCAGTGTTCGAGTCTCGTGCGGCGGATTGTGCGGCCTGCGTGCCCAGATAAGAGAGCTCTCACATTTGCGTGCGCAAAGGTACCTCGCGTTTTTTTTTTCTTCTATCCGTAGCCTTAAGTCTACTCTAGTTGAATTATTGTATAGTCGAGTCTCTTTTAAATTGTATAATTTCTGTTCATTTCCTTTAAATAAAATCAATAACTTTCACACTTGCTACGGCTTTTCCCTCGAGTCCGTGAGGGTTTTTACGCCGAAGCAAGTGCTTTGGTATTTATCGCGAAATTGCGTGTTTCATTTGATCAACCCTTCACTCACTCATCCCTTTCCCTTTAGCTGCCTGAACTCATTTGAGTTGTTCTATTTAATTTCGACTAAGTTCTAAACAAACACATCAATTACTAAAAAAGTAGTAGTCATATGAAGAAATGGTAAAGAAACTTTTGTCTTAGAATTTTGCGCTCTACACGATTATGCTTACAGACGAATACATTTTCAGAACAGTTTGTATAAATACTATATGTATAAGTATATACAACCTGTTCTCAAAATTTTTGTCTTGCTCAACACAGTCATGTAGAGCGCGAAATTCTAAGACGAAATTTCATTTGCCGTTTTTGCAAATTTTCCTTATTAACGCAGTTACAGACGTCCAAATATTAAATAATCCAGCCAATCAGCTATGTGCGACGGCGCTTGCGGCGGAGAAGTAGGCGGAGCTCTAGCACCACAGCGGCCGGAGTAGGAAAAGCACATCGGGACTTCGGCTGCTGGAGAAGGGCCCGCCGGCGTCTATCCATCTCTCTCTCTCTCTCTCTCTCTCTCTCTCTCTCTCTCTCTCTCTCTCTCTCTCTCTCTCTCTCTCTCTCTCTCTCTCTCTCTCTCTCTCTCTCTCTCTCTCTCTCTCTCTCTCTCTCTCTCTCTCTCTCTCTCTCTCTCTCTCTCTCTCTCTCTCTCTCTCTCTCTCTCTCTCTCTCTCTCTCTCTCTCTCTCTCTCTCTCTCTCTCTCTCTCTCTCTCTCTCTCTCTCTCTCTCTCTCTCTCTCTCTCTCTCTCTCTCTCTCTCTCTCTCTCTCTCTCTCTCTCTCTCTCTCTCTCTCTCTCTCTCTCTCTCTCTCTCTCTCTCTCTCTCTCTCTCTCTCTCTCTCTCTCTCTCTCTCTCTCTCTCTCTCTCTCTATATCTCTCTCTCTCTCTCTCTCTATATATATATATCCCCCCCCCCCCGTGTACTTGAATCTCTACGGCAAACACTAATAAACAAAGAAATGAGTCACTGAATGCGAGTAATATCGTACCGCAAAGTGATCATTTACATCTAATCCTCGAGAAGCTTTCCAGATTAGAAAACCTTGAAGGTAGCATGAATACGCTTGATGCAGGCGTGTTGTCTCGGACTGAGAGCGAACGGCGCACGGAGGGAGGCAAAAGCCAGCCGTGAGCTGTCTGCACCAAAGGGCGGTCTGAGTGCAGAGGGGCGCACGAGAGCGCAGTGTTCTGCTCGGATTGGAGCTGGAGTGCAGTTAGGTCGCTTGATTGCAAGGCTCCCTTGGAGCGCGGAGGGAGCTCCCAGGCAACGTATGCGTGAGTGTGGTGATTGGCGGAGCAAAAGCTCGACGCCAATCGAAGCAGAAGGCGAGCTGTTTACGCTCGCTGCGAACTGCTTCCTTAGAGCGCTGGAAGCGCTCGGGTGAAGGAAACTGGCGGAGCAAAAGGCTCTACGCTAATCGTAACAGAAGGCGAGCAGTTTATTGCTCGCAGCGTACGGCTCCCTTAGAGCGCTGGAAACGCTCGTATGAGAGGAGACGGACGGAGCAAAGGCTCTACGCCAATCGTAGCAGGAGGCGAGCAGTTATCGCTCGCAACGGACGGCTCCCTTAGAGCGTTGGAAGCGCTCGGGTGATGGAGACTAGCGGAGTTAAAGGCTCTACGCCAATCGTAGCAGGAGGCGAACAGTTTATGCTCGCTGTGAACTGCTTCCAGCTGAGTACGCAGAGCAGTAAATACCCGCAGAGGCTGTATCCTTCGTTGCCGGTTGCTGGGACCGTTCTCCACTCGGTGAGGCTTCTACGTTGCGTGGAGGGCGGACACTGCTCGGACCCCTCCACGTCGACTCTAGTGCGAGTCTGGACGAGAGAAAGCCCGCCCAGCTTAGTGAGGGCGACACCACCCAGTTGTAAGGGAGGGAGCTCCGAAGAGTCTTTTTGTTTGGGGAATATGTCGGGGTTAGTCCCCTGAAGGACCAACCCACTAAAAAATGCCTGGGTCCGAAAAGGCGCCCTAGCATTGGACCGTTAGGCCAATTCCCCTGGCGCTTGAAGCTGGAACGACCACTTGTACCGAAGTGATCCTCGGTTTCTTCCGCAAACCTCCGGGCTTGAGCGGAGCGGTGGGCGCTCGCTTGGTTGGGTAGCGCAAAAGCACTGCTCTCGGTGGTGGTCTCTGGGCCTGCCCGGCCTTAATCCTCTTCACCACTATTTGCAGTGGAGGTCGCGCTGGTGGTGTCAGTTCCGCCTTTAAGAAGCGGTATATGGAGGAGACTGCTCCTGGTTTGGGAGGAAGGCGAGCTGAGGCAGCACGCTTGCTAGTGCGTACCGTCGAGTCCGGCTGTTCGGCGGTGGAGAGAACCCCAGTGGCGCAGAGCTCCGTTTGCGCAGAGGCGCTCGCAGACTGCGAGAGCGGAGGCTGACTGGCAGACCCGCCCGGAGGCGTCTCGTGGTCTCTCTGCGTGGCGGAGTCCACTCTCCGTGGAGGTCAGAGAGAGCGCACAACTGACACGCCCGAAGGCGTCTCGTAGTCAGTTTGCGTGGCGGAGTCCACCCGCCGTGGAGGGTCGTGGGAGCGCTCAACAGATCCGCCCGAAGGCGTCTCGTGGTCAGGTTGCGTCCCGCTGTCCACCCGACGCATTCGCTGGAGGCGCTCGAGCGTGCGCTCTCGGTTAGTCTGAGCCAGAAGAGACCGGATCACCTGCAGCTCTGCTAAGAGAGATGCTCGAGAGCGCATGGACCGAGGATTCAGGAGAGGAGAGTTGGATAAAGTGAGAAAGGGGGCCAATAAATTGGTCTCGCCCAAAAACGAGGCAAGGTTAAAAAGACCTTGCACCTCGTCATAGTAATAAAAAAAAACGCAAGGTTTAATTGACACACAAAAGTACTTTATTTCAATCTCGATAAACCTAGCGCAATGCTATGACCATCCGCGTTCGCGATGTTCGAGAGAAAAAAGCCGTCGAGGCCCCGGCCGTGCGCGCTTATATCTCCGCGGCCGGCCGGACTGACTGTGGGAATCGCGCGGAGAGGAGGTGCGCCGCCTAGCGGCACCGCGCGAACTAGACTCTCGCCGGCGTCGCGCGTAAGGCGGGAAATTCAAATTTGAATCTGGCGCGCACTCATATTGTCCTACCAGAATTGCGCGGAGAGTCTTTACAATAATATTATTAATTAATAATTAACATTGTTTATGTATATATCAATCCCCCTCCGTTTTAGAAGACACGGAGTGCAGTTTTATTTGTTCGGAGGTCACAGCTACAGATGTTAAGTGGATTGTAGTGTAAGCAAGTTTCGCAGGTGTGTTGTATCAAACAAGATCGCTAGTGTACACGCAGGTACTTCAATAAAATAATACAATATAACCCTAACTTAAAATTAAATGACGCACGCAAGTAAGTATTCCAAAGGATCGCTGGAGCGTTAAGGACGAACGCAGAAGTTCAAGTCTTAGTTCATTCACTACTTGCACTTTTATCTTCGCGGACAAAGGTTGTAGTGATGCTTGATGCGCTCTGCCGGCGCTATGCGACTACATCTGTTGGTCTTTCGACCCTGTTCCGGTGTCGTAGTCTTCAGACTACACAGAATGAATGCCGCGGGCGTGTCATTGTTGCGGTCGACAACTCGGCTGTCGAGAGGATCGGCCTCCTGGTCATCCGAAGTAACCTGCTGGTTACCGACGTGAAAATTGGGAGTAGTGCTTTGGCTTTCGTGGGAAGTGGCAGCCTCCAAACCACTACTGAAGGAAATGGGAGCAGCTATGAAGCTGTGTTGGAGAGCGGCGGTCTTCAGACCACCACCGACGTGTTTTGCACTCGCGGTGCTGATAGCGATAGTTTGCTGACTATCATTATCGTGGGTTGGAACAACTGCGAAGTTGTTATTGGGAGCAGTAGCCTCCTGGTTACTACTAGTGTAAGGAGGCGTGGCCTTCCTGCTACAGTAGAAAGGCGGGGCAGTAGCCTTTAGGCCGCGGCTCGAGATGCTAGGGGCGTCAGCCTCCTGGCTACCACTGACGAGCTGAGCGGTCGCACTGATTGAGGGAGAGGTAGTCTGCTGATTATCGTGGATTGGAGCAACCGCGCAGTTGCTTTGGGGAGCGTTAGCCTCCTGGTTTTGCTCGTGTGTGGAGCAGTCGCGCTGCTTGGGGGGAGCGGTAGTCTGTTGACAACCACTAGCGTGGATTGGAGCATCTGTTTGGTCGCGACAGGCGGAGTTTAACTAAGATGCATGGACCTTGATCAAAGACCTCCCTTGATCTCCGAGGCAAATATCCTCGCTTATACGTTGCCGAACGTAGTAGGATCCAACCCACTTCGCCATAAAACCGGCGTATCGTTCCAGTCCCTTGGATTGGGGGTGAGTTTTCACGTAGACCTGGGAACTTGGTTCATACGTGATGTCGGGGCTTTCTCGAGCGTATCGCTCTTGATAGCGAGATTGGTTGGTGGTAGCGCGAGCGATGCGTTGCTCCTAAAGTTGATCTGGCTCCTGAGGCCAGTCCAGTTGCCAGTTTCCGGGGCGCGGCAGGTTACGACCCAGCAGTAACTCTGCAGGAGTATACCCGGTGGCGGAGTTGCGGCGACTGCGGAGCTGATACAGGATTGTCGGTAGATGGACATCGCACTTTTTGTGGTCCTCATCCTGAAGATGCAGTCGCAGCCCCTTTTTAATCTCTTGATTACGCCTCTCGGCGGGGTTAGCTCGAGGGTGATAGATTGACGTGGTCCAATGCTGTGTTTGCCAGCGTTTACAGGTCTCCTGCCAGGCTTTACTGACAAACTGGGGTCCATTGTCGGAGAGGATGGCACGTGGATATCCCCAGCGCGCGAAAACCTCCTACTCCATTAGTCGAACGACGCGGGATGCTTCGGAGGAGCCAATGGGGAACGCTTCCACCCATCGACTGAACATGTCTGTGGCCACTAAAATGAAGCGACGTCCCTTGGAGGAGCGCGGATACGGCCCCGTTAGTTCAACGGAACTGGTGTCCCATGGCCTCTTTGGTCGATGAGGACGTTGTGTCTTAATAGTTGCGGCGTTGGAGCTCTTGCAGCAGGCGCATAGAAAACAGCGCTTTACATAATCGCGTACCTCATCGCGCATTCTCGGCCAAAAATGGAACTCCGAGATGGCTCGAAGCGTTTCTTCCGCTCCTGGATGGTCGGCGTATTCCGAGTCGTGATATTCATATAAAACTCGTCCTACTACAGACTGTGGAACGAGGATCCTGTAAGGTCCCTGTGGGTGATCGCATTTCCACAGAGTACCATCGATAACACTGTAAAGTTCGGTGAATTGCTGCTCCTCGCTCCTGAGCTTGCTCCGTCGTACGAGATCCAAATATCGTGTAACCGGCTTGCTATGATGTGGATCACTCTACTGAGCGCCTCTGATCTCCTCCAGTAGGGTGCGAAATTCGACGGCATAAACTGCAGCGTAGATTTCTTCTTCGGGAAGAGGCCCTGAACTTGAATGCTCGGGGGGAGCAGGCACTCCGTATCGCTCAGATTTCCGTCACTTCTTCTACGCGATTTCGTGAGAGAAGGTCCGCGAGCTGGTTCTCCTTGCCTGGGCAGTGCTCAATCTTCATGTTGAATTCTTGAAGAAGCAGAGCCCATCGCTTGAGCTTATCTCTTGTTTCTTTGAAGCGGTGCAGCCAAGTTAACCCCTTGTTGTCTGTTCTCAGGATGAGAGGTCGATCTTCCAGGAGGTGGCGGTATTTCTTAATCGCCCAGACAACAGCTAAGCATTCTTGCTCATTGCTGTGATAGCGGGCTTCGGCGGGTTTGAACTTGGCGCTGGAGTAGCTGATGATCTTCTTCTCTCAGTTTGCTCCAGGCTGGTATAGAGCGGCTCCCATTCCGTCCATGCAGGCGTTGGTATGTAGAATATAAGGCAGGGCTGGATGGGAACGAGAGAGCTGGAGAGGTTTACTAAACGCCTCTTTCAATCTCTCGAACGCTTCTTGAGCATCAATGGTCCAGCGAAATCCCGCATTTTTACCCGTGAGAGCGCTTAAAGGAGCGGTGATCGAAGAGTAATGGGGTATATATTCTCGTAACCAGTTACAAGTTCCCAAAAAGGATTGTAGCTGCTTCTTTGTTCTTGGTTCGGGTGCGTCAATTATAGCTTTGACGTACTCTGGATGAGCCTCGTTACCATTGACAGTCACGATATGTCCTAGATATTCCAGGCGCTCTTGCCCGAACTGACATTTCTCCAGTGAGGCAAATTATGAATGCGAAGGCGCTCCAAAACGAGCGCAGATGGTAGAGATGCTCTTTGATATTCTGCAAGTAAACGATGATATCGTCTGAATAGACGATGCAGAATTTCCCAAGGTAGCCGGTGAGTACCTCCTGGCTCATCAGTCTTTGGAAGGTTCCCGGCGCCCCTTTGAGCCCAAAAGGCATGACCCGGAACTGGTAAGCTCCACCAGACGGAGTGACGAAGGCTGTATATTTCTTTGATGCTGGCTCCATCGGGATTTGCCAGTAACCGCTTTTGAGATCTAGCGTTGAGAAGATCTTGCGTCTTCGAGCGCATCAGGGATATTCGGAATCGGTTGTGGGCAATTCTCGGTGATACTGTTGAGTTTCTGGTAATGAGCACAGAAACGCGGTCGTCCGCTCTTCTTCTTAGCGAGCACGGTGGGTGAGCTGTAAGGCGAGGTGCTTTGCTCGGTAATTCCATCAGCAAGCATCTCCTGAACCTGCTCGTCGATGATAGCTCGCTTTTGATCGGAGTAACGATACATAGGCAGGCGGAAAGGTTGGTCAGAAGTGACACGTATGACGTGCTGTACCGTGCGCGTCTGTGGCAGAGCCTGGCTCAATGGAGTAAAAACTTTTGCGTGCTCCTGTATAAGCTTATGAAGGGACTCCAGGTGTGGACCAGTCAGGCCATGATTGATTAGTCCTATATCAATCGTAGGAGCGCGCCTTGATCTTTGCGTACTTCAGATGAGCGGGACCGTTACTCGGTTCTCTTTTCCCAGATTGAGCACGTGGCGCGTGAGGTCCAGAATGCTCTGTTCCTCTTCGAGCCAAGGGAGGCCGAGGATTACACTTTGGCGTGTTTGTGTAGTGACGAGAAATTTTACCGAAAATTCCTTCTCCTGAACGGAGATTTTGAGGAGCGTCGCTCCGGATATTGTGAGCCGTGCTCCCTCTGCTGCCAAATTTAGGTGTTGGCTGAGCGGTTCGATGTGTTGATTTGATGGCAGACTTGACAGGTGAATCAAATTCGCAGTCGCGGCTGGATCTATGAGCGCGACTGCCTCTCGCTCGCCAATAAATACCTTTATTTGTGGGAGTCTGGACGAGGCGCTGTACGTGTTACAGACGTCTGTCCCTTGCTGTGACTGCTGGCAACGGGTGCTGGAGTTGCCGACGCCTGACGCCAGTTTTCCGGCTTGTCCTTCTGTTGAGCCTTATAGACTTCGCAGTCCCTATTATAGTGCCGCCCAGGACAATGCCAACACTTAGGCAGATACTTATCCGTAGTAGGAGCTTTGGGTTTACTGCTCGGCTTTTCTTCTATTGGAAGAGCAGGCTTAGCATGACGAAACTGCATTTCGTCATTGTCATCCTTTTCCGCTTGCAACGCCTTCGTCCTCAGTCCGGCGAAGTCATTGATAACCACTGGTCGGAGAGCCTTCCGTAAGCAGGGGGCTTGATTAGGTTGAAAAGTAATTCAACCTTCTTCGCCTCGGGCTCATTCAGTTGTACTCTTTGAAAGAGTAGATATGTTTCCTGTAGGAAAGCTCCGACTGTCTCCTTTTCGCCTTATTTCTTGGAATACAGAAACGTTGTCAGATCGCTCTTAACTGTATTGCTATTATAGCGATCGTTCAGCAATTCACGGAATCGCTGCCACTCAAAATCCAGGGCCTTATATGGCTGTCACCATTTCTCAGCATCGCTGCGAAGCCCTTTCTCAATCGCCTTGGTCCGTTGCATCTCCGGAATCTGCAAGGCGGCGAGATACTCCTCGTATCGCTGCAAGAAGCGCGCTGGATCGCCATGTGCGCGTCCATGAAATTCAGGGAGCGGAGGACGATGTCCATATAGGGCTTGACAGAACGCATCCCAATTTCGTAATGCTGGTGGTATCACGGCCTGCTCGTTATTTTCAGAACGATTATTTGCCGCATTATCCGGCGGAACGTGGCCGTTGCCTTGACCATTATTCCGGTTGTTAAACTCGCCATGGGCGAGGCGGTTTTCTTGTTGATTGTTATTCATTATGACGACCTGTGGTATTGGTAAAAGCAGATCATCACGGTATTTCGCTGCAGGCGAAGCCGAGCGAGTCCTTTGAGCGAGGTCGCTCTTAACTTGAGAACGTGGTTTCCTACGTTGTTTTGTTGGATTAGGGGTTGTGGACGCCACTGGGTTTTGTTCTACTTCCAGAAGTAGTGTTGCGGAGTCTTGTGACCGCGTAGCTGGTCTTCGCGGAGGAGAATGTTGTACGGGCATTCGTGTAGTCCCGACTCGTGGATCCTTTCTGCTCAGCAGAAAATTCGAGCACCACGTTGGGGGCCAATTGATACAGGCGTGTTGTCTGGGACTGAGAGCGAACGGCGCACGGAGGGAGTCAAAAGCCAGCCGTGAGCTGTCTGCACCAAAGGGCGGTCTGAGCGCAGGGGAGCGCACGAAAGCGCAGGGTTCTGCTAAGATTGGAGTAGGAGTGCAATTAGGTCGCTTGTTTGCAAGGCTCCCTTGGAGCGCGGAGGGGGCTCCCAGGCAACGTGTGCGTGAGTGTGGTGATTGGCGGAGCAAAAGCTCGACGCCAATCAAAGCAGAAGGCGAGCAGTTTACGCTCGCTGCGAACTGCTCCCTTAGAGCGCTGGAAGCGCTCGGGTGAAGGAGACTGGCGAAGCAAAAGGCTCTACGCAAATCGTAGCAGGAGGCGAGCAGTTTATTGCTCGCAGCGTACGGCTCCCTTAGAGCGCTGGAAACGCTCGTGTGTGAGGAGAGGGGTGGAGCAAAGGCTCTACGCCAATCGTAGCAGGAGGCGAGCAGTTATCGCTCGCGACGTACGGCTCCCTTAGAGTGCTGGAAGCGCTTGGGTGATGGAGACTGGCGGAGCAAAAGGCTCTATGTCAATCGTAGCAGGAGGCCAACAGTTTATACTCGCTGCGAACTGCTTCCAGCTGAGTACGCAGAGCAGTAAATGCCCACAGAGGCTGTATCCCTCGTTGCCAGTCGCTGGGACCGTTCTCCACTCGGTGAGACTTCTACGTTGCGTGGTGGGCGGACACTGCTCGGAACCCTCGACGTCGACTCTAGTGCGAGTCTGCACGAGAGAAAGCCCGCCAAATTTAGTGAGGGCCACACCACCCAGTTGTAAGGGAGGGAGCTCTGAAGAGTCTTTTTGTATGGGGAATTTGTCGGGGTTAGTCCCCTGAAGTACCAACCCACTAAAAAATATCTGGGGCCGAAAAGACGCTCTAGCGTTGGACCGTTAGGTCCAGAGCGTCTTCCCTGGCGCTCGAAGCCAGAACGACCATTTGTACCGAAGTGATCCTCGGTTTCTTCCGCAAACCTCCCGGCTTCAGCGGAGCTGTGGGCGCTCGCTTGGTTGGGGAGCGCAAAAGCGCTGCTCTCGGTGGTGGTCTCTGGGCCGGCCCGTCCTTAATCCTCTTCACCACTATTTGCAGTGGAGGTCACGCTGGTGGTGTCGGTTCCGCCTCTAAGAAGCGGTACGTGGAGGAGACTGCTACTGGTTTGGGAGGAAGGCGAGCTGAGGCAGCACGCTTCCTAGTGCGTACCGTCGATTTCGGAAAAATTTCATATTTTTTGCATAAATGTTTTATATTATCTAGTCATGGTTGCAGGGTTGTAAACAAACCAACTAACAAGTTATCGAGATTCATCATGTTAGGTAAAATGTAACGGGGTAGGTTTTCCCCTCAGTGCCGCAAATCCCCGAAGCGGAATTGCCGATGAACGGCGCAGCAATTGACAGGCGCGAGCACTGGCTCGTGCCAACCCTCGGCGAAATCTCCTCACTCTCGCCTGCGCGCCGTCGCTCGCCGTCGGCTGCCTTCGTCGGCAGCCGTACCCACCGGCGTTACAACGCGCGACTTCGCTGTCGCGCTGTCTCTCTCGTGCGTGCTTCCTCGGCACCTCAGATCTGCGCGAGTTCCGCGTACTCGCGCCCGCGGAGGCCGGTGGTATTCTATACCCCCGCGCCACCGACGTTGAAAGGTGAAGGGAATGCGCGCCAAAAAATAGGCGAACTGAAAGATAAAAAAAAGACTGTAACTTTATTGCCCCGCGGGCGTAATAAGTTTAATACACGGGGCGCGTATCCTGTATACGCGCCGATAAGGGTGGTGTGCCCGCGCTATATGTACGTGTGCATGCGGTCGCGCGCACGCACTCGCAAAAGCGGCTCGCACCGACGTTGATCGATCGACGCGCGTGATCAACACACACACGCGCGTCGGTAAGCCTCGCTCGCTCGCCCGAGTCTCGCTCTCCGGACGCTCGTCGTCCGCGGGGAGAGCGCGCGCGCGTCCCTGGCCAGGACGTACCTTGCGGTTAGGCGCGTTGCCGTCGGCGTCTCTATCTCTCTCTCTCTCTCTCTTGCCGCTGGCTTGGCTGTCGGGGGATCCACTGCCGCTGCGTAGGCGAGAACCGGCGCCTCTCGCTCTCTCTCTCTCTCTCTCTCCTTCGCTGGCAGTCCGACCGCCGCAGGGGATCGGCCGCGATGCTGCGTCTCTCTCTCGTTCGACTCTGCGCTCCTGCGCCTCGTCTGCACTCGCGTGCACGTTACCGGCACACTCGCGCTCTTCTCTCGCGACTCTCTTCTCTCTCTCCTACTCTCTACCGCAGGAGAAGCGCGTCTTCGGGCAGGCTATATCTCGCGGCACTGCTGAAACGATACTGCTCACCTGCTGCTTCGTCGGCACGCGCAAGCATCTCTCGGCCTTATCCTTCGCGCAAGATTGAGAGGTGTTTACTTTTCGGGTATTAGTGCGTGCCGACGCGGTGTGCCGAGACTCGCCTCATGTCTCGTTCGCGAACACCGATACACGCATACCCGCGCACGTACACGCGCAGGCCATTACACCCCACGTCCAGACGCGGACTATCCCCCGGAGAGTCTGCTCTGCTACCTCACGTTCGGCCTCTTCAACGGCAGCGCGGATTTTCCTGAAAGTGGGAAGGGGTATGGCACAAGAGAACAAAAACAATTCGCTTAACAAAGTAATGCGGGGTTAACCCTTCTCTTTCTTGTTCCCCGAAGAGGAGGCTTACATCCGAGCTGACGGAGGTTTCGGCCGTGGCTACTCCCGGTTGTGGAACCACGGCCGCGATCTATCATGTCGGGTGACGTTCGGGCACTTCGCGTCCGTGGACACGCCGGGTCGCCCGTAGTAGTAGCAGCGGCGACGAGACTCCCCCGGCGCCGATATCGACTGGTGCCGCGGCGGCTCTTGGTGCGTCGGCTGGGGTCTCGGCGTGGCGCTGTACGGGTGCTGGATCCCCGGCGGGTCGGGCCGTCGCCGCGTTGCTCGGCGGAGCGCCTTCTAGCGCTTCTCCTCCGCTGCCTCGATGCGCTTCTGGGCCAGCATCGCGTCTCTTCCGGCGGCCCGGATCTCCTTCTGGGCTTGCGCCGCCGCTGCTAAGGCTTCAGGGCGCTCCCTCCGAGCGCGCCGCGCCGCAGAGACCGCGGTCGTCACGGAGGCCGTCGATGCGGCTCGCCCACGGTCCCGCGAGCTGCCGTCCGTAGGGCGTTTCGGCGAGGAAGGCGTCCCACGCGAACAGCGCCTCTCCTTCCTCGGCCCAGGCGCGGCGGCTGCTCGCTTGCGCCTCCTCCAGGCGCTTCTCTAGCGCGGCTCAGCGGATCATCATCGGCAACGGCCGATCTGCCGTGGCCTCGCTGGGCGGAGCGGTCTCGGGGACCGGTGGTCCCCGGTTGTCGGCGGGGAGGGCCGCTGGACAGGGCAGAGCCTCCGCCGTCGGTGGGCCCTCATCACTCAGCGTGGCTCCGTCGGTGGCTTTTGGCCGGCGCAATGGCGCCGCAGAGGAGACGGTGGGTGGAAGTGGGAGCGCCAGTGTCCCAGCTGCCTCGGGCAGCTCCTCCAGCACCATCGAAGACGAGCTAGCGAACTCAGCTCGCCCGAGTTGCTCGATGGCGCGCAGGAGACCGCGCACCATCGCGTCGGTGCGAGAGCACCGCCCTTGGTCCTCGGTACCAGAGATTTCTCAGCCAACTGTAACAAAAGAGCCCGAGCGAGAAAGATGCATTAGTCGGAGTCGCTAACAATTCCCGAACTCCTGCTCTTACCTAACCCTCTCGCACGCCGCTGCACGCGAGTCAACCGCGGTGAGGCATCTGGGTGCGACCTCGGTTCCTGTCGCTTCGCGGAACCTTTCGGTCGCCCCGGGGTTTTCCCCTCCCATAGTTCACCTTCGCCGTCGTGCGCGTTTTACCGGGAACCGCGCGAACCGCGACGCGAACCGTTTTACGCGGACGTCTCCGAGGACGTTTTTCGACTGGTCGCGCATCGCTCGGTGGCGCTCCGCCGGCCTTCGATGGGTCGCTCGTCACCGGGACGCTTACGTCTTCCCTCGGCGGTTGTGGATCCTCGACGTCGTCTACTTCTTCGCCCGTTTCGTCGCTGCTTTCTTCGTCGTAAGGCTTGAGGTGAGAAACATGCAGGATCTCCTCGCTCGCATCCTCCTCGTCTATTACTCTTACCGTATTAGAGCCTGTTATCGCGGTCCCCTTCAGTGGACTGGCGTACTTTGGCGCTAACTTCACCGATATCCCTTGCGCTGCCGAGGAAAGGACTCTGTTCCTTTCCAAGACGAGGTCTCCTACCCCGTAGGATACTTCTCTCCGACGCGCGTTATAGTATCGGCAATTTGTGCGGCAGCCCTCTTTCGCAGGCTATCCATATCATGCAGGCACTCCGCCCACGTATCCACAGCCTCGCGTTCTCGTTGCTCAAGGGCCTCGCGCTCTTGCTCGCGGCGAGCTGTCGCCGGGGGAACGGCTGTCTGCCGTAATTGAGGGCGGCCGGGCTCACGCCTGTCGAAGCGTGCACGGAGTTGTTCAACGAGAACATCAGCTCCGGCAGTTTCTGATCCCACTCGGCGTGAGATTCCTCGACAAACGCGACTAAGCGGGTCTTTAACGTCCGATTTACGCTCTCCACGGGGTTTGCCTGAGGGTGATACGGCGGGGTAGTCGAGTGATGGACGACTTCATTCTTGAATTCTATGCCGTTATCGGACAAGAATACCTCCAGAGTGCCGAATCGAAGAATCACTTTCTTCTTGAACTCTTTCAAGATGGTCTTCGCATTCGCTTTGCGTATGGGCACGCACTCCACCCAGCGAGTGAAGAGGTCTTGGAACACCAAGATATACTCGTACCCGAGCTTACTTCTCACGAACGGGCCGGTTATATATCCCGCAACTACTTGCCACGGCCCATCGATAACTCGCTGTCCCATCAGACCAGCGATCTTTGCTCCGCCTTTATCTGGTGGCACACTTGGCAATGTTTCACGGACTTCCTCATTGCGTGGTACATTTTCGGCCAGTTATATAACCTGGCCGCGCGCTCGTATGTTTTTTCTCGACCTTGGTGCTCGGCGGTCGGATCATCGTGCGATTCGCGGAGCACTTCGCGACGATTCTCCTGGGGCACGACGTGTTTCCATGCCTCGTCGTCGGCGACCGTCGCTTCTACTATTTCATCCGCGAGAAAGTAGAACAATCGACCCCCTACCACTTTCCACCTGGGATGGGTTGAGGGGTCGCGCTTCAGTTTGTCCAGTCAGGTCCGGTACCACTCATCCTTGGTACCGTCGGACCACGTGCTCGCGTACACTTCGAGGTCGTCTTCCTCTTCGTACATGCGGGGAAGCGCGTCGGGCACGTGGTTCAGCGCGCCCTTTCGATGTTCTACATCGAAGGAGTGCCCCTGCAACTCGAGAGCCCACCTTGCCAGTCTTCCGGTGGGGCTGTGCAGGCTGTCCAGCCATCGCAAGCTGCTATGGTCTGTCACCACCAAGAAGTGATATCCTTCGATGTACGGGCGGAACTTCTTAATCGCCCAGATCACCGCTAGGCATTCGGGCTCCGTGACACTGTAATTGCGCTCCGCTGGCGAAAGTGTTCGGCTGGCGAATTCGAGGACTTGTTCCTGTCCCTCAATTACTTGCAACAACACCGCGCCGATGCCGGTGTCGCTCGCGTCTGTCTGTACGACGAACTGAATATCGAACGAGGGTCTGGCGAAGACAGAAGCCGAGGACACCAAGGCTTTTATCTTTTCGAAAGCCTCTTGCTGTGCGTCGCCCCATTCATATCGTCGATCCTTCTTCGTTAGCACTGTGAGCGGTTCGGCTATCGTGGCAAAGTCTTTCAAGAACTTTCGGTACCAAGATGCCACTCCCATGAAGCGGCGCAGTTGCTAGTTCTTTGGTACCGGAAAGTTTAGCATTGGCTCGATCTTATCAGGATCCGGCCGGAATCCGTCCCGGTTGACGAGCACACCGAGGTCTTTGACTTCAGTCTTACTAAACACACTTTTCTCGCGGTTGATCGTCAACCCGGCCTCTTTGACGCGCTTTAGCACGTGCTCGAGCCATTTCAAGTGCTCCTCATACGTCTCTGTCGCGATGATATCATCGAGGTAAGAGAAGGCGTACGGCTCGAGCTCGGGGCCGATGACTTTGTCCACAAGGCGTTAAAACGTAGCTCCAGCCTGA
This sequence comes from Torymus aiolomorphi, assembly GCA_036365515.1. Lineage (NCBI taxonomy): Eukaryota > Metazoa > Arthropoda > Insecta > Hymenoptera > Torymidae > Torymus > Torymus aiolomorphi. The sequence continues at coordinate 145,606,468 of CM070873.1, forward strand.
GATAGGCCGTATGGCATTCCCGTGAACTGATACAGGCTCAATCCGGGCACTGTGAATGCCGTCAGCTCCTTCGATTCCGGCGTCAGCGGAATCTGGTGGTACGCCGAGCTTAGGTCGAGTGTCGAGATGTACTTCGCGCTCTTTAGCTTGCGCAATATCGCGTCCATGTACGGCAGCGGATACGCGTCTGCCTTCAAAACCGCGTTTAATTTACGGAAATCGATGCAGAAACGGTACTTGTCGTTGCTTTTCCGTATAATGACGACGGGGCTCGACCACGCGCTCGTAGAAGGCTCGATTACCCCGGATTCGAGCATCTCGATCACTTGACGGTGCATATCCTCTTCGAGCTTCTTGGACACCGGGTAATAACGCTGCTTCACGGAGCGTGCGCTCCCCACTTCAATGTGGTGGCTCGCCCACGTAGTGCGGCAGACAGCTTGGTCCTCCCCGCCGAGAATTCGGCCTACCAGCTCCGCCATCTCCTGGCGCTATCCATCCGAGACGTCTTCGAGGCCGATCGACGATACCTCTAGCGCCTCGACGGATGAGACCCCCGCGACTTCCAAGTCTACGCGCTTATCCGCCGCGCTCACGATCAAATGGTTGTTGATGGGGTCGTGGATCGTACCGAAGGCTCTGACAAAGTTTGCGCCTACGTAACAATCCACTTTGTCATCCGGCAGCACCGCTACCCGAATGTCTCGCTTTACGCCAGCTACCTCGAACGGCAGCTCGACGTAACCGGCGATCCGCCGCCTGTCCTCCGACGACTTTCGCGCGGCGACCGTAGCTCGACATTAATGGTCGCCCGAACGCGGAGGCGAGCTGTAGTCCGATCGACCCCATAACGGTGCGTGAAGCTCCCGTATCGTAGAGGGCGCGGAGTCTGTAATTTCCGATCGCCACCTGTAGCCACCACCGCGATTCCTGCTCGTGCTCGGCTGCCAGCTTAGCCGTTATTTGCCCGGCTGTGACATCCGTATTTAGTGCGGGGACTTCGGCAGACGAAGCGGAAACCCCGCTTACTTCGCCTGCGGTACGTTTCCCGCGCACTTCGGGCAATTTCGGCGAATTACTCCGGGAGCGCCGCATCCATAACAGCTGAATGCTCCCGGTGCCGGTGCGCTTGGTTCGCCTGTCCTCCTTGGTGACCTCATAGCTCGGTCTTCTTCGCTCGAATCGCTGCTGGACTTTGATTTCTCGCTCCTTCTACTCGTCTTCCTGCTGGGGCGTTTGTAGCTACTCTTCTTTCTCCGTACTCCTTTCTCTCCGCTCCGGTTCCGCGGCGAAGGGGATGCCGGTGGAGGAGGGGGCGGTTGCTTCTGTTGTATTCGTTGCATCCCCTCCAGGATCACCTTCGCGAATCGCTCGATCGTTTCGTCTATCGTCGGTGGCGGTGGCATCGGCGGCAGCTTTGTCTCTACCGCCGCGGACTTCACCTTAGGCGGAGCCGGTTTGCGGGGTTTGTACGCCCACTGCGCGTACACGCACGACTCCGGCGGCGGCGGAGGCTTGAAGGACTTTTCCGCGTCCATTGCAAGCTCCGCCTCCATTGCTAAATCCAGCAATGTCTCAATGTATTCGAAGTCGCTTTGTCGAATGAGCTGCTGCAGTCGCAGCTTCATGTTCCGGTGTAGCGTCCCCAGCTTGAAATCGAGCGTCGGCAGTGGCTCCATCTTCCGCATCATTGCTTCGAGGCACGTCATATAATCACGCACGGACTCTTCTGGACCTTGCGTTCTCAAAGCGACCTCGTGCCTCAGGCGTTGCTGTACACGGTCCGTCAAGCCGCACCATCACCGTATCCGGCGACACAATTCCTCCCAGGTGATCCAGCTCGTCCTGTTGGATCGCACCCAGGTACCGGCTACACCGACGAATAGCTCCGAAAGGGCACTTAGTATCTCCCCTTCCGTAAGCTTGGCGAGTTCTCAATTTTCCTCGACTCACTCGAGGAAGGTGTCGATGCTTTCACCAGGGTCGCCAGCGAACTTGAATCGCCATCGGCGCACTACTTCGCCGACATCTCGAAGCCCGCTGCCTGTTGTGAGGTTCGATTCTTCGTACGACCCAGTCATCGACCTTCCTCTGGGTTCGCGCCTTATCTCAGAGTCAGTCGATTCAACTGGCTGGCTCTGTGATCCACCCCCCCCCACCCCCCCAAGTTGTAACGGGCTAAAAGCTGTCCTCGATGCGCTATATCTCAACGCGGAGTTGCCGATGAACGGCGCAGCAATTGACTGGCGCGAGCACTTACTCGCGCCAACCCTCGATGATTAGCGGCCCGTCAGCTCCGTGCTGTTGCTCGCCGTCTGCTGCTTTCAGCAGCAGCCGCGCCTTTTCGCTCCGTTACGGGTCGCACACACGTACGCGCAAAAGCGGCTCGGGCCGACGTAGGCCGATCGGACTCTCGCGCGCGCGTCGGCGGCCTCATTCGCTCGCGCGGGTCTCGCTCCCCGGACGCTTGTCTTCCGCGGGGGGAGGCACGCGATCGCCTAGCCAGGACTTTCCTCCGTCGCCTATAGTCAGGGCTTGATCGGATCCTCTCGGCAGTATCGCTTCTGCCATAGCTGCTCACGGGAGCGAGTGAGAGAGAGTATCGCGGCCGATACTCGCGGGAGCGAGAGAGAGAGCGAGAGCCCCGCGGCCGATACTCGCGGGAGCGAGAGAGAGCGAGAGCCCCGCGGCCGAGAGAAGAGGAGAGAGAGAGAGAGACGCCGCAACACACGGCAGCCAACACCGCCGAGAGGGTCTGATCAAGCCCTGACTATAGGCGACGGAGGTAAGCCCTGGCCAGACGATCGCGTGTCTCCCCCCGCGGACGACGAGCGAATGAGGCCGCGGACGCGCGCGCGACAGTCGATCGCGCGCGGCGATCGGCCTACGTCGGCGCGAGCCGCTTTTGCGTGTACGTGTGTGCCAACGCGCACACACGTACTTCGCGTGCGCGGGCACATCACCCGAATCGGTGCGTACCTAGAGTACGCGCCGCGCGTGTAAATAGTGAACAGCCTCCAGGGGAAATAAAGATAATTCTTTGCTTTTACTTGTTCGCGTATTATTTCACGCATACTACTTTTAATTCCCTATTCGGTGGCACGGTGAAGAATACCGCCGGCCTCTGCGGTCGCGAGTACGTAGTACTCGCGTGATAACTGAGCAGCTCGGGTAGCACGCTTGAGAGAGAGTGCGACTACGATGTCGCGCGTTGTAACGGAGCGAAAAGGCGCGGCTGCTGCTCAAAGCAGCCGACGGCAAGCAACAGCACGGAGCTGATGGGCCGCTAATCATCGAGGGTTGGCACGAGTAAGTGCTCGCCCCTGTCAATTGCTGCGCCGTTCATCGGCAAGTCCGCGTTGAGATGTAGCGCATCGAGGACAGCTTTTAGCCGGTTACAACTAAAGATAGATTAAATAGTTTGCAGCAGAGTAACGTTGTTTATGAGATAGGTTGTTCTGATTGTGATCTAACATATGTTGGACAAAAACTAGCAGAAAACTCAAAATTCGCATGAATGAGCATAAACTGAGTGTATAAAATAGCGATGCTAAACCTGCACTAGCCGTACACGCCACAGAAACACATCACAGAATTAATTTTGAAAGATTAAAGTTTTGGATAAAGAAATTAAGAAAGGTAAAAGAGAATTTTCAGAAATGATCCACATTTATAATACAAAAAATAATATGAATAAAATCACTGATACTATTAAGTTAAAAAATGATTATAAGGCTTCCATAGATATTATTAATAACGTAATTAAAGATAGAAAAAAAGTTAGTTCGTAGAGGGTCGAGTTCTCGTATTCTGAGAAGTCGGGGTAGCACGATGGTATGAGCGATGTTGATGTTGCACTACTTAGTTCCTGCGTATGCGCATGTATGTGCGGCGAAGAGGAGCGCCAGGGGCCTCTCGACTCGCTATGTTTCTTGGATGCTTTGTAGCAGCGGGACGATCCACGGACACTGTGAGCGGCGCACCGCTTGTACTGTCGTGTCCCCCCACTCGATTTTTGGATGTAAATAATCCCCTGCGATGTCACCTATCCGCAGTCCTTCTTTGATAGCTCTGTTGGTTACCATCCGGGGAGAACTAGTAGCTTGACAACGGGTCAATGTACCACAGTTCCTGTCAGTTTTTAATTTTTCAAACATGGTTTCGTTTCTGATTTAGTAAGTTCATTTCATAATTCGTGCGGTTCGTGATTATTTGAAATTCACATTCAGCCTTCTAATCATAATTTGTTCGAATTAATTACAGTGCAGATATGACGTGCGTTAGAAAGAAAATGTTGAGAGAGCTACGTGTTCAATCTTTTTGTATTGATGAGCAACTACATTGCTATGAAATTGGGCGTATGTGTTAGTTAATTTAATTAATTAGGTAAGATTTGTGCTGCGTATTGTTTGTCATTATACTGGCACAATTAGATCATACGAATTAAGTTACATCGTTGTTTTTTAGTCTCTGGAAAAGGGAATCTTGCAATGATTCCGAAATGTCGACTGATAGTAAATTAATAAAATACTTAATTGCTCAAAAGGATCCACGTGTTTCATTACACATACAAACAACCTATCAAAGTTGAATTGCGAGCAGTCTGAAAGGACAAAAAACTCATTTGCCTCTATTACTCGAATGATTTTCAGTTAATAATCCGACAGGGAAAGCTGAAATAATTATCCAGGCAGAATTTCATCTAATCGCTGAAAGAAGCTTGACCCATGGGTACATGTATGTACTTCCTCAATTTCCTCCTTGACTGGTGTGAGCCCCGTAGCATGTAGGCTGCACGTGGGTAATCAGTAGCTGGCGTGATGAGGACCCCATAGCGTGTATGCTCCACACGGGTAGTCCGTGTATTGGCTCGAGCGAGCCCGCAGACTAGTTGCACTTGTCGGCAACGATTAATTGATCATCGTACACGCGATGAATCTAGAGCGGGCTTTAGAACGCACGCGCTTCAAGGTTGTAGATTGACACTTGTTGCTCTTGACTACAACAAGATGGCTGACGAGTGATCATAAATGACGTAATCGGTGTACGCGCACACTCTTGTGATTTGGAGCTGGCTACGCAGCGCACGCTCCTTTTACGTCTTGGAGTCGGTAGAAACGCGCACTCCAAGGCGTTTTTTGAAATGGGAAAAATAGCAATTGAAGGTGCTATTTCGCCTAGGAAGCCTTAGAGATTGGCTTCCTAGCGCGCGACGGCGAGACTAAAGAGAAAGACAGCAACGAACTCGCGAAGTTGACATGCAGTCATACGCGACATTTACGGCGCTCACGACCATGAACAATTAGGATTCGTACCTGCACGAAGATACCTATTTCTACGCCACTCGCAAGCAGTCGTAGAAAATAGGGATAATTCTCTTCTTCGTTTTGGCCATGTCGCTGTTGTAACCTCCCACGATCCCGCTCGAAGGACCAAATGTTTTTTGTGGAATGATGAATGTGGATCGGTGGACTGGGTGAGGTTCATTAAATGAATACGTTTTCGTGTAGAGAAAATGATGTAGTTTATTTAGCGTGTCCGTTACGCAGTCAGTCCGCTGCTGTCTGTCCTGCCGTGGCGCATGTACTGACGACGGCCGGCGTTGCGAAATATCATCGGCGTGTCTTGGTAGTTGGAGAGGCAGTAAAGAGACGCGTGGTGAGCGCTGAGTGGCGCGGCTCTCTCGCGCGTGTAGTAGATAGCCAGAGGATGGGAAACGCTCTCGGCGTCTGGCATTTATGCTGAATTTCCAACAATTGTCTTGTCGACGTGCAACAAAGTTGTCACACAAATCCTTTCATAAACAAAATATATTCTTCATTAAAGATGTTTTAATGTAAAATAACTATCCACCGGATTTACTTAATTTCTATATAAAAAAAACATTAAAAAAGATTTACTCTACATCTGATTCTTCACATAATAATATAAACGATAACAAGACATTTATATGTTTGCCTTTTTTCAAAGAATTAGAAGGTTTCACTAAAAGTTTTTTCAAACGACTTAATACAAATGTTGTGTTAAGCATGAACAACAAACTGAATAATATTATAGTATTAGGAAAGGAAAAAAACAAAAAATTCAATAAATTCTAATGTCATTTACAAAATAAACTGTTGTGAAAAATGTAAAGACGTAAAGTGTGTAGCGGAGGTATAGGTAAAGGTAACGAGGCGACGTTGTAATTTGGGACGAGCGCGTGAGAGATGCGTGGCGCTGATACTGGATGAACAGTGCCTATATTATGTTTATTCTATGGGGCGCCGCACCGATGAGGGCGCTAGTGCGTTCGGTCCCATGGGAGAGAGAGAATTCGCCGGTGCGACCGGCAGTTGCTAGCGCGAAGTCGCACAAGTACGATCCAATAAAGAGTATTTTTAATTGTGATCGAGTATTACCTTTGATTTATACCCTTTCACCAGTTCCTATTTAAAACATGTGGCGACCGTGACAGGACTGGTCAAGGATAATTTTTATTGACTCAAAGGTATTTGTTTGGAACAGACAAAATGGAGATCGCGAAGAAAGCTAGAACAGTGCAGCGGATGGCGTTTACAAAGTCGTTAAACAGTTTTCGTGAAAAGTGCGCCAACGCGAATATTTCTACCGCGGATCGGTCTGTAGCGTTACAATTGTTGGAGGCAAGAATGACACAACTTGAGTCCACACAGACAAAGTACGTAGAATCGCTGATTTCCTCAAAGACAAGCGAGGAGGATATTCAGAACGAAATTGAGTCCAGCGACACGTATAAAAAGGAGTTTTTAACAGCAAGAATGTTACTTTTGGGGTTGGAAGATCATCGGAGCGCGCCTACAGCAAACGTAAACGTAAATGACAACGTTCCACGAATCGAAAAACCATTCAAAAGATCAACATTAGAAATTCCAAAATTTGATGGTAATGTGAGTTCGTGATTGAAGTTTTGGTCACATTTCCAAAAGATCGACAAAGATAAGGCAATTTCAAATGAGGATAAACTCGCGTATCTAAAACAAGCCATGGTAAAAGGCACGAAAGCTGAAAGTGTTGTGGAAGGTTTTCCGACGACGGCATAAAATTATGTGAAGGCGCTTAGCAGCCTAAAAAATCGTTTTGGTCGGGATGATCTCCTAGTCGAATATTATACACGAGAACTGCTTTCGTTAGTACTGCAGAATGCTAATAACAAAGGCAAGAAAGTCAATGTCGCGAGTATTTACGATAAAGTGTCCGCGCACGTTCGAGCCCTCGAAACTCTCGGCATCAAAACAAAGGAGTGCGCGACTATGTTGTACCCTTTCGTTGAATCATCGTTGCCGGAAGAAATTTTGCGAACGTGGCAACGGGCGATGCCTAGCGGTAAAGCAGCAGCAGGCGGGGACGACAACGAAAACAAAGATCGACTGACGAGACTACTCGAGTTCCTAGAACGAGAGGTAGAGAGCGAAGAGCGCGTAAGCATGGCTGTCAACGGATTTTCGATGCAAAACAGTGGTGACCGACAGAGCAAGGCGAAGGACACCAAGGGAAAAGCTGCGTCGTCGGAGAATTTAGCAACGGCCAGCGCTTTATTTTCAAATGAGGTGAAAAATATGAAATGTGTTTTCTGCGGCGATGATCATGATAACGCAGCGTGCGAAAAAGCTAAAAATATGTCTCTAGCTTTTCGTAAAAAATTGATCAAAGAAAATAGCTGTTGTTATAAATGTCTTAAACGCGGACATCGAGCGAAAGATTGCCACGTGAAAATAAGCTGTGCATGGTGCGGAAAACGACACGCGATTCTAATTTGTCCTTCGCTAAACAATTCAAATAATACGAATAAAACCGAAAAAACTACCGGCGGTTATGTTACGGAGCAGAATCTCGGGAATTTTTGCAGCCTCCCCGACGTATGTTTGCTAACGTTACGCGTTGAATTATACTCCGAATCAAAATGAAAAATCGTGCGAGCGGTCATTGACAACGGATGCACGAGAACTTATATTCGCTCGGACTTAGCGGAATACTTACATTACAAACCCATAGGCAATAGAGAGGTTGTACACAAACTGTTTGGTGGAGCAAGTTCCGAGAATGAGACGCATGATATTTTCACGGTACACATGAAAAGCATCAGCGGAGACTATGCCTGGAATTTTCAAGCCATGAATCAGTGTATTATTTGCGATAATATTGCGCGCATCGAAAAAGCCACTTGGTTTAAAGAATTAGAGCGCAACAACATTTCCATATGTGATTTAAGTAAGACAGAAGAAGGCTGTGATGACTCGATTTTACTGTTAATAGGCGCGGATATTTTCGGTAAACTTTTAACCGGGAATAAGTTTGATTTAACAAATGGTCTCACGGCAATTGAAACTAAGCTGGGCTGTACAATTTCAGGCAAAGTCCCAATGAACGAGCGAGAGGACGCTGGAAGCACAGCCGTTGCGATGTTTTATCGGAAGCGAAAATATCCGACCTCTGGAATTTGGATGTTTTAGGTATAAGAGACCCAAGTGAAAAATCTGATAGTTTTTTAAGAGAGCAAGCAGTAAAAGAACATTTTCTGAAGACGGTTCGGTTTCAAGAAAACGGTCGTTATTCGGTAGATTTACCGTGGACTGAAGGTCACGCTCCTTTATCAGTTAATTTCAATTTAGCACAAATAAGAGTGGAAAAGACCGCGAAAAAATTAAAAAATGAAAACTTATTTGATAGGTATACGAAAGTACATGCGGAATGGTGCGATGTAGGCATCATAGAGTTAGTACCAAAAGACGAATTAAATGTTACGTCACATTATTTATCTAATCGACCAGTTAGTAAAGTGGGTAGTACGGCGGAAATAAGACCGATTTTTTATGCTTCTGCGGCGGAGAAAGGCACACCCTCGTTAAATAATTGTCTTGAAAAAGGGCCCAATCTTATTGAGTTGATTCCGGTCGCTTTTCTTAGATTTCGAGAGCATGAAATCGCTGTTTTGGCAGATATTCGTAGAGCATTTTTGCAAATTGAGATAAATGAAAAAGATAGAGATATTTGAGATTCTTGTGGTTTATTGACGGAGAACTAAGGTCGTTTAGACATAAGCGGATCGTTTTTGGTCTCACCTGTAGTCCGTTTTTGTTAGGAGCCGTCATTGAATTACATATTTCAAATATTTTGCGAAACATAACAAATGAGAAACGGACAACAGAGGTAATTGAAACATTATCTAAGTCATTCTACGTGGATAATTGTCTCACTAGTGTCAGATCGACGGAAGAGTTGAATTTGTTTATGTCAACGGCAAAAGAGATTATGAATAAGGGTAGTTTTGATTTAAGAGGGTGGAAGTTTACACACGACTCCAGCGAAAAACGATCGACTTTAGTGCTCGGGCTTTTATTTGATAAAACGCAGGATACTCTCTCAATTAACCCAACAGTTTTAGAAAAAATTAATATAGAACTTGTGACTAAAAGAATAATTTTCTCTACAGCACACAGAGTGTTTGATCCAATTGGATTCACCTCGCCAGTAACTTTACTACCTAAGTTATTATTGAAAGAATTATGGAAATCCCAAACGGACTGGGATTCGCCAGTAAATAGCGACACTCAACAAAAGTTTTTGAACTGGCTTGAACAGTTGTCTTACTTAAAAGGTATACACATCCCTCGAAAATTCGGCGCGGGAAACATTTCTCTTCACACGTTTTGCGACGCGAATCAGGTCGCATACGCCGCGGTATCCTTTTTACGAATAGAAAATGAAGTAGGTGTTAAACTTCGGTTCATAGCTGCAAAATCAAGGATAGCTCCGGAAAAAACAACCATTCCGCGCTTAGAGCTGTTAGCTGCGTCAATAGAGAGCCGACAAACACGCGAAATAATAGACGTTCTGGAATACAGTGAAGTATCTGTCTTTTATTGGTCGGACTCAACGACAGTATTAGCGTGGCTAAATCTCGATAGTCAATGGGGTGTTTTTGTGTGGAATCGCGTCCGCGAGATACGAAATCTAACCGGGTCCGGAAAATGGCAATACGTGCCGGGAGAAATGAATCCGGCAGATCTCCCCTCGCGCGGCTGCCAAGCCAAAGAACTCCTCTACTCTCGCTGGCGGGAGGGGCCCGACTGGCTCCGCGGAGATCAGAATAGCTGGTCGAATTCCGCAGGTAATATTAATGTAAAAGAGATCCATAGCGAATTAAAAAAGTCAATTCAACACTCTGTGTTTAGTCAAGAAAGTCAAACAGACCTGAAAATAGTTGAAAAATTCTCCTCTTATGCTAAACTAATCTGTTTTTTCACTATTATGATAAGATTTATTAATTTTAAGCGCAATATAGGTAAAAGCAGCGGTAAGAGATTGACTTATGGAGAAATTTACAGAGCGGAATTAAAATATTTGAAATTCGTGCAACACAAAACGTTTCAATCAGAAAAAGATCCGCGTTTGGCAAAATTACAAGCTTTTGTACACAATGGCGGCCTTATACGTTTGAAAACTAAAATTTCCGAGCGCGATGACCATTTTTCGTTTTTATACCCTATTGTTTTACCTGACAATGAGAAGTTAGTTGAACTACTCATTCGTGAGACACATGAAAACATGTGCCACGCTGGCGTACAAAGCGTAATGTGCCAATTGCGAGAAAGATTTTGGATTTTAAAAGCAAGAAAAACAATTCGATCCATCATAGAAAAATGTGTTACATGTAAGCGATTCAGTGTTAAGGCGTTGCAGGTAGATCCACCCCCTTTGCCCCTGCATCGTGTTAGAGATGCCGCGGTGTCCGAGATAACTGGAGTCGATTTTGCCGGGCCGTTGTTTTTATGTGGGTAGCAGAAGGCCTGGGTCTGCCTGTACACCTGCGCAATGTATCGTGTGATACATTTAGAACTCGTGACCTCTTTGTCAACGCAGGAATTTTTGAATAGTTTTCGTCGGTTTATTGGACGTCGCGGGAGGCCTGCTGTTATATACAGTGACAATGGGTCAAATATTGTTGGCGCTAATAATTTACTTGAGTTTTTAAATTGGGATATTTCTCAGTATAGCTGCGCTCAACGTATTGAGTAGCGATTTAATCCACCTACCGCCGCATGGTGGGGCGGATGGTGGGAGCGGCTGATAGGTATGCTAAAGAATATTTTGCGCTAAGTTTTAGGGAAGGCATGCCTTAATTATGAGGAAATGTATACGGTCTTATGCGACTGCGAAAACACTTTAAATTCTCGTCCTTTGACGTACGTTTCCGATGAAACAAATTATTTGAAACCGCTGACGCCGGCTATATTTTTGCGCGATATAAAAGATTCAGAAACGCCTGACCTTGACATAATCAGTCAAACTGATCTCAATTCTAGATATAAGTATAAACAAGAATTAATGGAACATTTGAGATGCTGTTTCTGCAAAGAATATCTAAGCCAACTTGTAATAAAATCTTGCACTAAGGAATCACGTAAACTTAAGGAAGGTGATGTAGTTCTCGTAGGAGATGACAGTCGCAAACGGGTCGATTGGCCTTTGGCACGTGTCGAAGAACTTATTGAAGGGAGGGATAAAAAATTTCGAGTAGCTGTTTTGAAAACGAGTACGAGAAAACTTAAACGACCAGTACAACGCATTTATCCACTAGAAATTACCGACTCTATCGACGACAGTAATGTCCTACGAGAAAAGGCGGGGGAGAACGTTCAAAGCGAAGCTGAAAAAGGGGAAACGATTTGTGCTAAAATAAATGAGAATTCTGATGGTGATGAAAACAGAACACGAAGCGACCGTCTTGTGAAAAAACCAGATTTGTATACTTATAAGTCGTAGATCTCAAACATTTGCGTGCGATCATTTTGAGAAAAATATATATATAATATTGTGTTGAGTCAAAGACTCAAGGTGGGAGAATGTGAAAAATGTAAAGACGTAGAGTGTGTAGCGGAGGTATAGGTAAAGGTAACGAGGCGACGTTATAATTTGGGACGAGCGCGTGAGAGATGCGTGGCGCTGCTACTGGATGAACAGTGCCTATATTATGTTTATTCTATGGGGTGCCGCGTCGATGAGGACGCTAGTGTGTTCGGTCCCATGAGAGAGAGAGAATTCGCCGGCCCGACCGGCAGTTGGTAGCGCGAAGTCGCACAAGTACGATCCAATAAAGAGTATTTTTAATTGAGATCGAGTATTACCTTTGATTTATATCCTTTCACCAGTTCCTATTTAAAACAAGTGTGATAATTGTAATGCGTCGTATGTAGGACAGACCTGTAGACGTCTAGGTGTTAGAATTAAAGAACATCAGAAAAAATACTGTGATGAGGACAAAAATTCTTCATTATTTAGCCACAAAATAGAGAACAATCATAATATAAATTTCCAAGTTGTTAAAATATTAGATACTGAAATTAATACTGGCAAAAGACTTTTCACAGAAGCTTTATACATACAAACTCGAAAAAATTTCATGAACAAACAATTTGAAATCACAAAGTTACCTAAAGAATACAGTATATTGATTAATAATGTCGAATTTTTGTCCTCTTAGAGTTATAATAATTTTGTACAGTAGGCGAGCAGGTATTAGGAACACATAAATAGTGGACCTATGCCACGCCTCACGTACGCCAGAAGACTAATATCATTGGCTCCACCTCTAGTAAGATATATCGCCCTAATACTTCTCCCCGTTCTCAGACTCCCGTAGTGAGCTGCGCCCCACCTATTTACATACACGGCCATTTTTACGCACGTATAGACTTATGATTACACACACGCATATCTATAGATCACACTATATAAAGCGCAAAAATCTCACGAATTATTATTATTGATGAGTGGACTGTTTTCTGCGTAACACCTTCGACATTTGTCAAACTTTATTGTAAGTTTTAAGCTGTTATTTATTTTAATTGTACACATTTCTCTTCGTTGGTTTAATAATTATTATAAAAAATTGTTGTTGTATATTTAATAGATTCCTGAGGAGGGACATAATAAATGTCCGAAACGTCGGATACTGACTCATAAAATGGTGTTTGTTTATTAATTTTACCTCGAAATAATAAACACCGCATTGGTAGTAAATTGGCCATTAGCTTCAATATCGATAACTTAAATGAAATCTACCATTAGCTGCATTCAACAAAATTTCATAATTATATATAAGAAGACATCTACAACATGGTTTGAATTCACGACCCGGATCTGGTATAGACTCCTTCTAAGACAAATTTGCCTGACAGTTTATCAGGTAGCGCAGTCGCTAGCTCATGCGAACACTGAGGTGAAGCAGCAATGGGCGCGGTTAGTACTTAGATGGGTGACCGTGTTATTTTCTGTAACTATCACCTGTGATCAGTTAGGTATTGGATTGCCTTCTGATAAATTAAGCGGGAGTCGTGGATACATACAGTTTTGGTGCCTATGCCTACGGAATATGACTTAGACAGCTAAACTGAATTATTCCAATACACCGACCATCCGGAAAGTTTTCCTAATTACAGGATTATAGGTAGAGATCCATATGAAAATGTATAGGTTATGCGTAGTAATAGGAAAAAGGAAATTAAGGTTTGAAAGTATACCGCTACGCCACTAGGCTCGTCGCAACTACTATTTTTTTCAATAAGACAAATTTTTGTTATAACATTTGGTTATGGGTACATGACGTAAAATATGATGTACATGAAACGTTGAATGTAAAACAAGCTTACCAATTTCTGGAGCTAGAGATACAGCTTTATTAATTAGATTCATGACATCTCATATATTCTTATCCTTTCTAGTGCAAAGACATTCTATTCGTTGCTTTTTAGATTTTGCTCCATCTTTTTGCTTATAAATTATGAATACTTTATTTAGAATATTAAATACAGCGTTATTGATACGGGCATCCGTATACATTTTTGATATCCGATCTTTATCGGAGTAGATTTTATTATAGATATTATCAATGTATGGTAAACCAACTAATTCCTTTGTTACATCACAAAAATCAATGAAAAAACCTTTATTACGAGAAAATATTGTTTCAGATGAACAAATTTTCTTATATCGTTTTTGGAAATCGCACATTGTCCTATAAAAAATATGGTTAATTAGTTTTGCTAGCATTAAAGATCGAATAATTCATTTTATTATAAAGAATAATTCATATTAAAGAATATTTAATGGTCGCCAAGATGGCGCCGAGAGGCAAGGAGCCACACGATACCATTTTTACTAAATTCTACAAGTATCACCCTACAGCCAAAGTAGGAGCGGTATTGCGTGTATTGTGCGAGAATTTTTTTCACTCTTGCGAAATGGTGACCAAATATAACGCAGGATGTCCAGTGAAGCTCATTAGTAACTCACTAATGATATGCGAGGAGCATCCCAACGTGGCCCTAACCTCAAACCTACCATATGGCGCGCTGAGCAGCGAAGCCAAGCAATTAATAGTGCACATTAAACTAATAACAATGGAGCAAGTAAAACAAGAAATCATCAACGAAATAAATCTAGAAAAACACAACAACAAAGAAAAAGGTCTCAACGATACAATATACGAAGATTATGGGGAAATCAAAACACTCAAAATCGAAAACCAACTTTTAAAACAACTAAACAACGACCTACAAGACAAGAAAAAAATTCTGAATGAACTACTGACTAAAGAAAAACAGGGCAAAACAATAATATCAGGACTTTCGCCGAAATAATATATAACACAAAACCAAAAAGCAAAAGAGTGCCAAAATTGATAATTAAAAAAACAGACAACAAAGACAAAACAGACTTAGAGAAGACAGTATTACAACATTTAACTCAAGATAAAACTATCAAAACAAAAAGTGTAGCGTGCAAGAACAAAGACACAGTGATACTAAATTGCATGAACGAGGAAAATATCAATTCACTTGTGAATACTCTAGGAGAAAAACTATCAAAAAAATTTTAAATAGAAAAAGAGCAAATAAACAAGCCTAAGTTAAAGGTAATAGATATTAACATGGACAATGGTGATGACAACGAGATTGAACTAGACATTAATCAAAGAAACTTCAGTAATATTGAAGACAAATGCAAGTTACTACACGGGTACACGAACGGAAGAACAAATAGAAAATGTGCAATTATTGAGTTAACATCTAACATCTATAAACATATGAAAGAAAACAAGAGCAGATTATTTGTCGGGCACCAAAGTTGTAGAGTTTTCGACATTCTAAACACAACTCCGTGCAATAAATGTTCGAGATTTGGGCATAGCAGCAAAAAGTGTGAAAATAGTGCTACGTGTAATAAGTGTGCAGAAGCCCATTTAACCTCAAAGTGCACAAGAACAACAAATAAATGTGCAAACTGTATCTACAGTAATACAAAGTTCAATACCAAATATAATATTAACCACAGTGCAATTGACAGTGAACTTTGTGAAATATTAAAGACTAAAATAAAAAAATACATTGAAATGACTGATTATCCGTTACATCCTACCTATCCGAGATTCTTTGGTGAGATTGAAAGCCTAAATTACCAGCGGAAGGCACCGATAAGGAGAGCGAGATTTGCAGGTAATGACTCGACAGCATCAAACCAAAATGGCAGTATTAATATGATTGATGATTTGCAAAATAATATAATTAATAGAGACTGTAATTGCGATGATATTGGTGAACTAAACAAATGTATGGCTTTAGAAAAGGAAGTAATTTTGAATGTAAATATAAGAGGACTAAATGCTAATTTTAATAAATTACTTGTTTTCATAGAAAGCCTTATGATAAAACCATGCATAATTGTTTGCAGTGAAAACCGAATACTTTTACACCCTGAATCCTTTAACATAACAGGGTACAAAATGTACTATAATAACGGTAATATCAATCAAAATGATAGCCTGGTAGTTTACATAAGTGAATATATTACTGAAACGACGGAGATTATAGATATAAACAACCTCAAAATAATATTACTAAAATTGCGATAGAAAAAAATAGAGAGATAATATTATCTGTCCTATATAGATCCCATGATATAAAAAAACTGAATTCATTTTAAATATAAAAAAACTAATAAAGCATAACAAAAAATATAAAAACAACCTGATAATGGGAGATTTTAACTTTGACATTTCAAATCAAGATACACTCAATCAGGAATTTTTACATATACTCTTAGAACATGGTTACTGTCCAGGCTTTTGTAATATTACCAGACCATCTGATAAAACTGGTAACTCAGGAACTTTCATAGACAATATTTTGATTAAACTAGATAAAATAGGCTATAAAACATTTACACTCTTAGGTCATTAAATAAGATAAGAACAACTGAAAATATACATACTATAAATCGCATAAATTACAATAAACTCAGGACAGATGCTTCCACAATAAATTGGAGTGAAGTGACACAAATAAATGATCCGAATATTGCTTTAAATAACCTTATTGATAAAATAAAAATATGTCTAAGCAAAGCTGAATATACCAGAAAAACTAACAAAACTAAAAACATAAAACCAAGGAAAGATTGGATAACAAAGGCAATTATGATATCATGTAATACCAAAGAAAAACTACATAAATTATGGAAAAAAGACCCTAGTAATACTAGAAAAAGAGAAGAATATAAGAAATTTACAAATATCCTGAAAAATATTATAAATAAAGCAAAGGAGTCGTATGATAAAAAACTAATAGAATCCAACATGAATAATATCAAGAGTATGTGGAATGTGATAAATAAAAAAATTAGTAATAATTGTAAAAAGAAAAGTAACATTAACTATATAATAGATCACAATAAGAAAATATCGGATCCTAAAAAAATTGCTGACCACTTGAACACATTTTTTGGTAACATTGGCAAAAAGCTAAGTGACAAAATAAGACCCCCGATAAATGAGGAAATTAAATTCCCTACAATGAACTGCAAAAGTATTTTCTTCAAGCCAACAAACCATCACGAAATCGAAAATATCATAAACAGAATGGAAAACAAAAATGGGGGAGTTGATAATATCAACGCCTAAACATTATAAACCCTGGTAGAACATTTAGTAAACCCTCTAATCCACATCTACAACCTCTGTACAGATAAAGTCATCGGGCCAGATGTCTTGAAATTAGCTGAAGTTATACCTATACATGAATCAAAAGAATTGCCACTAATTACAGACCTATGCATCTTATTTCGAATATAACTAAAGTACTAGAATAAATAATACACAAAAGAATAATTACATTTATCAACAAATGCGACATACTTGCCAAATATCAATATGGCTTCAGGAAAAATAAAAGTACAAAAGATGCACTAACACTAATATCAAATGTAATATATGAGAAGTTAGATAAGAGTAGACCAATCGCCATAATTTTCATGGACCTCGCAAAAGCTTTTGATACTGTAAACCATTAAATACTACTACACAAACTATACAATTACGGTATTAGAGAAAGTGCACATAATCTAATAGAAAGTTATCTAGGAAATAGACTACAAAAAGTAAAATTGAATAACATAACCAGTCTCAAATCCGTCAACATGGGTGTTCCATAAGGAACAATTCTGGGACCTCTACTCTTCTTACTATATCAACGACCTACTACTAGATATCCCTGAAGATAATACACTCGCATATGCAGGTGATACAGCAGTAGTAACCACAGCCAAAACATGGAAAGAAGTCGAAACCAAAATGAACGAAACACTGCACAAAATATCAACATGGCTAGCTCTTAACAAGCTTTCTTTAAACACGGACAAAACAGTATACGTTGAATTTGGGAATCAAGTAAACAGCACACCTAAAAATTTAGACATAAACATACAAGACACAAAAATTAAAAGAGTGGAAAGTACCAAATATTTAGGCATAATTTTCAATAGTTACATGAGATGGAACGAGCACATCGAATACATATACAATAAAACTAAATATCTCATTTTCGTATTCCATAAGCTATCTAAACTCATGAATACTGACACCCTAAGAATGATATATTACGCCATCTTTCACAACATTATTTTATATGGAATAACAGTATAGGGAGGAGCGTATTCTAACAGTAAAACCTTGCTTATTAGACTGCAGAGTAGATTACTTAAAATAATCAATAAAAACAAATTTACAGTCGAAAAAAATCGCATGAGCATAGAACAAATCTTTACTTATGAATCACTATTGTATCATTAGGAAAACTTATAGACAAACATAGAATCTGACTTGTTACGTGGTATTTTGACATCTCTATACTACACGTCGCAACTTATTTATTGAAAAGGATTCGAAATCCAAAGTTCCGCCTGCCGCGTGTGAAGAGTTAAGATTAATGCAAGCAACACTTGCGAATCATATTACAACTATGTAACTTGATTCACTCTTTAAATTAGAATACTCTTGAACTATTCACAGTGCGTCTGCAGGAGATTCTCAATAATATCCGGGGCTCTCACGCAACCGCAGGTGCATGTACCATATGCATGCACGCGCATGCTGGCACGATAACTCTAAATACAATGCGTGGCCACATTACACAGAGAAATATGTGTGTCTTGAAACCGATGGCCAATTGTCTACCAGGAAAGGTTTAAATATATGAGCACCATTTATTCTTAATCGACGTTTCAGACACTTTTGTCGTGTCCCTCTTCAGGTACTATATATTTAACACAAATCATTTACATAATAAATATATACAGTATGTTGAACGTAAGATTTACATTTTTTCAAAAACAAACCGTAGTTTTTACAATCAATTCCAATAAAAAATAATTTATATTACATATTTATTAAAACTAATCACTTAATTATTTATCACAATTCACAAACTCTAAACAAGTTATTTATAACAAGGGACACTTACATTACAGCAGGATGTAATGATAATGGGATACTGTCCGTTTCGTCAATGCTTTTTCTTTGCGGCAAACGATCTATATATACTAATATACTGTAATTGTGTGTGTATATTGTGTGTGTATACGAGTATATAAAACGATGTGAGACAGGTAGGGATAGCGCTGAACGATTCGGAGCCGAGGCGAGGTATCAGGAGAGCACGTCATAGTGGAAGTCATCCTAATGACACGGTTCTCAAAACATACACGAATATTGTGATGGATATTATATGCTCACCCAACGTGCTCTCCTAATATACCCGTTCGACTTTACAAAGTTTATATACATAGTAAGAGTTATATTAAACTAAAATTTCGCAGTTATTAATTAATATATTATATTCTTTCGCTAGTTTATTGATTTCAAATTGTTTATTTATATAATTTTTTTGTTGATGAATGAAGAATGCTTCTGAAAAAAGTCTTTTTTCGTTATTTATTTCTGTATCTAAGATTTTAATATTATCAAAATCTATTGTATGATTTCTATTTTCAATGTGCGCAAATAAGGAAGATTTATCGTCTTTGTCAAGATATTTTTTTCTATGCTCTTTTATTCGTACATTTAATCGTCTACCTGTCTGTCCCACATACGTTGCTTCGCAATTTTTATAATTGATTTTATACACCACATTGTTTTTATTACATTTTTCTTCTTTACCTTTTCCTAATACTATTACATTACTTAGTTTATTTATGGTACTAAACACAACATTAATGTTAAGATTTTTAACAAAATTTTTCGTAAAACATTCTAACTCTTTAACAAACGGTAAAAATATAATCCCATCGTAGGTTTTTTGTTGTTTGGGGCTATTATCTGAAATTTATAGCATTTTTAAGAGTTTCTTTATGTGGTGATCAACTAAATTATGTGGATAATTATTGTTTTTTAAAACATATTTGATAAAATCTGTATTTTCTTTGTGAAATCTATTGTGCGATAATGTTATTGCTCTATTGAGGAGACAGTATATAATAGCTATTTTGTTGCTTGTCGAGTGATGCGAATTGAAATTGAGATATCTTTCTGAAAAGGTAGATTTTCGATACCAATTAGTTATTATATTGCTTTCATCGTTTATTATAATTTTTATGTCCAAAAAACTAATGCTATTATTTTCGGAATGTTCAACAGTGAATTGTAAGTTTGCGTCATAAGAGTTGAAAATTTGAAATGTATCGCGTATATTATTTTTCGGTATACAAAGAGCAATATCATCCACATAACGGTAATAAAAGAGCGGTTTTTCTTAAAGTTTATTGATACATGAGTTTTCTAAATCTTCCATAACTATGTTAGATAGTATAGGGCTTAACGGATTTTCCATAGCGGATCCGAATGTCTGTCTATAAAAATTGCCATTAAATTGAAAATAATTATTGTTTAGGATGAATTTAATTACTTTAAGAAATTCGGTACAGGTCATATTTATTCTATTATATATTTGATGCCACATTCTTTCTATCGCTTCATATACTAGGTATTCAGGGACATTTGTAAAAAGACTTACGACATCGAAACTCACTATTTCATAATTATGTGGTATTTTGATATTTTCAACGATAAGCGCCTTTACCAACCAAATTCTACACAACGTTTGGCCGAAATTACACGTTGTTAAAGAAACACCATCGACCACCATGGAGTTTTCACCGAATCCGGAACAACGAATGGAGATTCGCTTACGTATGTTAAACGAACACATGACACACAAAGAACTATTAAAAAATTTGTTAAAATACCGTAAAGATATTAATGTCAATTTAACTCTACATTTGATATTCAAAATCTTCGGTTTCAAAATGAAACAACAATTTCAGTATTTAACTAAAATGTTATACAAGGAAAAACAATCGAGGGAACAATGTAAATTTTTAATTAAATGTAGATTTTTTAATATTGGTCCAAAACATTTACAATGCATTACAAAGAATCTAAAAAATAACTACATGTTCTCAAAAAAATGCGTAACTAAACAAAACAAGTTGACGGAAAAAATCATGAATCAAGTTCTAAACATAGAAATTACAGATTTACACACAAAAATTGCATGGTTAAACAGAGAAATTATAAAAAGTAAAAAATCATTGGAGACGAGTGTAGAAAACAACACTATTGAATTGTTTGCTGACTGTTATGCTACTAAACTGAACTTTATTATTGTTAAATTAAAAGAAAAACTACAACGTAAACTCGAAACCATGTATTTCAGAAAATATAAGAAAGAAATTGAAAAAGATAGATATAAGGAAGATGTGTCGGAGGTTAATGTCCGAGACAATAACACACAGGTTATCGAACCAGCGAAAACTGACGATAGTTGGTGTGTGAATGTTTCAGGCATTGAACTTCCAACGTACGTTACTGATATATTAAAACTTGGAGAGAAATTCAATTTTAATGAAACATTCAACAACAAATTAGTACTGCAATATATTAAGAATTTTGAAAATTTTATTAAAAAACGCAATAATGAAGCTGATATTCCTAAAATAAGAAGCTCTTTCCTCAACACCATAAAAAATTCATACAATAGAGAATTAGCAAATAATGCATACGAAAACAGAAAATTAAAAATAGACCTTAAAAAAACAAGAAAATTTCTAAAACAGAACTCAGACATTCTAATAACTAGAGCTGATAAAGGGAAAACCTACCTTTTCAAGAAGATATCTCAATTTCAATTCGCATCACCCGACAAGCAACAAAATAGCTATTATATACTGTATCCTCGATAGAGCAATAAAATTATCGCACAACAGATTTCACAAAGAAAATACAGATTTGATCAAATATGTTTTAAAAAACAATAATTATACACATAATGTATACATACAGTAATGTAATACACATATAGTAATGTAATAGTTGATCACCACATAAAGAAACGCTTAAAAATGCTACAAATTTCAGATAATAGCCCCAAACAACAAAAAACCTACGATGGGATTATATGTTTACCGTTTGTTAATGAGTTAGAATGTTTTACGAAAAATTTTTTTTAAAAACTTAACATTAATGTTGTGTTTAGTACCATAAATAAACTCAGTAATGTAATATTATTAGGAAAAGATAAAGAAGAAAAATGTAATAAAAACAATGTGGTGTATAAAATCAATTGTAAAAATTGCGAAGCAACGTATGTGGGACAGACAGGTAGATGATTAAATGTACGAATAAAAGAACACAGAAAAAAATATCTTGATAAAGATAATAAATCTTCCTTATTTGCGCACATTGAAAATAGAAATCATACAATAGATTTTGATAATATTAAAATCTTAGATACAGAAATAAATAACGGAAAAAGACTTTTTTCAGAAGCATTCTTCATTCATCAACAAAAAAATTATATAAATAAACAATTTGAAATCAATAAACTAGCGAAAGAATACAATATATTAATTAACAACTGCGAAATTTTAGCTTAATATAACTCTTACTATGTATATAAACTTTGTAAAGTCGAACGGGTATATTAGGAGAGCACGTTGGGTGAGCATATAATATCCATCACAATATTCGTGTATGTTTTGAGAACCGTGTCATTAGGATGACTTCCACTATGACGTGCTCTCCTGATACCTCGCTTCGGCTCCGAATCGTTCAGCGCTATCCCTACCTGTCTCACATCGTTTTATATACTCGTATACACACACAACATACACACACAATTACCGTATATTAGTATATATAGACCGTTTGCCACAAAGAAAAAGCATTGACGGAACGGACAGTATCCCGTTATCATTACATCCTGACGTAATGTAAGTGTACCTTGTTATACATAACTTGTTTAGAGTTTACGAATTGTGATAAATAATTAAGTGATTAGTTTTAATAAATATGTAATATAAATTATTTTTTATTAGAATTGATTGTAAAAACTACGGTTTTTTTTTTAAATGTAAATCTTACGTTCAACATACTGTATATATTTATTATGTAAATGATTTGTGTTAAATATATAGTACCTGAAGAGGAACACGACATAAGTGTCCGAAACGTCAGTTAAGAATAAATGGTGCTCATTTATTTAAACCTTTCCTGGTAGACAATTGGCCATCGGATTCAAGACATACATACGATTCACATCCTACCATAAGCGCCTTTACCAACCAAATACACAGAGAAACTATTCGCCGTGTTGCCATTGTTTCTCCTCCCTGCTGCTGGTGCTGCAACACACACAGACACACCCGCGCGCGCGCAAGGACACACCCTTTGTTTTCTGGATAGGTCCATTATTGTAGTACATCTAAAGTATTCGATAACATACGATCTTTTCTCTTAGACAGGCAAGGAAAAACATACGTCAAATTATTTGAACTGAATTCTGTAAAACTTTTAATTTATTATTACCTACTAAAGGTCGACAATATTGTACATATTTACACTTTGATTGACTATCACTAAGTTTCTATTACTTCATTAACACTACAATCTCCAGATAAATTACTGTCATCAGAATCACTTTCTTCACCAATATCACTGTGAAAGATATAGATTATTTTATTCAGTAAATAAAATATTTGTTATAAACTATTTAAATATGTTTACCTTTCGTCAATAAATTGTTTTAATGATTCTGAAACTTCAATTTTTTTGTATTGCTTAATTCTATTTTCTATTAATATCAGAGAAATTTTCGGATCTGTTAAGTGCACAGCTCTATTAAACGTCTATAGAATAAATAAATGAATGAATATATATATATATATATATATATATATATATATATATATATATATATATATATATATATATTTTTTTTTTTTGCAAATCCAGGCTAATGGAGCCCGACTATATATTCAAATTTTATTATATATATATTGTTAAGAATAGCTATTCTAAACATACATATGCAAGAATTTTCTTAGTATTTTGAATAATTTTTTTTTTTATACTTTAGCTGCTAATTGAGCCGAATAATATATGATGTTATGTGTCATTTAAGGGCTAATGGAGCCCGAATATACAGGTTGTGTCAAAAGTTCCGGGACGGCTGGATAACTTGAGAAATACGCATCACAGAAAAAAATGCCCTATACAAAAGTTGTAGGATTTTTCTCGAGCAATCACGTGGTGATCTTGGATTTGACCTTGACCATGACCTTCAAGGTTATTTCAAGGTCAAGTTCCTTTTTTTCAAATGGGAACACATATTTTTGACGCCTGAAATGAAAAGAGCGGAAAATTTTACGTTTTGATATGCCCTTGAATGCCATTCCAAGGTCAAATCCAGTTATGCCATTAAAGCTTGAGACTTACGCGTCAGAGTGAAAAATGACCAACAAAAGTTGTAGGATTTCTTCTGGGCAATTCAGTGGTGACTTTGGATTTGACCTCGCCATGACCTTCAAGGTCATTTCAAAATCAAATACATTTTACAAATTGGAACCCATATTTTACACGCCGGAAATAAAAAGAGCAGAAATTTTAAATTCAAATATGATCTTAACCACCTGCTGAGTATGTTCTTG
Source organism: Torymus aiolomorphi (assembly GCA_036365515.1). NCBI lineage: Eukaryota > Metazoa > Arthropoda > Insecta > Hymenoptera > Torymidae > Torymus > Torymus aiolomorphi. The sequence continues at coordinate 145,630,804 of CM070873.1, forward strand.
AAGTGGATTCGATGGTCAAATACAGTTAAGACATTATAACTTATCAATTATGACAAGTCCAGTCAAAGCAAAACCCGTTACTGTCCAGTCAATCAAGGTAAAACACGCCGCTGTTCAGCCAGTCAAGGCAAGACCCACTACTGTCCAGCAAGTCAAGGCAAGACCCAATTCTGTCCAGCCAGTCAAGGCAAGACCCAATTCTGCCCAGCTAGTCAATGCAAGGCCCGCTATTGTCCAGCCAGTCCAGGCAAAAGTGATAATCTCGACTTTAAAGGACAGATTTTTACGATCTAGCCAGTAAAAAGCGAATAGTCTCTAGAATAATAAGGATAACTGGCGCAATCTTCGAGCACACACCTTTCAATATTTATCATTTCAATAAGTGTTTACACCGTACTGAAAAATCTCACGCCAAAATCTCATCTGAAATTCTGGTCTGCGAGCTACTAAAATCGCTTTATTGATTAAGAATAAGTGTTTAGGAATTAGGAGTCACCTATTAGGTTACGCCACCTCCCAGATATGTTCAAAAATCTATGTTTTGAAGCGTTTTAGCCATTTTTTAAATTTTTAGAAATTTGAAACATGAGATTCCATGTGAGATCTCACGTGAGATCTCATCTGTAAAATTTCTAAAAATGTTAAAAATGTCCAAAATTCTTCAAAACATAGATTTTTTAGCTTATCTGGGGGGTGGCGTAACCTAATAGGCGACTCCTAATTCCCAAACACTTATTCTTAATCAATAAAGCGATTTTAGTAGCTCGCGGACCAGAATTTCAGATGAGATTTTTCAGTAGGGAACTGTTTCTCATTAGCCTGACGACAGTAACCTAATCTATTATAAAAACTACGGATTGCATTTACGAAATACGCAGCTAGGATATTATCACATTCGTCTAGTATACATTGGTGTAATTCTTGAAAATTTTGCTTCCTCCTAGAGGAAGCTTTGTGATAGTAAAATTTTAAGTTTTGTTAAATTGCTCTAGAAACATGACTAAAGGTGTTACAAGTTTGAGTCATGAGTCACATGATTTTACAAAATGTCTGTATGGATGTGTATGTGTGTGTGCATGCGCGCGTGCGCGCGTGCGTGCGTGCGTGCGTGCGTGTGTGTGTATGTATACCGCTTTATTTTCGGATCTACGCAGTCGATTTAAACGGACGGGTCTCATTTTTTTTTTTGTTTTTTTATTCCGAATTCGGGAAAAAAATAATTTTGTACGACTAACCGATTCGTTTTTGTTTTATGTCGAATTTTTCATTTTCGAAAAATTTATTTTTGAATTTTTTTAATGATTGGATTTAAATTTTAGAATCAGATGGATGGCGTTCAAAAGCGTATAAAAAATATATATTTAAAAAAAAAAAATTTCTCTAGCTATCACGGTTCTTTTGTTATTAATAAAAACGTGTTGTTTTCTTAAAGCTTGTAACTTCAGAAGTAAATGGTTAATTTTTTTGAGAAAAATCATGATAATGGAGAATATAAATAGTTTAATCTGTAAAAACTTGAATCCATTCCGTTGGTTAGTTTTTGAGAAAAAAATTAAAAAAATGAAAAAAACGTGTTTTCTGTGGCGACAATTAACGGCAGTAAAATTGTGTTAATCGTTTCGAAATGCCTTGTAGAGGTAGATTTTTGATAGATTTCTATCCCTTTCTTTGGGATAAATGATTGGTTCATAAATTTCAGAGATTTTTGAGGTTAAAATTTTTGTAACCGCTTTTTCGAATGGCTCGATGAATTAGATCCAGATTTATAGACAATTCTGTATGTGATATAGATATTATACATATGAATATTTAGTAATATTGTATGATTACTTTTTAGATATTTGGTATTCAAAATTTACGTATTTTTCGAAGTTATATTCTTTGTTGCACGTAATTTCTCGAGAACGTCTGTATGTATCTGAATGGGATAGGTAGCATTCAAAAGAGAATTAAAATACCTATATTTTCTAAAAAAAAAGTTTCTAGCTATTACAACCAATTTGCACCGTGGCAACAAATACTACATTATGTAACAAGGGGTGAAAGTAGCAGATTTTTCCCACGGGTGGGTTTACTGCCAGAGCAACAAAATTTCTCACGATGGTGCATTTACTTCCCGAGCGAAGCGAGGGCAGTAATCATCCAAGGGAAAAATATTTTCGTCAGGGCAGTAACCACCCAAGAAAAAATCTACTTTCGTCCCATACTACATATAGCATTTTATTACACACTCAACCGTGGCAAACTTTTCACTATGAAAATCGGAGCCGACACGTTTTTTCATGGATTTATTACAAAATGAATAGTTATTACAAAAATGGTAAAAAAAAATATCACTTCTTACTTTCGCCATGTAAAATTTACTTTCGCTCAGCATGTTTTACTGTCGCCCGACAAATTTTACTTTTGCCTCGCAAAATTTACTTTCGCCCCGTAAATGAGATTTGCGGGAAATATATGCAACAAGCGAAGCGAGGGTGACTAGGATTGAATTACCTTGTTTTTTTTAAATACTATTTTTCCACTTGGAAAATTCATATTTAAAAGATTATTTCCTGAAATAGCCGTTTTCTATGATTATGTCAAAACGGTCATTTATAGTTTTATTCAAATTTTTGTGACTTGGAGAATTAACATGAACGTGAAAACTTTTTACTCTCGTACTTTGAGGACAGGCATTCGAAGATTCCTAGAAATAATTCAGTGTTCAAGAATATTACTTGGCATTATCGTGCGTCCCCCGCGTACATTTGGGACAACGTTGGGTTACTAAGAAGACTGTAAATAGTGGATAACACATAATAAAGAAGATTTGTGGTTGCTTCATGCAATAAAATTGTTAATTTTTCAAAAATTGGGTATAATTTTTAGGAAAAAAAATTACATTTTATACATTTAAGCGTCGGTCTTCACAGTTGTAAAATTAAAGACTTACATGAGTAAAACGTTTCACTAAATCTCTAGGTCCTATAGAACTTGTTTTTTTTCCATATTATTTTTCCACTTGGAAATTTCATACTTAAAAGATTTTTCCTGAAACGGCTCATTTTCCAAGATTATGTCAAAACTGTTATTTACATATTTTTTCAACATTCTGACCCGAAAAATTTACACGATCGTGAGAATTTTTTACTTTCGTACTTTGAGGACAGACATTCAAAGATTCTCAGAAATAATTCAGTATCCCGGAGTTTTACATAGCATTATGGTGCATATATCGACCTCGTACTTTGGGGACAACGTTGTGTTATTACGAAAACTCTAAATAACATATTAGACATAATAAGGAAGAAGAGTCGTTTGTACTATAAAAAAAATTGTTTCATTTTTGAAAATTTGGTCATAATATTGCCCAAAATCAATTACGTTTTATACATTTAAGCGCCGATATTCAGAGTCAGAAAATTTGAGACTTACGTGAGTAAAACATTGCACTCGATTTCTAAGTATTGTGACTAATATGTTTTTATTAATTACTATTTTCCTCTTGGAAATTTCGTATTTAAAAGAGTTTTCCTAAATTAGCTCTATTTCTAAGATTATGGTAAAAACGTTATCTATAGTTTTACTCAAATTTCTGACTCGGAAAATTTACATGAACGTGAGAATTTTTTACTGTCGTACTTTGAGGACAGATATTCGGAGATCGACAGAAATTATTCAGTCTCCTGGAATTTTACTTGCCATTGTGGTACGTCATCCTCGTACTTTGGGGACAGGGTTGTCTTACTACGAAATCTGTAAATAACAGATTAGACATAGCATAGATGAAGAGTCGTTGCTTCTTGCAAAAAATTACTACATTAAATATCTAGGATTGAATTACCTTGTTTTTTTTAAATACTATTTTTCCACTTGGAAAATTCATATTTAAAAGATTATTTCCTGAAATAGCCGTTTTCTATGATTATGTCAAAACTGTCATTTATAGTTTTATTCAAATTTCTGACTTGGAGAATTCACATGAACGTGAGAATTTTTTACCTTCGTACTTTGAGGACAGGCATTCGAAGATCCCTAGAAATAATTCAGTGTTCAAGAATATTACTTGGCATTATCGTGCGTCCCCCGCGTACATTTGGGACAACGTTGTGTTACTATGAAGATTATAAACAGTGGATAACACATAATAAAGAAGATTTGTGGTTGCTTCATGCAATAAAATAGTTTAATTTTTCAAAAGTTAGGTATAATTTTTAGGAAAAAAAATTACATTTTATACATCTAAGCGCCGATCTTCAGAGTTGTAAAATTAAAGACTTACATGAGTAAAACGTTTCATTAAATCTCTAGGTCCTATATGACTTTATTTTTTTTTAATGCTATTTTTTCACTTGGAAATTTCATACTTAAAAGATTTTTCCTGAAACGGTGCATTTTCTAAGATTATGTCAAAACTGTTATTCACATATTTATTCAACATTGTAACCCGAAAAATTTAAATGAATGTGAGAATTTTTTACTTTTCTACTCTGAGTACAGATATTAAAAGAATCTCAGAAATACTTCTGTAGCCAGGAGTTTTACTAAGCATTAAGGTACATATATCGTCCTCGTACTTTGGGGACAACGTTGTGTTACTACAAAAACGTTAAATCACATATTAGACATAACAAAGAAGAAGAGTCGTTGCCTCTAATAAAAAAAATTACTACACTAAATCTCTATGTCTTAAATACCTTGTTTTTTTTTAATACTATTTTTCCACTTGGAAATTTCATACTTAAAAGACTTTTCCTGAAATACCGCGTTTTGTAAGACTATGATAAAACTGTTAATTACAGTTTTATTCAACTTTCTGACCAGAAAAATTTACATGAACGTGATAATTTTTTACTCTCGTACTTTGAGGACATGTTTCCAAAGATTCCCACAAATAATTCAGTATCTAGGATTTTTACTTTGCATTGCTGTGCATCAAACTTGTATATTGGGGACAACGTTGTGTTACTACGAAAACTGTAAATAGCAGATAGACATAATAAAGAAGAAGCGTTGTTGCTTCTATCAAAAAACCTGTTCAATTTTTTTGAAAATTACGTGATAATATTGGCCAAAATAAATTACAATTTATATATTTAAGCGTCGATGTTCAGAGTCGGAAATTTTGAGATTTACATGGATAAAACATTGCACTAGATCTCTAGGTATTGATTACCATGTTCTTTTTAATACTATTTTTCCACTTTGAAATTTCATATTTAAAAGATTTTTCCTGAAACGGCTCATTTTTTAAGATTATATCAAAACTGTTATTTACATATTTTTTCAACATTGTAACCCGAAAAATTTACATGAATGTGAGAATTTTTTACTTTCGTACTCTGAGGACAGACAAGAATAGAATCTCAGAAATAATTCAGTATCCAGGAGTTTTACTTAGCATTATGGTGCATATATCGTCCTCGTACTTTGGGGACATCGTTGTGTTACTACAAAAACGGTACATAACATATTAGACATAACAAAGAAGAAGAGTCGTTGCATCTTACAAAAAATTACTACACTTAATCTCTATGTCTTAAATACCTTGTTTTTTTTTAAATACTATTTTTCCACTTGGAAATTTCATATTTCAAAGACTTTTGCTGAAATAGAGAAATCTACTGATCGACCGCCTTTTCGCGACCATGATGTATTTCCGGCTTAACAGAGTTCTTTACTTTCATATGTTATTATCCCGAAATATTCACAGTGGCTTAGTTCCTTAGTAGGAAATTTACATTTGCGCAATTATTTACAATTCTATAAGCGGTTTCATTGATGTGGTCTTGTAGTTTTTGCAAGATTTTGAAAATGGATAGTTGAATGTTTTGGTTCAAAATATAGATATCTCCAAAGACACCTGCTAGTACTTTTACACCGTCCATAATTAGGTGAACACAATTCGGTTGCAGTCCGATTCATAGCAATTAGTTTGGGAAATAATATGGAAATCTACTGATCGACCGCCTTTTCGCGATCTTCACGTATTCCAGCTTAACAGAGTTACTTACTTGAATATTCAGGTAATCGGAAATATTCACAGTATTATAGTGCAAAACATTTACATTTATTTACAGGTCTCTGAACGTTTTCATTGTCATTCATATGGTCTTATAGTTTTTGTTACATTTGGAAAACGAGTATATGAATATTTTTGCTAAACATTCAGATATATCCAAAGACATCTGCTAGTACTTTTACACCATCCATATTTAGGGGATATCAGGTTTTGTACAGTCCGATTTATAACAGTGTGTTGGGACAACAATAGAGAATGTATTGATCGACCGACTTTTCGTGACCTTTATGAATTCCGGTTTAACAAAGTTATTTACTTTAACTTTAAACTATTCCTAAATAGTTTTAGTATTTTAGTGCAAAATATCTATTTACAGTTCTCTGAATATTTTTATGGATATACTTAGGGTCTTATAGTATTTGCTAGTTTCGAAAAAAGGTATATTGGAATATTTCTGCCAAACATACAGATACGTTAAGGCATGCTAATAATACCTTTAGAGAATAGACATTTATTTCAACCCAATATGGCTACACGCCGTTTTGTATCAGTTAGTTTGGGGAATAATGGAGAAATCTACTGATTGACCGCCTTTTCGCCACCTTGATGTATTTCTGGCTTAACAGAGTTCTTTACTTCCATATATTGTAATTCACTTGGAGAACTCACATGAACGTGAGAATTTTTTACACTCGTACTTTGAGGACAGGCATTCGAAGATTCCTAGAAATAATTCAGTGTTCAAGAATATTATTTGGCATTATCGTGCGTCCTCCTCGTACATTTGGGACAACGTTGTGTTACTACGAAGAATGTAAATAGTGGATTACACATAATAAAGAAGATTTGTCGTTGCTTCATACAATAAAATTGTTTAATTTTTCAAAAGTTAGGTCTAAGTTTTAGGAAAGAAAAATTACATTTTATACGTTTAAGCGTCGATCTTCAAAGTTGTAAAATTAAAGACTTACATGAGTAAAACGTTTCACTAAATCTCTAGGACTTATATAACTTTATTATTTTTTTAATGCTATTTTTTTACTTGGAAATTTCATACTTAAAAGATTTCTGCTAAAACGGCGCATTTTCTAAGATTATGTCAAAACTGTTATTCATATATTTATTCAACATTGTAACCTGAAAAATTTAAATGAATCTGAGAATTTTTTACTTTTGTACTCTGAGTACAGATATTAAAAGAATCACAGAAATACTTCTGTAGCCAGGAGTTTTACTTAGCATTACGGTGCATCTATCGTCCTCGTACTTTGGGGACAACGTTGTGTTACTACAAAAACGGTAAATAATATATTAGACATAACAAAGAAGAAGAGTCGTTGCCACCTATAAAAAATTACTACACTAAAACTCTATGTCTTAAATACGTTGTTTTTTTTTTAAATACTATTTTTCCACTTTTAAATTTCATATTTAAAATACTTTTCCTGATATAGTGCGTTTTGTAAGATTATGATAAAACTGTTCTTTACAGTTTTATTCAACTTTCTGACCCGAACAATTTACATGACTGTGATAATTTTTTCTCTAGTACTTTGAGCACAGGCATTCGAATTTTGCGTCGTGGCATTCTTGCAGCACCTCGCGACGATGCTCTTCTGGCACTACCAGCTTCCATGCATCGTCGTCGCCGAGGTTTGACACTACCTCCTGGCTCGGGCGGTAGCGGTATAAGTTACCGGCTACGAGTTTGTACGTCGGGTACTCGTTAGGCTGCTCCCGGACCTTGGCTGATACCACGTGTCCTCCGTGTCCGTTGATCAGGACACCGCGGCCACCTCGGGCCCTCCTCTCCCTCGTACATGCGGGAGAGAGCATCCGCCACGTAGTTCAGGGCGCCTTTCCGGTGTTCAATGGCAAACTTGTGCCCTTGCAGCTCTAACGCTCACCGAGCTAGCCTGCTCGTGGGGTTTTTCATTTGGCAGAGCCACCGCAAGCTGTGGTCTGTCACGACTTTAAATTCGTAGCCGTCGATGTAGGGGCAAAATTTGCCTATCGCCCAGACTACCGCGATCAATCCGCCGGGGTCAATACTCGGCTCGCGAACTCGAGGACTCTCTCGACGTCGTCCACTTCCTGGAGCAATACAGCGCCGAGGCCAAGGTCACTCGCATCTGTCTGCACAATGAACAGGCTGTTCGGGTCTGATCGTTGCAGTGTCGGTACGATGATGATTATTGCTTTGAGCAGCTCAAAAGCGCTTTGCTGCTCATCGAGCCACTCGAACTTCTGGTTCTTCCTCGTAAGTCGTGTGAGGGGCTCAGCGATCTTGGCATAATCGGGAATAAACCTCCGGTACCTGGATGCCATGCCTCGGAATTTTCGAAGATCTCTCAGGTTCTTCGGTGTCGGATAGTTCTTGATCGGCTCTACCTTAGCCGGATTCGGCCTCGTGCCGTCTCGGTTAACCAGAAACTCGAGGTACGCCACCTCTCGTTTACAGAACACACACTTGTCCGGGTTAAGCGCGAGTCCAGCGGCCACGAGTCTCTCTAACACCATTTGGAGGCACTCCTTGTGTTTCTCAAAAGTCTCGGCGACGATGATGATGTCGACGAGATAGGCGTAGACGTGCGGCTCTAGCTCGGGCCCGAGCACGCGGTCTATGAGCCACTGGAAGATAGCCGGCGCGTTGCTGAGGCCATAGGGCATGCGCCGAAATTGGAATAGCCCCAATCCCGGCACGGTAAAGGCGATAATCGGCCGCGTTTCCTCTGCCAGCGGTATCTGGTGATAGGCGCTCTTGAAGTCGAGCGTCGAAATAAACCGGGCCTTACGCAGCTTGCGCAAGATGTCCTGCATGTTCGGCAGGGGGTAAGCGTCCGACTCGGTGACTGCGTTGACCTTTCACAAATCGGAGGAGAACCTTCGAGAGTTATCGCTCTTCCGCGTCATTACGATTGGGCTCGACCAACCGCTCTGCGAAGGCTCGATTATCCCTTGCTGCAGCATCTCGCGCACTTGTCGGTGCATTTCTTCCTACACCTTATCCGACATCGGATAGTGTCGCTGCGTTATCGGCCGCGTATTACGCACTTTTATTTCGTGCTCGACCCCCTTTACACAACCAAGTCCTGGTGGCGTACCACTCAGGACGGACTCGACCATCTCCTTCAGCTCCTCTCGCTCAAAGTCCGTGGCATCCGCGAGGGCGGCTACTGCTGCGGGCTCGGTTGTCAAGCTAGCTACTTCCAGCTCGATGTAGGTGCCTGCGTCCTTGCAGAACAACCGATCCGTATCTGGGACAAGAACGGCCCGAAACGCACGTGCGAAGTTGACGCCCAGATAGCAGTCTACGTCTAGGTGTGGCATTATGGCTATCCGTATCTCACGTGTGAGCCCTGCCACGGTGATCGGCAAGATCACGTGTCCTAGCAAGGGGCTTCGACTTCCATCCGCGAGTCGTACACCCCGCTTCTCGGAAGGTGTGAACTTCCGCTCAAGCGCTGTAGCTAGCTGGAGGCCTACAGTGCCCATGACCGTCGTCGACGCTCCAGGATCTAGCAGCGCGCGAAGGTTGAAGTCACCTACTTCAAATCTACTTCAACCCTACTTCAACTACTCTACTTCAAACCTCGGGTGGAGTAGGGGAGGAAAGGCTAATGAGAATAGTAATTTAGAAAATTTAAATGAAAATTTAAATGAAAATATTGAAAACGAAAACGAAGTAGAAAAGGAACCTGATTTAAGAAGGTCAGAAAGAATGATTAAAAAGCCTACGCGATTTGATGATAACTATGTATATAGCGGATGTATTTATGTAAATTATTGTAGTGCAGATAGTCCAGTAAGTTTTAGAGAGACTGTAGAGAGTGATGAGTCTAATTTTTGGATAGACGCAATGAATAAAGAGATGAATTGTTTAGATAAAAATAAAACATGGCAATTAGTTGAAAAGCCAAAGAATTAAAAGGTATTAGATTTAAAATGGATTTATACTAAGAAAAGCGAAAATGTTTATAAAGCAAGAATAGTTATAAGAGGCTTCCAACAGACTGATGTGATGGACGATATATATTCACCTGTTGCGAAAACCCAAACCTTAAAAGTGTTGTTATCATATTGTTGTCAAGAAGGATTATTAATTGAACAAATGGATGTTGAGGCAGCGTTTTGGAATGGCAATGTTAAATCAAAAGTTTTTGTAAAACAACCTGAAGGGTTTGAGGATGGAACTGAAAGAGTATGTTTGTCAAACAAAGCATTGTCTGGGTTACGTGAAAGCCCCAGAGATATACCCAGAGGTATGAGAGCCTAGATAATTATTTAAAGGAATTAGGATTTGTAAGAAGTGAACATGACTATTGTTTGTATACGTTGAAAGATAGAGATGAGATAATTTATTTAATTATATTTGTAGATGATCTTCTAATTTGTTGTAAAAGTAGACAGAGTTTAGATATGATAAAAGAGTTATTAAAAGTAAGATTTGAAATGAAAGATTTAGGTAAAATAAGCACGTATTTAGGAATGAATATTGAATATAATGAAAGGAAAAATGAAATGTCTTTAGATCAGGAAAGATATAATGAATCACTAGCTAGAAAGTATAATATTGAAGAAGCGAAATTGTACGATACTCCAATGGAGCAAAATTTAAAATTAGAATCTGCGGAAGAATTAAATGAAAATTTAAAGTACAGAAATTTGATAGGAGCACTTTTGTATATTAGCTCAGGTACAACATTAGACACAAGTTACAGCGTTAATTATTTAAGTAGGTTTCAAAACTGTTACGATGAGACCCATTATAGATACGCATTAAAGATTTTGAAATATTTGTATCTAACTAAAAATTTAAAATTAAGGTATAAAAGAAATGATAAAGTAAGTATTCTTAAATGTTATGTTGATGCCGATTGGGCAGGAGATTGCGTAGATAGAAAATCGACGACAGGTTACATTGTAAGATTATATGGAAAGTTCAGTGGAAATCAAAGAAACAAGGAAGCGTAACAAAGTCTTCGACAGCTGCTGAATATGTAGCACTGTCAGAAGCAGTGAGCGAGATTTTAATAATTAAAGATTTGTTAATTAATTTTAATGTTAAGTTAGATAAACCTGTAAATGTTTATGAGGATTCTGGCGCTGTAAATATTGCGAAGTTTGGTAATTTTACAAAGAAATCAAAGTACATTACGATTTTGTAAACGAGAATGAAAAAGGATATTGTAATAGATATTGTCAAAGTTAGCTCAGAGAAAAATGTTGCAGATATTTCGACTAAGGCTCTAGGACGAGTAAGATTCGAAAAACTGAGAAATTTATTCAATTTGATTTGAAAGATAATAAACCTTCTCAACCTTTTCTTACATTTTTTACTTGATGTATATTTTTTACAATTTTTACAATAATTCCCATTTTTACATTTTTTACATTTTTTACATTCTTATGAAACAGTTTATGTGGGAGTCCCGCAATGCACGATCCTATGGACCATTGTTGTTTAATATGTACATTAATGAGATATTGAACTCAATGCCAGAGAATTCAATATTATCATATGCTGATGATACAGCGATTATAACAACGAGATCCGCGTCGATCTCGTGTTTACAAATGTCAATGAGATGCAAAGAACGGCTTTGCTTACTGAGATCACAATTGAGATCCTGTGACGAATTCAATTTTTCAAAATCATCTTATTGCTACCATATTTTTGGACTATTTGTTTATTGTCTTTAAGAAACAATCTTATGTATTAATAATTCTTGCCTTGTGCTACAAAAGCACATTATATAAAACCCGGAAACTTTAGTGAATAATACAGAGAAAATTGAATTCGGTGAGAATCGGGCTATCGGCGTTTTTTTTCTCGCACTGTTATCTGCCGCGCCGAGTCTATGGTACGTTAATAGATTTCAACACCATGGACCGCGAGCTAGACGAGCGAGAAAAATAAAGCCATAAAATCGATAAGGGCCGCTCGACAAAGGGGGAACCGCAAAAGATGATCATCTTTTGCGCTTCCGAAAAATTTTCTTAAATACCCGGAGAAACATACCCTGGGCACTCAGTTATTCTCTTGTCGAGAGACCGTTCATCGTCGCGTGAAGAGCCGGCGCAAACGTGGAAGCATAGTCCGGACATCAGTGCCCGAAAATTTATTTAGTGTTACAAAGATTAATCCGCACTAGACCGATGAATCAGAATAAACTGCAAGTCGGCAGAGCTTAATTAATAGATACATATCATATTATACAACCTCGACTAACGAGAGAACAAACAGGAGCAAGGACTCTGTAATATTGTAAGTAAATAAAATCCATTATATATATATATATATAATTAGCGTTGTTTAATTAAAATAAATCCTTCTCTTATTTTCCTACCTTCCTTGGGGAAGGGAAAGGTTATAAATCCACAAAGAAGAAAATAGAAATTTCACATAGTAAAAATTAGTTCTCTTATGATAAATAAATAAGTATTAAGTCCAAATAATTTTGGTGGTGTCATCCTGACATTAGATTTATATACCTATAGATTAAATATAAATTAAATAAATATTGAATTACAAACTAAAAATAATCTTATGAAAAATAATGTTCTCTGCGGACGTCACAGAGAAATGAATTGGTGTCACAGAAGTGGGATCCAATAACCTGGAAAAAGAGAAGGAAATTATATTATAAAAAAAAAAAAAAACGCATTAAATATTATACTAATAGATTTATGTAAATTAATTACAAAAATTGCATAATCTATCAAATATACTTATTTATTTACTAATCACTGTTTCAAATTTATTTTCCAAATAACATACTCTCTTTTTCGCTTTCACTACTGTACGTTCCCGCGTCGTTAGAAAAAATTGTTATAATAATAAAAAAAAAAAAAAAAAAAAAAAAAAAAAAAAAAAAATTTTTTTTAAATTGGAAAACGAAGGGATCTCCTCGTCGCACATTCTCTCATAACTCATATGCACATACTCCAGTTTTCGCTTTCCTGCGAATTCAAACGCTAACTAGCGTTTCTCGATAACGCTGAGGGCGTTCCGAGGGAGGAAAACATTTTTATCAATCACTTACAATCATAACTCCAGTTTTCGCTTTCTTGCGAATTCAAACGCTGATCAGCGTTTCTCGATAACACTAAGGGTGTTCCGAGGGAGGAAAACATCTTTTTCACCGGAGATGCCTAACCAGCATCCCCTTTTACCATAGGCGATCCCTTCGTCACACAAAAAAATATATACATTCATTTTATAAAAAAAAGAGGAGAAAAATTATTTGTTTTTATGAAAAATCGCGGAAGTAGCAAAAAGAGAGGAGGTAAGAGGAAACAACAAATAAGAGCAGCATTAGAAATTGGAATTCCACCAGAAACGGTTGGACTATTCATCGAGTTAGAAGAACTCAATAAATTTATTAAAAATGCCGAACGAAGACTTAACGAATATAAGCAGGCATCAGACGATTCAGGATGCACTCCTGACGTCAATGGGCGAGACGCTAGCCCTTCAACAGGGTCTCCAAAATATTGGGGACTATAATGGAAAGAACATGCCGTTGAAGAACTTCATACAGGACGTCGAGAGCGGGCTCGAGTTAGTACCAGCCACACTACATAGAGCATTCTTTAAATGCGTGCTCTCAAAATTAAAGGACACGGCACGAGATGCCGTGAATGGAAAAACTATAAATAACGTCGGAGACCTCAGAGATGCATTGAAGCAATATTTCTCTCCGAAGAAAACATATCCAGCCTACTGCTCGGAACTAAATCACTGCAAAATGAGAAAAGGGGAAACAGTTTTAGAATACTTCGCCAGATTGAAGAAAATTGCGGACGGAGCAACCGCCGGACTAACCGAAACCTTCGAAGCCGACCAAGTGGCCATCATGAATAATATGCTGTCTGGAATTACCTTAGAGGCCTTCAAGCGAGGACTGACAGACGAACTAGCATATGCAGTCACCCTTGGGGAACCAGCAACACTAGAAGAGGCGATGAAAATAGCACAACGCATTGAGACTATGATGAAGGGAAAGGATCAACGAACAACCATTAATTTATTAAACGAAGGAGGCCAATCGACTAAGGAGGAACCTACGAGGTCAACAGTCGCTGCTGTCACTCGTGAACCAGAGGCCGATAATAAGAAAATTTGGGATCGCCCCGCAGAAACGACGGAGCAACCAAAAAATTATATACACCAGGCCCTAAACACAATTATAGAGGAAATAGAAATTTCAACAACGGAGGCCAAAATTACGGAAATTATCCATATTTCCCTTCGTACCCACCCCAAATGTACATGCAACCACCGTGGATGGGACAATACCCTTACATGCCTCAACCAAGCTGGCCGCCGCTCGCACCGCCCCAGCCACGAGAGGTACAATATCGAAGTAACAATCAGGGACATTTAAACTTCCCATCCGCTCCCCGACAGGACGCCCGGCAGAGCGAGAAGAAGATAGAGGAGCGTCCCGCCCAAATAAGGCTTTTATCGGCGGAACATGTTCTGAGAAACGACAGTGGAAAGGAGAACCTCCCATCGTCCGACTGTCAGCACCAGAACTAAAGGAACAAACACATTTCTTAATCGACACAGGAGCCGAAGTATCGATCATACGCCTAACCGCACTTCATCCAAAAACTATGATCGATACCTATAATGCCATTAAATTAACGGGCATTACCAACTCCGAAATAAATACAAAGGGAACCGTACAACTCACCATCAAAAATACTCCGACCATTTTCCATGTTATTGGGGAAGAACTGCCACTGCCCGTGGACGGAATTTTAGGAATAGGGTTTCTGCAACAAGAAGCGGCAGAATTATCTTTTCACCACGGTACAATGGTACTCGCAAGTGACCCTATAAAGCCGATACCTTTTCAAGAAGTCACGGAGAAAAACTATTTCTTAGGACCAACACTCGAACCGATAGAAAACCAATACGAGTATACTACACATATACTCCCAGCGAGACAAAGAACTCTAATTACTTTGAAGATCGACGATACAGCTTTAGAGGAAGGATACCTTTCCCGTATTAAAGCTATAGAGGGGATTTTTATGGGAGAAGCAGTCGTAAAAATAAAGGATAATCACTGCAAAATATTTGCAGTAAACACACTCGAACAGGACGCAGAAATCAAAGTTCCAACTCAGATGATTCATCCATTTGAAACCTTTGACGAGTCAGACGATTGTTTTGAAGATGAAGAAAGCCAAGGAGAAATACTAGACGAAAAAATCGGGCACAACAAGTTATAGACCTATTACGTTTAGAACATTTAAATCAAGAAGAAAAAGATCACGTTTTATCACTCGTGAAAGAGTACCCAGATCTTTTCCATTTACCTGGCGACTTGCTACCTGCTACTGATGTCCTTCAACACAGGATTCCAACAAGTGATGATTGTCCCGTAAATACCAAACAATATAGGTATCCAACCATTCATCGAGAAGAAATACAAAAACAAGTAGATAAATTACTAAAAGACGGGCTGATTGAACCCTCAACAAGTCCCTACAATGCACCGTTATGGATAGTGCCCAAAAAGAGCGATTCACAAGGAAAACGGAGATGGAGACTAGTAATCGACTACAGAGAATTAAACAAGAAATCAGTCATACCCTCTCAACCACTCCCTAATATCACAGAAATTTTAGAACATCTCGGAGGAGCAAAATACTTTTCGGTATTTGATCTTGCGAGCGGTTTCCACCAAATAGAAGTTCACCCAGACGACCGACATAAAACAGCATTTTCCACAGGAAATTTACACCTACAATGGAAAAGACTCCCATTCGGACTAGCTGGATCACCCGGTACATTCGCTCATTTAATGAGTTTGGTATTAATGGGACTACAAGACTCAGAATTATTTGTGTATATAGACGACATTATAATTTATGCCGATTCTCTAGAGGAACATGGTAAGAAGGTAAAGCGACTGTTCGAAAAATTAAGAAAAGCGCATCTTTCTTTGCAGCCAGACAAGTGTGAATTTTTGACCACAGAAGTAGAGTTTTTGGGACACATCGTATCTAACGAAGGGGTAAAACCTGACCCAAAAAAACTGTCTGCCGTAGAAAATTTCCCAACGCCTAAAAGTCAAACCAACGTTCGCCAATTTTTGGGTCTAGCCGGTTATTATCGTCGCTTTATCGAAAATTTTTCGGCACGTGCAAAACCTTTGTCGGATACTTTAAAGAAAGGTTTAACATTTAAATGGGAAGAGATCCAACAGGCTGCATTCGAAGACTTAAAAAGGGCACTATGCAGTCCCCCAGTGCTCGAGTACCCAGACTTTTCGCAGAAATTTATTCTAACAACAGACGCTTCAGACTATGCCCTCGGGGCAGTATTAAGCCAAGGTAAATTGGGGGAAGAACACCCAATCGCATATATGTCAAAATTGATGAATCCAGCACAGAAAAATTATGGAACCACAGAAAAGGAATGTTTAGCTATAATTACCGCAGTAATGCATTTCCGACCGTATTTGTACGGTCGAGAATTTATTTTAGTAAGCGATCACGAACCCCTTCGTTGGATTGATTCCGTCAAACCTCCGTTACAACGTCTCATACGTTGGAGAACAAGGCTTAGGGAATATTCATATGAGTTCATACATAAACCAGGGAGACTAAATACGAATGCAGATTCTCTCTCTCGGAACCCAGAAGAAGTACCAGCAGTGATGCTGCCAAATTCTAGTGCAGGACGAGCAAAGGTATTAAGCCGATCAGCTACCTCTAGCCTAGCGGAGAAATTGCCTGCACCAAGAGGGAGAAAACCAGGGTCCAAAAACGCACCCTTACCCCCTCCCCCTGCAGACATGTCTAAACTTGGAGGAACCATTGGAGAAAGAGTGCGAGCTCGCAAAGCACTCGCGCAACCTCCAGCAGCATTAGAGAAACCTAAAGGAACTCTAACAAGGAAACCCGTAATGCAACCTCCGAGGACAAAACAAGCCTTAGGTGGCCTGCCAAACTTGTCTAACCACGACTCAGGAAATGAAATTCCACCAGAGCCAACCAGACGGAGGGCAGGACTACCCTCGTTAGTCCCTAGTAAGTTGCCATTTATTCAAGAAGACTACGAAGGGTCCTCACACGACGAACCCACGGATCCCAAGAAACAAAACCCCAACGTGATAGGTCTACCCCAAATTCCCTCCGACGAAACGGAATTGGGACACAGCGACTTATCTAACGACGACCTCTATCGGATTGCGCCGAGAACTTCAGAGGAGACTCCTTACTTCCCGAAGAGAAACCGAAGGATTTCAGATGAACTTTGGTGGGACGAAGGGCAAACACGAGCGCATGTGGGCACTCCGCATTTCCGATCCACCCCAATTGAAGAATCGACAGGAACCGAAACAGAAAGTGAACCACCCCATACACTACCAGAATTGAAGAAGAATCAAACGAAGAAATAACGATTGAAAATACGGTAAAACACGGGGAGGCAAATACTATCCCTCCAGAATTATTTTATCCCGATATCATGAGGACTCCAACCTCGAAATTCAAGATAAAATTTTCAAACGAAAGTATAACAGAAAAACCCGGTAGCATATTACATTTTACATCAGCCGATGGAGAATTCACATCCACAACAGACAAACTGCTAATCGATCTAAATTATATCGACTCCAAGGAATTCAAAAGAGTGAAAATATCTCCCGGAAAGGTAACCATTACACCAAGGGGAAACCATAAAATAATTACAGCAGCAGTAACACGCTCCTATTTAGACGAACCCACGGATCAAAATATCAAGAATTGCCTGAATGCAGTAGCCTCATGTATAAAAGAATATCAAATCGATATACTCCGGATATCAAAGGGTGGTGATAAAATCACCAAGCAAAACTTTAACAAACTCTTGCAAAATTTCAGACAAACCTGCGACCAATGTCCTTTTACACTACTAGTATGCTATGGATCCTCTATTTTTCCACCAGAGGACCACCAAATGGATATTATAAAGGAACATCACTGCAGCTTACTGGGAGGTCATAAGGGAATAGGGAAAACTTATCGACTAATCCGGGCCAGATATTATTGGCCTAGCATGAAGAGTGACGTACAAGACATCATACACAAATGCATAAGCTGTCAAAAACGGAAATTAGTCCGAATCAAAAATAAAGAACCTATGATCATCACGGACACACCGTACGAACCCTTTTACAAAATCGCCATTGACACGGTAGGACCCCTCCCTATCACCTCAAATGGAAACAAGCACATACTAACGGTACAATGCACATTCAGTAAATATTGCATAGCAGTCCCTATCCAAGATACAAAGGCCGTAACTATAGCAGATGCACTCGCGAACCATGTAATCACGTTTTTCGGAGCACCGCGAATCATATTATCGGACAGAGCGAAATCATTTATCGGAAAGGTCATGCAAGAATTATGCAAGATTTTCCAGATTCAACAAGTTACAACCTCTGGATATCGACCCCAGTCAAACGGATCACTAGAACGAAGCCACATAGTTCTAGCAGAATTCATCAAACATTATGTAGATAAATTCGAAGACTGGGACAAACTCGTACAATACGCAATGTTTTCTTATAACATAGCTGTACACGAATCAACGAACTTTTCTCCTTTCGAAATCGTCTTCGGAAAACAAGCCCGGCTCCCGAATCACTTCCCGGAAGAAGTAGACACCTATAATTCTTATTTAGGTGAACTTATAACCCGAATGAAAGAATTCAGAACAACAGCCAGAGAAAACCTAATAAAAACCAAAATAAAAACAAAAAAATATTACGACAGAAAGGCGAAACAAGTAAAGTATGAGCCTGGCGATAATATATTCGTACAAAGAGAGGTGAAATCAAATAAATTCGACTCTCATTACGACGGACCTTATAAAATCAGCGAAATTCTCGACAAAAATAACATAATTTTTATAAACAACGCGGGAAAACGAACTCTAAAACACATCGATAAAATAAAACCCGCTTACATCTTTTCCAACAATTCTGACAGCGACTACTCCGACCATTAAAATAAAAATATAATTTTTTTTTTCAGTCACAGAAGACAAGAAAGAAAAGAATTATGAAGTTAACAATTATCCTGTTGCTTTTAACCACGATAAATCAAACCTGGAGTTTTTACGAGAACTTCAAAATAACCAATTTAGAATCTAATCCTGGAATCTATTTCGAAAAAGGGCCATCTATCAAAACGCTAGCAGAAAATTGGAAGATTTTAATCCGGTTAAACGCCACGATACCCTTAATCACACACCCGAAATTAAATTTATTTATCTATAATTTACACCATAGAACAACAGATTTACCTAACCTTGGCAGGAAAATCAGGGCCCTATACAAGGAAATCGCAGTCGTAAGAAATAAAACCAAAGAAATCTCCCAAACGCTTAAACTTATAACTACTTCATACACGCCGGAATATTATGCAACGCATACAGAAGAAAGGATTACCATCCTGCCAGATGAAAATTTGCATATAATTGACATCGTCACCTCGTCAAGACACTCAAGGATCGAAGAACTAGAAAGAACCTTAAACGCAGAGACAACTCAATTTTGGAAAGATATCGACAACTTGAAAGGAAGACGCGCAAGATTTACTTTACTCGATCTTACATTACAAGGAGGTGCAGAAGCTATCCATTATGTCAAGAAATTTATTGAAGAATTACAATTCATAGTAAACAATATAATCCGCAACCAAATATCTAGCGACTTGATTAACAACAAAGACTTGTTAGAAATTTGCAACCAAATTAAAGAAAATCACAAAGAATATGAGATTCCTATTCCTATGGACTTACTTAGCGCAACCACCATGAGCGAAATAAGCACTCTAAAAACCGAATTTAGGAACGACAATATTTATATACTAACAATTTTTCCTCTGGTGTATACGAAGGAAGAAACTATATACAGAATGCACTCATTACCAGTAACACAGCAACAACAGGCAAATCTTTCTGCAATGGCATATATAATACCCAAGTCATCCTATCTAATCAAGGACCACTCTACGAACGCGTACGGATTTTCCGAAGACTCCCCTCTTAAGGAGTGCAAACGAAAAAATATACAGTATATTTGTTCCCGCAGATTCACACAAGCTTCGACTACAAAAAAATGTGAACTAACATTACTGGAGAGCGAACCAAAAATTTTACCTGCAGACTGTGACTTAGGTATAACCATGCACCCAGATACATTTTTTATACCACTACAAGAAACAACAGGATTTCTCTTCTCGACACACGCACCTACCAATATTTTCGTAAATTGCAATAATAATTACAAAGAAAACATTCTTATAAAAAATATGGGGATTATTTTTCTGAATACAGGATGCATTATCATGCACGAAACATCCACGTATGTTGCTATAACAAGAAACAATAATAACAATATGTATATAAGGAAAACTATGCTAGATATCGCCCAAATAGACGGGGCCATCTTCCAGAAAATCTTCTACCTACAGGAAAAGGGACACGACGCTTTTAATGACCGGAGCCTTCCTTTTCGGGACAGTGCTAAACTAAAGTCGATTCAACAAGATTTCATACAATACCGCCAAGCCGAATCCCTTCATATTAACACCACCATAATTTTAATAATTATGATAACCATTAATGTGACAATTTTTATAGGCGGCGGAATCACAATATTTTGCCTAACAAAACAATCCGTAAGGGAAGTGAAAATTGTCACTAGAGCAAGTATTGGTACGCCCGTACTCGCACATGTACCAAATAGACTCAAAATCGTACATTTTTCTGACCCCGAACAAATTCCAGCCGAAAGTCTTGTTTAGGAGTGTCCTTTTTCTGTTTCAGAAAAGAACAGAACTAACACAGAAAAGGAGAAAGGAAAATGGATCTTAGAAACCTACTAACTCTCATCGTAATGATAACGGGGATCATGGGCTTCCCCAGTCACCAAATTACACAATTTACGCAAAATCCAGGGATTTATTACGAAAACATGCATAATTTACGATTTACGAAGGCACACTGGAAAATTGCAACATTTATAGATCTAGGAAAAATCTACCACGAGGGAGACTTCGTGACAGGACAATTTGAAATCTTAAACAAATCATGCCCGATAATTTTTATAAACTGCGAAGATCGATTCCTACGAGCATCATTGTTAATAGCTAAAAATGAGCAAGCAGAGGCTCTATATAAACAATTGTTAGAGGACACCATCGAGTTTACACACAAG
This sequence comes from Torymus aiolomorphi, assembly GCA_036365515.1. Classification (NCBI taxonomy): domain Eukaryota; kingdom Metazoa; phylum Arthropoda; class Insecta; order Hymenoptera; family Torymidae; genus Torymus; species Torymus aiolomorphi. Next base: position 145,652,041 of record CM070873.1, read on the forward strand.
AAACCTAAAGAAACAATCTATCCATCATCGATGATCAAACGCTCTGTGCCGTTTGGGTTTATTGGAAGTTTAAGTAAAACACTGTTCGGGACCTTAAATGAGGATGACGGACTCTATTATAATGATCAAATCGACGCTCTACTACAAAGTGAAAAAGAATTAGCCCACCTAGTACAACAGCAAGCACATCTTGCAACTAGTAAATTTAGCTATATTAGCAATACTTTAAAAGAATTGAAATCACAACAGGAAAAATTCTTTTTAACATCCCAATGGCTAGGAAAAGAGATGACCAGACTACAAAACCATGTTCATTTATTTAATTATACCCAACAAGTGACCGAATGGTTCAACACAGTAGACGCCGTCCTCAGCGCACATTTAGAAACCTACAGAACAATGCTAGACGTCATTCATGATGCTAGGCATGGAAAATTACACCCTGCCTTACTAAACCGCACACAACTACAAGAAATTCAACAGCACATACATGATGTAAACACGGCTTACGAGTTTCCAATTCCGAAAGAGTACATTCGCGCAGAACGACTAAGCGAAGTTTCCACAGTATATCTGGGCAGGATAGAAAATCGATTCCTCGTGGAAATCCATGTGCCGCTATTAGATAGGAAAGGTTATGACTTATACCGTATGCATCCTCCCCATCCCTCAGAATATCTCAGAAACCACGTTACCAAGCGCTTATATAATACCACGAGCAACATATCTCGCCATAGGAGACGACAAGGTGAGCCACACCTTTCTGAGTCCAGAACACCTTCGACTTTGCACGAAAACCGTGCACCATTATATCTGTGAGTACGAAGGTCCTATATACGAAGAACCTACATGCGAAAAGAGAATGCTTCTACAGCCAACTGCTGGAGCATTAAAAACATGTGACATCCGGTATACACCTAAACACTCAGATTTTTGGAGAAGAATAAACGCCGTAGACGGTTGGCTATTTTCCATAGGAACCGGAGGGGATCTGCAAATATATTGTCCAGGTGAAAGGGCAGAATTAAAAACATTAACGGGAGTAGGAATTGTACAATTTCGACCCCGGTGTTACGGGCGTTATAACTCCCTTACTCTGAACGGCATACACACAGTACAAGCCCCAATAAACTTCTTTTACTTACCAAAAATATCCCTAAAAATAAAAACCATCGCTCCTAACTTAGTAGAAGCCCATGACAACACAGACATACTCCCGCTCTTTAAACAAAATACCGCCGCTATAGGAGACTGGAGCACGATCGACGATGCCGACTCTCTCCACGATCTAGAGAACAAGGTACAAGAGATCCTAACGCGGAAAAGAGAACAGCGAAACACCGAAACAATAATACATTTCGGGATTGGGGCCCAAATTCTTTTGGCCTTAATATTTTCAACCGCTATAATCTTTATAGCTCGCAAGTGTCTCCAGCACTCAGGTATACTAAACCTTTTAACCTCCGTACCCGACATAAACTCCCCAGCGTATAAGGGAAAGACCCCAAATTTAAACTTAGAAAACCTCAATGAACCAGAGCACATCTACGACGAAGTAGCTGAATAACAACTTACAAGCCTAACTTCTAACGACAACGTACACTTTATACGTTCTTCTATAAAAAAAAAAAAAATAAAAAAAAAAAACTATAAAAAAAAAATATATATGTACTTATTGTAGGGGAATTCCAGCAACAAAAAGGAAAGATATAAAATGGCACCATTAAACGAGGCCAGCCCACCTCTAACCGACGAAGAAGAATATGAAAGATACGGCCCCTTAGATGGAATACTACCCGAAGATTACCCATACCGTTACTCAGCACTCCTCCGATGCCGTTGTATCTCCATCATGCAAGGTGTAGGACCATTTTTAGCCACAGACCAGGTGGGGTACGTATTTTGCCGAACTTGTGTACTACAATACGGAGAAAGACCCCTAGCTGACGGAATTTTACGACCAGCTTATGGGTTTCACCAAATAATACTAGACATACCTCAACTACTCGCATGCGCTGTTTGCAGAATCCAGTTATTAAAAACCAAACCTGCAACTCAGTGCCGGGAATGCATAGAACAATTTCTAATATCAGAATCAGTTCTGATTCTCACTAAAAGGGTAGAGGTCATTACTCAGTGGTGATAAAGGGATAATAATAAAAAAAAAAAGGGGAACCCCCCCCCCTCTATCTCTCTCTCCTTTTTCCTTCTACACACCGACACTCTCTCTCTATATTACATGAAAATTGCAGCAGATGGGTCATTTTTACAACGTCGATGCCGAGCTAGTGGATCATGAATACTCTATTGAAGACCCAGTGGAATTAACAGAAATAAACTGTCTTCGCTCCAGGGAAAGGAATGAAGTCATCATAGCAGACAAAAACAACTGCATATACCGCTGGGAATGTTTTTGAAAAACAATCATATCACACCTTCTGAATACGGAACTCTATTGATAAATGTACATTTACTAGAAACCAGCGAAGAGCTATCGACCAGCTGTGAAAACTGTAAGAAAACACTACTGACCTGGCGGTCGGCCATAACCTGCGAAAGCTGCCGACAAACGGCGACCGATGCCGAACTAGAACTGGCAGTGACACCATATATAAGAGTACCTCAATCGCACAATGACCGCCCATTAAAAATTTTATTAACTGAATCATCACATCTATAAGTACCAATAATAAACGGAAGAAAGGAAGACGTCATAACAATCCAAATCGAATCCAGTAACAGCAACAACACCATGTACACTCTATACAAGGAACTCTTGAAATTTATGAGAATCTCTGACCAGGCTCTAGGAATCTTAAAAGAAAATGGGTTTACCTTTAAGCCTCACACTTGTATTTATCGCCTAGAAAGAGATATCATACAACCATGTCTCATTTGTCACACTCCAAGCGACGCGACAACAAAGAAGATATTTATCTGGCAACCAGTAGACCATAAACCAGTGATACTATCCAGATGGGAAGAACAAAAACTAAAGAAACACCTAACAGTCGAACAATATGCTCGCCTGGCCTGCTTCTTAATAGTAAAAGAAACTTTAACAGACAAAATCCAGGATTGGAACCAACTCGATTTTTGATACAAAATAAAATAAATAAACATACCAAGAACTAAAGAACATCAGCCAGCCAGAAATCGTCAGCAGCAGCCACGCACCACCCACAATCAAAATAAAAAGGAAAAATTTGTTTTTTTTTTTTTTTTTTTTTTTTTTTTTGCATGCTAGTTATATACGTCATTAGTAAAATCAAAACACAAACATCTAAACTCACGCTTATAACCATAAACCAACTTGTTACAAGTGTAACTTTGAGATTACAAGTAACAACGCGCTATAATCTCAAAAAGGACTTATAGCCATAAGAGGCTAGAACAAATAAAATAAGTTAGAATTTATATACGTTGTTTTTTTGTATGCATGAATACGCTAAAGTTCTTTCTTCTTTTGCTTCCTATAACGAAAATATATATATAAAAGAAAAGGAATAACGGCAAGGGGCAAAGGAATTGCTGAAAAGAGTTTAAGGAAATGTTTTTTTTGCTTTCATACAAATTATTTTTCGACAATCCCAGTTTTAAGTACCGACATACACGCCAAAAAGTGAATAATCTTTTTGAGGAAACGGTTACCAGGAAGGTTAATGCGGAGAAATTAACACGCATTAAATGACTACGCATTATATATATATATATATACAAAAAAAAAAAAAAAAAAAAAAAAAAAAAAGAAAAAAAAAAAAAATACTCATTAAGCCACCTCGAATGCATGAGTTGATGCCCATTACCCTATCCTGGACGTGCCAACTCCTAGTCAACGCTCTACTAAATTGGGAGAAACGTAGTACAAATCTAACTCATTAACGACATATAATAGACCTTAAACTCGAGTTACGCAATGCCTATGAGCCATGCCGATGAGCAACTTAATAAATTATGACACAGTATAACCTCTCAAAAACATGCCCTAAGAAATAAGGAAAACAAATTAAAGGAAAAACTTTAGTTAGAAATAGAATGAATAAGTGAAACAATAGGGTACTCCCCGTACGATTCCGATTCATACGGTCGCCTCCATATCAAAGAAACGAAGCCGCAGCCATAAGCAACGACATCGCTACCACACCTATCAACCGGTTAAGCAACAAAACATAAGTAATAATATAATTTAAATTTAAGCAAATTCATTATATGGGAAATATACTTATTGCGTATTAAAATGTAAATTAAGTTAATTCAAATTTTGTATATGTACTTATAACTATAAGAGAGTTCTGCTTAAATATCTTCATCAGCCAACTTCTCCAAAATAGATACAGCTAAAATTAAAAACACAATTCAAACGCTCAAAAATTATAAATACAAGATATATATACATATATATCTCGCTCTGTAAAGCAAACGCTCAGCTCATCGATATAGTTATTAATATCCGTGAAAAGCATCCAGTGCATTTCAAGACTCACCATGGCTTATCAAGAGCGAGCACGTGAGTGAACGCTCGTGATAAGACATAAACACCTCCGGGCCGGATGCGTAATTCAGCTTGGGGAGTGTGACGAATTCAATTTTTCAAAATCATCTTATTGCTACCATATTTTTGGACTATTTGTTTATTGTCTTTAAGAAACAATCTTATGTATTAATAATTCTTGCCTTGTGCTACAAAAGCACATTATATAAAACCCGGAAACTTTAGTGAATAATACAGAGAAAATTGAATTCGGTGAGAATCGGGCTATCGGCGTTTTTTTCTCGCACTGTTATCTGCCGCGCCGAGTCTATGGTACGTTAATAGAGTTCAACACCATGGACCGCGAGCTAGACGAGCGAGAAAAAGAAAGCCATAAAATCGAGAAGGGCCCCGCGACAAAGGGGACCGCAAAAGATGATCATCTTTTGCGCTTCCGAAAAATTTTCTTAAATACCCGGAGAAACATACCCTGGGCACTCAGTTATTCTTTTGTCGAGAGACCGTTCATCGTCGCGTGAAGAGCCGGCGCAAACGTGGAAGCATAGTCCGGACATCAGTGCCCGAAAATTTATTTAGTGTTACAAAGATTAATCCGCACTAGACCGATGAATCAGAATAAACTGCAAGTCGGCAGAGCTTAATTAATAGATACATATCATATTATACAACCTCGACTAACGAGAGAACAAACAGGAGCAAGGACTCTGTAATATTGTAAGTAAATAAAATCCATTATATATATATATATAATTAGCGTTGTTTAATTAAAATAAATCCTTCTCTTATTTTCCTACCTTCCTTGGGGAAGGGAAAGGTTATAAATCCACAAAGAAGAAAATAGAAATTTCACATAGTAAAAATTAGTTCTCTTATGATAAATAAATAAGTATTAAGTCCAAATAATTTTGGTGGTGTCATCCTGACATTAGATTTATATACCTATAGATTAAATATAAATTAAATAAATATTGAATTACAAACTAAAAATAATCTTATTAAAAATAATGTTCTCTGCGGACGTCACAATCCAAAGGCTAGATCAAATTCATCGTGAATTTGGCCGTTCTGTTGACCTGAGTCGAAATCTAGAACAGGATCAAAATCGAGATAAACCTCAAGATCAACCTCGAGATGAGAATTCATTTCAAAATCAAGATCACTATCAAGATCTAAATAAAAATCTAATTCAAGATCAAAGTCAAGATTACAACCAAGATCCACTCGCCATTCCCTCGAATAATATTATGATATTTTTTGTTGAAATTTTATATAAACCTCGCTTAGATTGTTGAGAAAGGTAAAAGAAAATGTTCGATCTGTATCTTGCAGATCTTCTAAAATTACTAGAAATGGCATAGAGGCATTTTTTGCTTTTTGCTGTCTGCTGCCACCACAAGAATGTAATAAATGTAAAAAATGTAAAAATGGGAATTATTGTAAAATATGTAAAAAATGTAAATATCAAGTAAAAAATGTAAGATAAGGTAGAAAAGGAAAACTAAAAACAAAAATTAAAAACATTAAAAATGTAAAGACAGGAAATTACTAGAAATCTAAAATTACTATAAATGGCATAGAGCCATTTTATTAAAGTATGCTAAAAATTTGTTAGAAATATAGAGTGTCACATTGCTGCTTGCTTACAATATTTCTATGTGAGAATAATATACAAAAGAATTATTATGGCTTCACAGTTGACATTACTGAAACATTAGTCTATATCTGTATATATCTGATAGCTTGACATTAGTGGAAAATGACTTTCTCAGAGTTAAAATATTACATAAATTTTCGGTTTATCTTAGGGTGTCAGGTCGCTATAACTTCTCTTATTCATAGACGTATCTTCGATGTATATGTTTATATTCCTATGTTAATAAGTATGCTATCTAATATACAAACGAATTATTATGGCTTCACAGTCGATATTACTGAGAAATTAATCTATATCTGTAGAAATAATATTAGATTCATTCCGTTAGCCAATTAGAGGCCAGTACCTATCATTTTTGTTATTCAGTCAGACTCTCAATGTTATTTATTACACATTGAAACGTTCATCAAAATGCCAAAGAATAGATATAAGAATTATGATTGCCTTGAAAATAATATTTGTAGAGCATTAGTCTATAACAGCAAAAATAATACCATGATCAACTGTAATATCGGCCCTCTAGACTCATATCGTGCCAATTAGAGTTCGAGACGCAAACGTAGATGCGAGAGACACGCTACGTCGAATGCGATGTATAATGCGGGGCGTTCAGTTTGTATGTAGGATTGGGTTCATAAATTAGATGCAAGTTGTTGATACCTCGTCAATTGTATATTAAGTATTACATACGGGAACGGATATGGCTTCGCAAACGCATCTTTGCCTGATGAATGACTCGTACTAGTACAATATTCTATTAGTTAATTTAGTCAATTAGGGGTCTATAATATATCTTGTTCATAGCTATCCTCACCAGTATTCAATTCATACTTTGACGCAAGTTATACTTCATTATACATTATGCATTATATATTATATATTATATATTATGCATTATACAAGAATGGATATGTCTTCACCATTGACATTAATTGTAAATGACTTTCTCATAGTCTTAATATTATCTGAATCTTCGGGTTACCTTAGGGTGTCAGGTCGCTATAACTTCTCTAATTTATAGACGTATCTTCCATGTAAATGGTTATATTCCTACGTTAATAAGTGTGCTATCTAAAATACATCTTAATTATTATAGCTTCACAGTTGACATTACTGAAAAATTAATCTATATCTGTATATATCTGATAGCTTGAGATTAGTGGAAAATGACTTTCTCAGAGTTAAAATATTATATAAATTTTCGGGTTATCTTAGGGTGTCAGGTCGCTTTAACTTCTCTTATTTATAGAAGTATCTTCGATGCCTGTGTTTATATTCCTACGTTATTAAGTATGCTATCTAATATAAAATCGGAATTATTATGACTTTACAGTCGAGATTACTGAAAAATAAATCTATATCAGTAGAAATAATATTAGATTCTTTCTGTTAGCCATCTAGAGGCCAGTACTTATCATTTTTGTTATTCAGTCGTACTCCCACTGTTATTTATTATACATTTGAAAGTTAATGAAAATGCCAAGGAATAGATAGACGAACTATGATTGCTTTGAAAACAGTATTTGTAGAACGTGAGTCTATAACAGCAAAAATATGACCTTGGTCAACTGTGAAATCGGCCCTCTAGACTCTGGTCTTGCTAATTAGAGTTCGAGATGCAAACCTAGATGCGAGATACCCGCGACGTCGAAAGCGATGTATTAAGGGGCGTTCAGTTTATATTAAGGATTGGGTTTATAAATTAGATGCAACTTCTTGATACCTCGTCAATTGTATATTAATTATTACATAGGGGAACGGATATGGCTTCACAAACGCATCTTTGCCTGATGAACGACTCGCACTAAGTTGTCGAAATTGACCTCGAGATCAACCTCGAGATGGCAATTCATATCAAAATCAAGATCACTATCAAGATCTGAATCAAAACCTAATTCAAGATCAAAGTCAAGATTACAACCAAATTCAAAATGAAAATAACCAGAATCAAAAATGCGAAAATCAAGATCACGATCAAGATCACAATGAAAATCAAAATTAAGATCAAAATCAGAAAAATCAGGCTCAACCTCAGGATTAAATCAAGGCCATAATTAGTATCGACATCAAGATCAAAACCAAAAAAGATTGAGCGAGAACCCACACATGTCCCGAGGTGATTAAAGGGAGCGAGGGAATACAAAACCCGATCCACTCGCCATTACCTCGAATGATATTGTTATATTTTTTGTTGAAATGTTATATAAACCTCGCTTAAATTGTTGAGAGGGGTAAAAGAACATTTTCTTTCTATTACATTACGATCTGTATCTTGCAGATCTTCTAAAATTACTAGGTTCTATGCCATTTTATTAAAGTATGCTAAAAATTTGGTGGAAATATAGAGTGTCACATTGCGGCTTGCTTACAATATTTCTATGTGGGAACTTTGCTTTTTGCTGTCTGCTGCCATCATAAAGAATGTGAAAAATGTAAAAAATGTAAAAATGGGAATTATGGTAAAAATTGTAAAAAATGTATATCAACTAAAAAATATAAGAATGGGAATTATTGTAAAAATTGTAAAAAATGTGTATCAAGTAAAAATGTACGTCTATAAATAAGAGAAGTTATAGCGACCTGACACCCTAAGATAAACCGAAAATTTATGTAATATTTTAACTCTGAGAAAGTCATTTCCCATTAATGGCAAACTATCAGATATATATAGATATAGACTAATTTTTCAGTAATGTCAACTGTGAAGCCATAATAATTCCTTACTATATTATTCTCACATAGAAATATTGTAAGCAAGCAGCAATGTGACACTCTATATTTCTAAAAAATTTTTAGCATACTTTAATAAAATGGCTCTATGCCATTTCTAATAATTTTAGATTTCTAGCAATTTCCTGTCTTTACATTTTTTAAATTTATAAATTTTTAATGTTTTTAATTTTTGTTTTTAGTTTTCCTTTTCTACTTTTTCTTACATTTTTTACTTGATATACATTTTTTACATTTTTTACAATAATTCCACTTTTACATTTTTTACATTTATTACATTCTTGTCGTGGCAGCAGACAGCAAAAAGCAAAATTCTCACATTGAAATATTGTAAGCAAACAGCAATGTGACACTCTATATTTCTACCAAATTTTTAGCATACTTTAATAAAATGGCTCTATGCCATATCTAGTAATTTTAGAAGATCTGGAAGATACAGATCGAACATTTTCTTTTACCTTTCTCAACAATCTAAGCGAGGTTTATATAAAATTTCAACAAAAAATATCATAATATTATTCGAGGGAATGGCGAGTGGATCTTGGTTGTAATCTTGACTTTGATCTTGAATTAGATTTTTATTTAGATCTTGATAGTGGTCTTGATTTTGATATGAATTCTCATCTCGAGGTTGATCTTGAGGTTTATCTCGATTTTGATCCTGTTTTAGATTTCGACTCAGGCCAACAGAACGGCCAAATTCACGATGAATTTGATCTAGCCTTTGGATCTCAATTATGATCTCTGTAAGCAAAGCCGTTCTGTGCATCTCATTGACATTTGTAAACACGAGATCGACGCGGATCTCGTTGTTATAATTGCTGTATCATCAGCATATGATAATATTGAATTCTCTGGCATTGAGTTCAATATCTCATTTATGTACATAATAAACAACAATGGTCCTTAGGATCGTGCATTGCGGGACTCCCACATCAACTGTTTCATACTCACAGAATTTATTGTTTACTTTGACACTTTGTTTTCTATTACATAAATAACTTTTCATTAGTTTATGGGCATTTCCTCTTATACCGTAGTTGTATAATTTATCCAGAAGTATTTGATAATCAACTGTGTCGAAGACTTTTGCAAGATCAAGGAATGTAATTGGGTTAATTAATTAATTTGCAATTGGGTCACTTTTGTCAAGTTCATTGTAAATTAGATCTGCTATGTGAAAAAGTGCATCCTTAGTACTTTTGTTTTTTCTGAATCCAAATTGTTTATCTGATAATAAATTACATTGGTTGACAAAATGTAATAATCTTTTGTGTATAACTTTTTCAATAATTTTTGATATATTGGAAATCAATGATATAGATCTGTAATTTGTTGGTAGATGTTTTTCTTGAGCATTGTGAATTGGTGTTATCTGAGCTATTTTTAAAGCCACTGGCCATTCTCCGGTTTCAATACGCAAGTTCAACAATAATCGAAGGAAAATTGCGCGGGCCTTGGATGTCACAACATTGAGCGGGAAAATTCGTTGGTACGGTGCAAGAAGTTCGTTGATATATATCTATTAATTTAAAACTGATATAAATAAAATAAGTTTGTGCATACCATAGAAGTCACCAAAATTGCAAGAGAAAGCCAACGGCATAAACAGATGCGTGAAATATTTCTGCTGGCCGCAAGGATCCAGAATCCAAATGTAACAATTTTGTAGAAATGACCCAGCTTTTAAATGAGGATGTCGAGTGTGGCTTGGCAGATGCTGCACGGTTAAAAGGAATCGGTAAGGGAGCCGATGAGAATCGGCCGATGATAGCGGAAAAGGCGAAGAGCGCCGATTCTGACCTATTAGATGCGACTAATGCATTTCGAATAGGCAATAAATAGAAAATAGTCTACACGGAAATTATTGCTGGACATGAGTGTACTTTTGCTACTCGGGGGTTTTCGGGGTCGCTGAACACGAATATCATGACGACAGCGGTCTCCGAGGTACCTGGAGTCCAGGGTGGACAGTATGAACGTCGTCAAGGACTCAGCCAACAGTGCGGAGCCCACTATTCCCTTCATCCAGATTAATTTGCACCACAGCAAAAGCGCTTCGGCAGTTCCGTCAAAGAGCGTGGCTGAGGTGCAGATAGGTATCGCCTTGATCCAAGAACCTTGGATCAATGCGAAAGGTGTGGACAACTATTTCTGGCTGGGACTCGAGTATGAACCTGCATAATCCTGAAAGGAATGGAGGGAGAGGCCTGACCGAAACATTGCCACGCGGACATTACCACGGTAACAGTAAAGCTTAAAGTAGGAGGAGCGGCAGAGACAGAACTGGTACTTCTCTAGTGATGCAACAGAAGCCTCTGCGTACTTCCCTAGTGATGCAACAGAAGCACCCCCACCCGATGAGGTGAGGGCACTCATTCAGGAATGCAACAGGAGCGGGAAGGAGCTTATCCTAGGCTGTGAAGCAAATGCGCACCACACAATATGGGGCACCTCGAACTGCAATAACAGAGGAGAGGAGCTTTTGGAATATATAGCTTCGACGGAACTGAACTTTCTGAATAAGGGCAGCGTCCTTCAGGAACTCAGTAAGGATCCTGGATGTTACACTAGCATAGAGGGAGATCGGGCGTAGGATACTGGGATGGAGAGTAGCAGAGGAGGTCTCCATGTCAGACCACGATAAGATCCGCTTTGAACTAGGAAACGTCAAGGCTAAGGAGCAAATGTGGAGGAATCCCAGGAAAACTGACTGGGAAAACTACCGCAAATGCCTAGAAGAAAGGCTACTTGCTAGCACCGATCGTCTGTGCAGCAGCGTAGAATTGGATGATTACAGCAGCAAATTGCATGAAGCTCTAACAGGAGTTTTTGAAAGCAACTGCAACGGCTAAAGAAAAGGACATTAGGCAAAGGTGCTCCCTGGTGGAATTCCAATTTGGAATCCCAACGCAGGGAGATAAGGAAACTTCTTAGGAAATGGAAAAAACGGTAAGGCGAGGCTGAGCGCGAGGCTTACAAAGCCGCCCTGATCATCTACAAAAGGCATTGGAAACGGCAAAGAGATACTGTGACTAAATCGACAGTATAACTGAAGCAGCGAGGCTTAGTAGAATCCTAGCCAGAACAACGATAAGAACCTCTGTATGCATAAAGTCACCATCCGGAGGATGGGCAGCGGAGAGTGAGGAGGCATTGGCCTGTCCAATGCCTGTCCAGTGACAAGCACACTTCCCGGGATTGGAAAACACGGAGTCAACGCTACGACCAGATACTGATACCGAATCCTCGGCTCAGGAGTGGGAAGTAGCGGAAAGAGTGGTTACAAAAAATAGAGTTAAATGGGCCGTCAAGACCTTCGAACCTTATAAGGCTCCTGGGGCTGATGGTATATTTCCAGTCCTACTACAAGAAGGATTAGAAATACTGGACCCGCTAGTCGTAATATACAGGGCCTGCCTTGCATTGGGTTATATACCTGGGATCTGGCAGAAAGCCAAAGTAATCTTCCTACCAAAACCAGGTAGACGTATCCATTAAGGGGTGAAGGACTATAGGCGCATAAGCCTTCCTTCCTCCTTAACTGGAAAGGTTAGTGGATCGTTACATCAAGGATGAGGCATTCAAGGATAGCCATCATGATAGACATCATGCGCAACATGCGTATAGGGGGGGTAAGTCCGTGGACTCAGCACTGAGTGACGCTACAAACAAGATCAAGAAAGGTATGAAAAACAGGGGCATGGTACTCGCAGCTTTCTTGGATGTGGAGGGAGCCTTCAACTAAACGACTGAGAAAAGCGTTTGCCAGCGAGCGCAGAGGCATGGGGTCCCTGGAACCCTAGTCAGATGGATTCGCAGTTCTTTAAAGGACCGCATTATTGAGGCACATAGGGGCACGTCGACGGGCGGGGACCGGGCGACGAGGGGGTGCCCTCAAGGAGGAGTGCTCTCACCGACGCTCTGGTCCCTAGTAGTTGACGGCCTTCTAAAGAGACTGAATGACCTGGGTATATACGCGCATGCATATGCAGACGATATACTCATTTTCGTCATGAGCGATGACGAACACATACTAGGGGAGCTAATGAAGCTCGCACAAGAGTGGTGGTGAAATGGTGCAAGAAAGTCGACCTATCGGTCAACCCCAACAAAACGGAGCTGATGGTTTTCACGAGCAGATATAAGGTTAAAAAAATAGGACCGATCAGACTACTAGGTGAAGAGCTGACTATTTCGATGGAAGCTAAGTACCTGGGAGTCACTTTTGATTCGAGACCAAAATGGGCAAAGCATTTGGAAAATAAAAAGGCTACCTTTACTGCTACCTTTTGGGCTTGTAGAAGGGCATTTGGGGCAACATGGGGACTAACACCCAAGATGCTCAAATGGATTTATACGGCGATTCTGAGGCCCAGGCTACTCCATGGATCAATAGCCTAGTGGCTCAGAAGTAAACTGAAAACAGGCTCATCAACCTTAGACAGGCTGCAGGGAATGGTAGTCAGAGGTATCACGGGGCAAGAAGGTCCACGCCTCTCAAGGCGTTGGACATGGCACTGGATCTTCCACCCCTAGAGGTAATAGTTAGAGCGGCCGCTTTCAAAGCTGCAGTCAGCAATTATAACAACGAGATCCACGTCGATCTCGAGTTTACAAAAGTCAATGAGATACGCAGAACGACTCTGCCTACTGAGATCACAATTGAGATCCAAAGGCTAGATCAAATTCATCGTGAATTTGGCCGTTCTGTTGACCTGAGACGAAATCTAGAACATGACCAAAATCGAGATTGACCTCCAGCTCAACCTTGAGATGACAATTCATATCAAAATCAAGATCACTATCAAGATCTAATTCAAGATCTAATTCAAGATCAAAGTCAAGATTACAACCAAGATCAAAATGAAAATAACTAGAATCAGAAATACGAAAATCAAGATCACGATCAAGAACACAATGAAAATCAAAATTAAGATCAACATCAGAAAAATCAGGCTCAACCACAGGATTAAATCAAGGCCATAATTAGTATCGACATCAAGACCAAAACCAAAAAAGATTGAGCGAGAACCGACACATGACCCGAGGTGATTAAAGCGAGCGAAGAATACAAAACCCGATCCACTCGCCATTCTCTCGAATGATATTATGATATTTTATGTTGAAATTTTATATAAACCTCGCTTAGATTGTTGAGAACGGTATTTACGAGTACAGAATTGGTTACATGGAGAAGGCTTTTCAAATCCAACAGATTTTCTACAGAACTCGTAGAAAACTGTTTAATTCCAATAAAGATGACACAGCCTCCTGGTCCACCCAGCATTATGAACTTAATTTTCTCCAGCTGCAGAAAAGATTGCGGTATTTCATGTGGATGCAGAAAGCAGAGATTAATCTGCATCTTGCTTGCAAAAATTGTGTAGGCTGCAATTGTTCCGACGTTGACAATTACATCGAAAAAGAGGCATTATCGAGTGAACCAGTGCAAGAGACGAAGAAGTGATGATTGAATAGATAAGAATAAAATATTTTTAATCCTTTTTCTTACTTTTAATAATAGTAATAATTTTATTACATTTTTTTTAAAGAATAAAATTTATAAAAATTGACACGAATATATATCGAGTTTTCAGAAATTACTTTTCAAAACAATGTTTTTATCTACACCGTTCTTGTAATATTTAAATAAACAATTTATAATAATTTATAATTATTTAATATATTTAATACTATGTAAAAATAATCTTATACTCAAGATAATTCCAGGAGACGATGTTGATACTGTCCACTCTGAACACCTGGTACCTCGGAAACAGTCGCCTTTGCGGTATTTGCGGGTTCAACGACCCCGAAAACCCCCGAGTAACTACTTTCGTCTAATTATATTTCAAATTTGCGTAAAACTCTAGGAGACGACGTTCATACTGTCCACCCTAGGCACCAGGTACCTCCGAGACCGCTGCCGTCATGATATTCCTGTTCAGGGACCCCGAAAACCCCCGAGTAATTAGTTTCGTCTAACTATATTTCAAATTTTCGTAAAAAGCTAGGAGACGACGTTCATTACTGTCCACCCTGGGCACCAGGTACCTCGGAGACCACTGCCGTCACGATATTCGTGTTCAGCGACACCGAAAACCCCCCGAATGATTAGTTTCGTCTAAATATATTTCAAATTTGCGTAAACTCTAGGAGACGACGTTCATACTGTCCACCCTGGACTCCAGGTACCTCAGAGACCGCTGTCGTCATGATATCCTAGCCAGAACAACGATAGGAATCTCTGGACGCATAAAGACACCATCCGGAGGGTGGGCAGCGGACAGTGCAGTGAGGAGGCATAGGCCTGTCTATTACAAGCCCACTTCCCGGGATTGGAAAACGCGGAGTCAACGCTACGACCAGATACTGATACCGAATCCTCGGCTCAGGACTGGGAAGTAGCAGAAAGAGTGGTTACAAAAAATAGAGTTGAATGGGCCTTCGAGACCTTCGAACCTTATAAGGCTCCTGGAGCTGATGGTATATTTCCAGTTCTATTACAAGAAGGATTAGAATTACCGGTGGACCCGCTAGTCGTAATATACAGGACATGCCTTGCATTAGGCTATATACCTGGGATCTCGCGGAAAGCCAAAGTAATCTTCCTACCAAAATCAGGTAGATGTATGCATGAAGGGGTGAAGGACTATAGGCCCATAAGCCTTACGTCCTTCCTCCTTAAAACACTGGAAATGTTAGTGGATCGTTACATCAAGGATGAGGCCTTCAAGGATAGCCCACTACATCCATGCGCAAAATGCGTATAGGGATGGTAAGTCCGTGGACTCAGCACTGAGTGACGCTACAAACAAGATCAAGAAAGGTATGAAAAACAGGGGCATGGTACTGGCAACTTTCTTGGATGTGGCCATCAACTACACAACTGAGAAAAGCGTTTACCAGGGAGCGCAGAGGCACGGGATTCCTGGAACCCTAGTCAGATGTATTCGCAGTTCTTTAAAGGACCGCATTATTGAGGAACATTGGGACACGTCGACGGGGGGGGGGCGACGAAGGGGTGCCCTCAAGGAGGAGTGCTCTCACCGACGCTCTGGTCCCTAGTAGTTGACGACCTTGTACAGAGACTGAATGACTTGAGTATATACGAGCATGCGTATGCAGACGACATACTCATTTTGGTCATGAGAGATGACGAACACATACTAGGGGAGCTAATGAGGCCCGCACTAGGAGTGGTGGTGAAATGATGCAAGGAAGTCGACCTGTCGGTCAACCCCAACAAAACGGAGCTGGTGGTTTTCACGATCAGATATAAGGTTAAAAAAATAGGACCGATCAGACTACTAGAGGAAGAGCTGACTATTTCGAAGGAAGCTAAGTACCTGGGAGTCACTTTTAATTCGAGACCAAAATGGGCAAAGCATTTGGAAAATAAAAAGGCTACCTTTACTGCTACCTTTTGGGCTTGTAGAAGGGCATTTGGGGCAACGTGGGGATAAAACCCAAGATGCTCAAATGGATTTATACGGCGATTCTGGGGCCCAGGCTACTCCATGGAGCAATAGCCTAGTGGCCCAGAGGTAAACTGAAAACAGGCTCAGCAACCTTAGACAGGCTGCAGGGAATGGTAATGGGAGGTATCACGGGGGCAAGAACGTCCACGCCTCTCAAGGCGTTAGACATGGCACTGGATCTTCCACCCCTAGAGGTAATGGTTAGAGCGGCCGCTTTCAAAGCTGCAGTCAGATCTAACAAGGGACGGGCCAGATCAGAGGACACCGACTTAGTCAAGGACCTCGACCTGGACCAGGAGTGGTCGTTCGACTCACAGCCAAAGAGGTTCTGCTTTGAGAAGGGCTTTACGGTAGGGATACCGAGCAGAACAGAAGAAGATACGTCTGTGGTAGGTGGTGAATACTGGTACACAGACGGATCCAAGGGTGAGAAAAGAGTAGATGCCGGAGCCTGGCTGAAGGGCAGCACCAGAGAACTAGTGTTTGCCGTAGACACATATGCAACCGTTTTTCAAACAGAAGTAAGGGACATTAGAGGCTGCGTGGAAATGATGTTGGAAGAGGAATGGGCTAACCGAAAGGTAACCATACACTCAGACGGCAGAGCCGCCATTGCAAGCCTTGGAAAGGTAGATTTTACCTCACGTGAACACAGCCTATGCGGGGAAGCCCTGGAAAAACTGGCTGAAGTATGTAAGGTGGAACTCAGATGGGACCCAAGACACTCTAGCATACTGGGAAATGAAAAGGCAGAGGAGGGGAGCAGCAGAACTAAGGGTAATCAGAGCCGACACTGCTGCTCCTCTCTGCGCGGTTGATGAAAGGATACGTAACGTAAAGATTAAGAGGGAACATATAGGAAGATGGAAGGATAGTCAAGGGTGCAGACATGCCAAGTTGTTTCTTGGTGAGGAGGCACCCAAGAGCTGGACCAGGAAACTGATCGACCTCCCCAAGGCGACGATCATATCCTTTGTAGGATGGATGACAGGACATTGTGAACTGGAATACTTAAAGAGGAGAATTGGAAGGGTAGCTGAGGGCAGCTGCAGACTCTGCGGAGAAGAGGAGGAGACACCTGCTTTGCTCCTGACCAAGGGTTCTGGGGGGGGGGGGGGGGTTAGGCATCGGGTGTCCTTCTAAAACCAGAGGAGATCCGCACACTGAGTCTGGGCGAGATCCTCAGCTTACTGGTCTATATTAAAGGTATTAAAGGTGGGAGGGTCAAGGAGACAAAGCGCAATGGGCCATACAGGCCTACGCGCTAGCTGACACGTCCCCGAGCAGGGGCCGTCAGTGCGCCACCGACAACCTTCGACTATCTGACTAATAGATATATATCGACGGACCTCTTGCACCGTATCAACGAATTTTCTCGCTCAATGTTGTGACCTCCAAGGCCCGCGCAATTTTCCTTTGATTATTGTTGAACTTGTCTATTGAAACAGGAGAATGGCAAGAGGCTTTAAGAATAGCTCAGATAACACCAATTCACAAGACTAATGAAAAACATCTACCAACAAATTACAAACCTATGTCATTGATTTCCAATATATCAAAAACTTTTGAAAAAGTTATACACAAAAATTATTACATTTTGACAACCAATGTAATTTATTATCAGATAAATAATTTGGATTCAGAAAAAACAAAAGTACTAAGGATGCACTTTTTCACATAACAGATCTAATTTACAATGAACTTGGCAAAAGTGACCAAATTGCAATTACATTCCTTGATGTTGCAAAAGCCTTCGACACAGTTGATCATCAAATGCTTCTAGATAAATTATACAACTACGGTATTAGAGGAAATGCACATAAACTAATGAAAAGTTATTTAAGTAATGGAAAACGAAGAGTCAAAGTAAACAATCAATTCAGTGAGTATGAAACAGTTGATATGGGAGTCCTGCAAGGCACGATCCTAGGACCATTTTTTTTTATTATGTACATAAATGATACAATGCTCTGGCATTGAGAATTCAATATTATCATATGCACAGATACATTATAACAACGAGATCCACGTCGATCTCGAGTTTACAAAAGTCAATGAGATACACAGAACGGATCTGCCTACTGAGATCACATTTGAGATCCAAAGACAATTGAAATCCAAAGGCAAAGATCAAATTCATCGTGAATTTGGCCGTTCTGTTGACCTGATTCGAAATCTAGAACAGGATCAAAATCGAGATTGACCTCAAGATCAACCTCGTGATGACAATTCATATCAAAATCAAGATCACTATCAAGATCTAAATCAAAACCTAATTCAAGATCAAAGTCAAGATTACAACCAAGATCAAAATGAAAATAACCAGAATCAAAAGCGTCAGCATATCTTGTGAGCGCTAGGTGGCGTCTCCAAACCCATAAGTAATTCAGCAAAGGCGAAGATATATGAGTACCACCTTAGGCCGGTAATCAATACGTTAATTTATTTCAATAAGTAAATAATGGGTGTGTTGGTCGGTAAAGTAAGAAACAGCCTTACCATTTGAGCCGATTCATAGCAGAAATCTACATTACCATCGGTCGGTAATGTAGAAAATTGCCTTACCATCGGTCGGTAAAGCAGAAAACTGGTCTGTAAACTCTGGGAGATCGCTAGCTAGCCGATCGCAGCTAGCCGATAGCCAATAGCCGATAGCAAATCGCTCGTTTTGGTATCCGGGATTCCAAGAATATTAATTAATTAATAAACTTTTTCAAAAATTGTTGATATATTGTAATCAATGACATAGGTCTGTAATTTGTTGGTAGATGTTTTTCTTTAGCCTTGTGAATTGGTGTTATATGAGCTCTTTTTAAAGCCTGCTATTTTAGGGCATTCTCCTGTTTCAATAGTCAAGTTCAACAATAATAAAGTTAAGCAATAACAATCAAAGTAAAATTGCGCAGGCCTTGGAGCTCACAACATTGAGCGAGAAAATTCGTTGATACGGTGCAAGAGGTCCGTCGATATATATCTATTAGTCGCATAGTCGAAGGTTGTCGGAGGCGCACCGACTCAGTGTGCGGATCTCCTCTGGTTTTAGGAGGTACTACCCGTACACCCGATGCCTCCCCCCCAGAACCCTTGGGCAGGAGCAAAGCAGGTGTATGGGTGTCTGCCCCTCTTCTCCGCAGAATCTGCAGCTGCCCTCAGCCACTTACAATTCTCCTCTTAAAGTCTCCAGTTCACAATGCCCTGTCATCCATCCTACAAAGGATATGATCGTCGCCTTGGGGCGCTCGATCAGTTTCCTGGTCCAGCTCTTGGGTGCCTCCTCACCAAGAAACAACTTGGCATGTCTGCACCCTTGACTATCCTTCACCTTGTTAGATGTTCCCTCTTAATCCAGTTACGAATCCTTTCATCAACCGCGCCGAGAGGAACAGCAGTGTTGACTCTGGTTACCCTTAGTCCTGCCGCTCCCCTCCACGATAACCTATCCTCCTTTTCATTTCCCAGTATGCCAGAGTGTCCTAGGATCCATCTGAGTTCCACCTCACATACTTCAGCCAGTTTTTCCAGGGCTTCCCGGCATAGGCTGACTTCACGCGAGGTGACCTCTACCTTTCCAAGGCTTGCAATGGCGGTTCTGCTGTCTGAGTGTATGCTTACCTTTCGGTTAGCCCATTCCTCCTCCAGCGTCATCACCACGCAGCCTTTAATGGCCCTTACTTCTGCTTGAAAAACCGTTGCACGTGTGTCCAAGGCAAACACTAGTTCTCTGGTGCTGCCCTTCAGCCATGCGCCGGCATCTACTCCTTTCTCATCATTGGATCCGTCTGTGTACCAGTGTTCTCCACCTACCACAGACGCATCTCCTTCTGTTCTGCTCGGTATCCCAACCGTAAAGGCCTTCTCAAAGGAGAACCTCTTTGGCTGTGAGTCGAACGACCACTCCTGGTCCAGGTCGAGGTCCCTGACTAAGTCGGTGTCCTCTGATCTGGGCCATCCCTTGTTAGATCTGACTGCAGCTTTGAAAGCGGCCGCTCTAACCATTACCTCTAGGGGTGGAAGATCCAGTGCCATGTCCAACGCATTGAGAGGCGTGGAGCTTCTTGCCCCCGTGATACCTCTCATTACCATTCCCTGCAGCCTGTTTAAGGTTGCTGAGCCTGTTTTCAGTTTACTTCTGGGCTACTAGGCTAAATGCTCCATGGAGTAGCCTGGGCCTCAGAATCGCCGTATAAATCCATCTGAGCATCTTGGGGTTTAGTCCCCATGTTGCCCCAAATGCCCTTCTACAAGCCCAAAAGGTAGCAGTAAAACTAGCCTTTTTATTTTTCAAATGCTTTGCCCATTTTGGTCTCGAATCAAAAGTGACTCCCAGCTTCCATCGAAATAGTCAGCTCTTCCCCTAGTAGTCTGATCGGTCCCATTTTTTTAACCTTATATCTGCTCGTGAACACCACCAGCTCTGTTTTGTTAGGGTTGACCGACAGGTCGACTTCCTTGCACCATTTCACCACCACTCCTAGTGCGAGCCTTGAACTACAATTAATTTAAAATCATTACACCGCATTCTAATTAAACTTAAATAAATCATTTCAATAATTGAAATCCCAAATAAAATAAAATTTAAATATTTAGATAAATTTAATATAAATATAAATCTACGTATTAACCCATACCCCCCTAATTTTAACATTACAGCAGCTAAAATTATTGAACCTGTAACAGGAGCTTCAATATGAGCTTTAGGTAATCACAAATGAAATAAAAATATAGGCAATTTAACTAAAAAAGCAAAATTATATAAAAATATAAAATAAATTTATTAAATTCTAAAATTAAAATTCTATTTATTAAAATTAAAAAATTTAACGAAAAAAAAATTATATAAATAAAATAATAAAATTAATAATAATGGTAAAGAAGCAAATAATGTATATAATAATATATACATTCTTGCCCTAATTCGTTCTGGTTGATACCCTCATCCCATAATTAAAACAAAAGTAGGAATAATTAAACTTATTTCAAAAAACAAATAAAATATAAAATAATTTATTCTTATAAATCTAACCATTAAAAATAACAATAATATTAATAATACAAATCTATATCATTTTAAATTTTTAAATCTAATTCTTGTCATAAATATTAATCCAAGAATTCAAATAGTTAATAATATTAAAATAAATCTTCAATTATCAATACCTATCCATCTATACACATTTATTCATAAATTATTACAATTAACAGAACTTATTAATGAAAATCTAAAAATAAAGATTAAATTTATAAATATAAATAAAATAAATTTAATTTTTACATAAATGAATAAATAAATTAATAAAAATATAAATAACATTAATTTTATCATAAAATTAAATTTAAATAATTTAAATTATTATTACCTATTGATCGAATAAAAAATATCAATGAAGTTAAACTTTCACAAACTACAAATACTAAATAATATAATAACAAAATTAATAAATTATTAAATAATATTAAATATCTTAAAATTATTAATAATCTTAACATTAAAAATTCTATACTTAATAAGGTTAATAAAATTTGTGAATAAAAATAAGATATTACAAAAATTGAAAAAATAAATATAATAAAATAAATAAGTATAAATTTATATAAATTTTAGCTATTAATTTAAATAAAATATTAATTTTGTAAATTAAAAATAAATAAATAATTTATAGCTAATATTTCAAAAAGATAAAATCTTATATCATTAATCTCCAAAATTAATATTTTTAATTAAACTAGCTTTTGATTAAATGATAAAAATAATTTTAGCTATTCAAATTTCATTACTATTAATAAATTCAATAATAATAATAATAATCCAATCTATTCCTTTTAATAATAAAAATATTCATCCTTTAATTTTAATATCAATTTTACTTATTTTATTAATTATTTCTTCTTTTAACTTAAGATTATTTATAAACAATCATTGATTTTCATTTTTAATATTTTTAATTGTTGTAGGAGGAATTATAATTATTTTTATATATTTCATTAGATTTATATATTTATAATGTTATTACATAAAAACTTCAATTAAATGAATTTTTTTTTTTAATTTTCCAAATAAATTTGTATTAATTTTTATAAATTTTATTTTAATAATTTATTTAATAAAATTCAATAATTGAATAATTAATTTCAATGAAATTAATTTAATATAAATATAAAAATTTCAAATAATTTAAGTTTAATATATATCTATCCTAAAAACTACACAACTTTAATTGCAATAATTTATTTATTTTTATGTTTAACAATAATTGTAAAAATTTGCTTAATAAAAAAATTAACTCTACGTAAAATTAATTAAATGAAAAAATCAATTATAAAAACCAATAACATTTTAAAAATCCTTAATTCATCTCTAATTTCCTTACCCACCGCCTTGAATATCTCAATTTGATCAAATTTCGGATCTCTATTAGGCTCATGTTTAATTATTCAAATTATTACAGGAATCTTTTTAACCATTGTAACGGGGTTAATTTAAGGGAGGGTATTAGTCCCTCTCTAGGGCACGCGAAGGTAATACATGGGCGTCTACCACGCCCGGGGCGGCTCGCCGTTATAGAATGAGCCGCAGGCCGGCAAGAGCGCATCGGCACAGGTTCCGAACGCGCGCGCGCAGGCCTCTACTGCAGAAAGCTTAGGCCACTTTCCACAAGAGCCGACGCTACGCTCTGCCGCTGCTGCCAACTTCGGCGCACGAACCACCGGCGGCCGGCTATGAACTAGCCTTACCTACCTTCGCCGGTGTTCCCGTACAGGCCCGTGAAGTCCTTAGGTTAACCTGAGCGACTTTAACTTACAATTTCCCCGTTGACGTTGCTCCTCTAGGAGGTGATGCCTCCGACTAGCTGCAGCTGCTGAAAAGATAGAGGGCGGTATTCGGGGAGATAGGGAACGGTTACTCGCAAAATCAATGACTCGACACTAACGAAGTAAAAGTAAAATAAGAAGGGTTTATTAACCAACAGGATCGCGCTAAGGGGCGCGAAGCCCGAACAAATCTTCTGTACAAATAACGCGGCCAGGCCGAGACTTTACGCGGAGCCGGCTGAACGCACAGCCGGCATGTCCGCATCGCACGCTGCCGGAAAATGGCCGCACGCGCGCACACGAGGCCGCTTGCCTCTACGCAAGCGGCGTCGGTTAACCGCGAACACAAACCCGCGAGGCCGCTCGCACGCAAATCCTACGCGGCATACAATTACGGGACGCAACTTACTTTTGCGCTGGCCAGCGCGTCGCACTCCTCACTCTCTCTCTCTCTCTCTCTCTCTCCCTCTCTCTATCCCTGCCTTTCTCGCTTCGAGGCGTCGGGCCTCGTGGCGGATGCCACCTTCAGTGCCGCCGACTCTCTCTCTCTCTCGTTCTCGTCCCTCGTCGGGAACGGCCGGGCTGTTGCAGGCAGCCGGCGTTGCGTCGGTGTCGATCGACTGGGCGGTCGGCCGAGCGGGTGGGCGGGGCGGGTGCGTGTAGGCGTGGAGGGCACGGGCTTTTAAAGGCGCTGCACTGGCGGAGCTGGACGGCACGTGTGCACCTGTTGCGCTGCGACACTGAACTGTCTCCAAAATGGCCGCGGCATCGTCTTCTTCTTCTCGCTTTGCCTTTCGTGCGTCCCGCTTGGCGCGCGGCGAGCCGCTATACGTGCAAGCGCGCAAGATTCAAATCTCGCTATATGCGACAACCTTACCCTAATGCATGCGCCCGTTACACTCCCCACCCAGATCTGACGTACCATGGACGTAATATCGGGGAAAAGGGAGGTGGAGGCTCTTCCCTTTATTTCCGCCTCTGGGGCATTCGTCACCTGTTGGCGTGGCGTACAAAAATAACATTTACAATAAAAAAACTACATACAAAAAATTTTTACAAGAAAATGTACAGGATTGCCCCTCGGACGGAGGGGTCTTTCGGCCCGTGAGCGTCTCTCCCCAGGCTAGCCACGCGGAGACGCGTCAGGCTTCGGTGGATGCCTGGCTCCGTTCGGGCACATGCGCGGCACCCGCATCCCAGGCCGCCCGCACACATAGCAGTGGCGGAGGCGTCCTGCCCCCAGGAGCCTTGGTTCAGGGTGTGGCGGGCGCTCCGTGGCCAGGCCCAGATCCGCCTCAGCCCTCCCCTCGTCGCGGCGGGCATCCTCCCATCTGGCTCGGACGGCCTGCAGCTCGGCCTCCTCGGTCAGGCGGCGCGCTTCGGCCTCCGCCAGGGCACGCTCGGTGTTGGCGCGGAGCTGCTCCTCCTCCTCTTCCCGCTAGTGTTGGAGGCGGGCCCGCCTCTCGGCCCTCCAGGCGACGAGGTGCTTGGCCTCCTCGATTTTGGCCACCGCCATCCGGCGCCAGTAGGCGACTACCGGGTGCGGCTCTGCGCACGTTTCGGCGTGGCGCTCTAGTGCGTCGAATGCCTCGGTGCGGAACTGATGGGGCGCCTGGTCCATCGCACGGGCACTCACCAGCCCGGCGCGCAGCTCATCCCAGCTCGGATCGGGAGGGAGCGTCGAGCCGTCCGTCTGGACGGCGGCATCTCGTTTTCCCCGCTGATAACCGGCGGGGATCGCGCCGCGCGGCGGTGGGGGGAGCTCCTCCCGAGGGGACGAGTACGGGACTCCCGGACTGGAGCTCGCCTGAGCTCGTTCGGCGTCGTCCACCTCATCGAGCGAGGGCTCGGCCTGCAGGAGCTCCCGAGCCTCCTGTTCCTGGCGAAGGCGTCGTTGGCGGAGCAGGTACAGCACCGACTGTGCTACGCCCTCTAGGCTTGCCCAGGTCGAGGGAGATGAGGGCGGCCATCGCCTGCTCCAGGGTTTCCTCCGGGATCTCCAACATCTGAAAAGGAAATCTCAGGTTAGACTTCTGGAGGCGAGGTTCGCTCAGCGCGCGCAGGTGGCTTGGGAAGCACACGGGAAAAAGGGGCGTCGCGCGCGCGACACTGCGGCCATTTGCGGGGCCTACCGCGTCTTCTGCGCGGGGCATCCGCGACTCCCTGCGCTACCGAGGGTGGTTTGTCTGGGACAGGTGCTTCGCCACACGGTCTCGGCGGTCTCCCCCGCGATCTTTTGGGAGTTGCTATGGTCTCGCAAGGAAAGTCAATTCACCCGAAGGGGTTGGTTCTGCGTCGCCGCTCGCGCCTGCATCTGGAGGCTCGGGCGACTCACCGTGGTAGGGCTTGAGTTGGTCCGCGGCTACTATCGCCTCAACTTGACAGCCTTCGCCTACCAAACGGTAGGTGTTGGAGCCCAGTACGGCCGTAATCCAGTACGGCCCTTCGTACTTTGGGGCTAGTTTAGCCGCGATGCCTTTTGCGGCCGAGGACAGTGTGTGGCCACTTTTCCAAACTCTATCGCCCGGTTTGAAGTCTGGCTCTTGCCGGCCAGCGTCGTAATAGTTGGCTTGGCGATCTTGAGCTGCGCTACCCTTCGAGGCAGCACGTCGATGGAGATCTGGAAGGGCGTCGAGCCGCTCCTTCCAGCGAGCCAAACTTTCTTCTTGAGCCGGGACTTCCGCCGCCACCTCTTGCCACCTACGCTGCGTGCCAGGGGGCTCTGGCTGCCTGCCGTAAAGCAGCATGGCGGGGCTTACTCCAGTAGAGCTGCGCACGGCCGTGTTCATGGCGAAGAGAAGTTCCGGAAGCTTCACATTCCATGTGGTGTGCCGCTCCCTGAGATAAGAGGCGACCATCGTCTTTAACGTACGGTTTGCGCGCTCCACCGGATTAGCCTGCGGGTGATAGGTGGGGGTGTTGGTGTGAGCACACCTCGCTCGCCCAAGAAGTCTTCGACGACCCAGTTCTTAAACTCGGTGCCATTGTCGAAGAGAAACACTTCTGGGCAACCGAATCGGAGGAATACCTTCTGGTTCAGTTCACCTATCACCGTCTTCGCATTTGCCTTGCGTATCGGCGTGGCCTCCGCCCACCTGGAGAAAAGGTCTTGGAACACGATGATGTATTCAAAACCTTTGGAGGTGCAGGTCATTGGTTAGATTTAGGTGAAATAAGCACGTATTTAGGAATTAATATTGAATATAATGAAAAGAAAAATGAAATGTCTTTAGATGAGGGAAGATATATTGAATCACTAGCTAGAAAGTATAATATTGAAGAAGCGAAATTGTATGATACTCCAATGGAGCAAAATTTAAAATTAGAACCTGCGGAAGAATTAAATGAAAATTTGAAGTACAGAAATTTGATAGGAGCACTTTTGTATATTAGCTCAGGTACAACATTAGACACAAGTTACAGCGTTAATTATTCAAGTAGGTTTCAAAACTGTTACGATGAGACGCATTATAGATACGCATTAAAGATTTTGAAATATTTGTATTTAACTAAAGATTTAAAATTAAGGTATAAAAGAAATGATAAAGTAAGTATTCTTGAATGTTATGTTGATGCCGATTGGGCAGGAGATTGCGTAGATAGAAAATCGACGACAGGTTATATTGTAAGATTATATGGAAAGTTCAGTGGAAATCAAAGAAACAAGGAAGCGTAATAAAGTCTTCGACAGCTGCTGAATATGTAGCACTGTCAGAAGCAGTGAGCGAGATTTTAATAATTAAAGATTTGATAATTGATTTTAATGTTAAGTTAGATAAATCTGTAAATATTTATGAGGATACTGGCTCTGTAAATATTGCGAAGTTTGGTAATTTTACAAAGAAATCAAAGTACATTATGATTTTGTAAACGAGAATGAAAAGGTATATTATAATAGATATTGTAAAAGTTAGCTCAGAGAAAAATGTTGCAGATATTTCGACTAAGGCTCTAGGACGAGTAAGATTCGAAAAACTGAGAAATTTATTGAATTTGATATGAAAGATAATAAACCTTTTCTACCTTTTCTTACATTTTTTACTTGATATACATTTGTTACAATTTTTACAATAATTCCCATTTTTACATTTTTTACATTTTTTACATTCTTATGAAACAGTTGATGTGGGAGTCCTGCAATGCACGATCCTAAGGACCATTGTTGTTTATTATGTACATAAATGAGATATTGAACTCAATGCCAGAGAATTCAATATTATCATATGCTGATGATACAGCAATTATAACATCGAGATCCGCGTCGATCTCGTGTTTACAAATGTCAATGAGATGCACAGAACGGCTTTGCTTACTGAGATCGTAATTGAGATCCAAAGGCTAGATCAAATTCACCGTGAATTTGGCCGTTCTGTTGACCTGAGTCGAAATCTAGAACAGGATCAAAATCGTGATAAACCTCAAGATCAACCTCGAGATGAGAATTCATATCAAAATCAAGATCACTATCAAGATCTAAATAAAAATCTAAATCAAGATCAAAGTCAAGATTACAACCAAGATCCACTCGCCATTCCCTCGAATAATATTATGATATTTTTTGTTGAAATTTTATATAAACCTCGCTTAGATTGTTGAGAAAGGTAAAAGAAAATGTTCGATCTGTATCTTGCAGATCTTCTAAAATTACTGGAAATGGCATAGAGCCATTTTATTAAAGTATGCTAAAAATTTGGTAGAAATATAGAGTGTCACATTGCTGCTTGCTTACAATATTTCTATGTGAGAATTTGGTTTTTGCTGTCTGCTGCCACCACAAGAATGTAATAAATGTAAAAAATGTAAAAATGGTAATTATTGTAAAAAATGTAAAAAATGTAAATATCAAGTAAAAAATGTAAGAAAAGGTAGAAAAGGAAAACTAAAAACAAAAATTAAAAACATTAAAAATTTATAAATTTAAAAAATGTTAAAATAAGAAATTACTAGAAATCTAAAATTACTAGAAAAGGCATAGAGCCAGTTTATTAAAGTATGCTAAAAATTTGTTAGAAATATAGAGTGTCACATTGCTGCTTGCTTACAATATTTCTATGTGAGAATAATATACAAAGGAATTATTATGGCTTCACAGTTGACATTACTGAAAAATTAGTCTATTTCTGTATATATCTGATAGCTTGACATTAGTGGAAAATGACTTTCTCAGAGTTAAAATATTACATAAATTTTCGGTTTATCTTAGGGTGTCAGGTCGCTATAACTTCTCTTATTCATAGACGTATCTTCGATGTATATGTCTATATTCCTATGTTAATAAGTATGCTATCTAATATACAAACGAATTATTATGGCTTCACAGTTGACATTACTGAAGAATTAGTCAATACCTGTATATATCTGATAGCTTGAAAGTGGAAAACGATTTTCTCAGAGTTAAAATATTACATAAATTTTCGGTTTACCTTAGAGTGTCAGGTCGCTATAACTTCTCTTATTTATAGACGTATCTTCGATGTAAATGTTTATATTCCACGTTAATAAGTATAGAGTGATATCTAATTATTATCTCTTCACAGTTGACATTACTGAAAAATTAATCTATATCTGTAGAAATAACATTAGATTCATTCCGTTAGCCAATTAGAGGCCAGTATCATTTTTGTTATTCAGTCTTACTTCCTCTTACATATTACATATTTGAACGTTAATGAAAATGCCAAGGAATAGGTAGAGCACTATCCCGGCTAGAAATGGTCTCAGGGCAATCGTTAGGCCCCTTTAAGGCACCTGATGAAAATGTTAAGGCCCCTATATGGGCCCCTATATCTTCTCTAATTTATAGACGTATCTTCGATGTAAATGTTTATATTCCTACTTTAATAAATATGCTATCTAATATACATCCGAATTATTATGGCTTCACAGTCGATATTACTGAGAAATTAATCTATATCTGTAGAAATAATATTATATTCATTCCGTTAGCCAATTAGAGGCCAGTACCTATCATTTTTCTTATTCAGTCAGACTCCCAATGTTATTTATTACACATTGAAACATTCATGAAAATGCCAAAGAATAGATATAAGAATTATGATTGCCTTGAAAACAATATTTGTAGAGCGTTAGTCTATAACAGCAAAAATAATACCATGATCAACTGTAACATCGGCCCTCTAGACTCATATCGTGCCAATTAGAGTTCGAGACGCAAACCTAGATGTGAGATATACGCTACGTCGAATGCGATGTATAATGCGGGGCGTTCAGTTTGTATGAAGGATTGGGTTCATAAATTAGATGCAAGTTGTGAATACCTCGTCAATTGTATATTAAGTATTACATACGGGAACGGATATGGCTTCGCAAATACATCTTTGCCTGATGAATGACTCGTACTAGTACAATATTCTATTAGTTAATTTAGTCAATTAGGGGCCTATAATATATCTTGTTCATAGCTATCCTCACCAGTATTCAATTCATACTGTGACGAAAGATATACTTCATTATACATTATGCATTTTATATTATATATTATATATTATGCATTATACAAGAATGGATATGTCTTCACCATTGACATTAATTGTAAATGACTTTCTCATAGTCTTAATATTATCTGAATCTTCGGGTTACCTTAGGGTGTCAGGTCGCTATAACTTCTCTAATTTATAGACGTATCTTCGATGTAAATGGTTATATTCCTACGATAATAAGTATGCTATCTAATATACATCTTAATTATTATAGCTTCACAGTTGACATTACTGAAAAATTAATCTATATCTGTATATATCTGATAGCTTGAGATTAGTGGAAAATGACTTTCTCAGAGTTAAAATAATATATAAATTTTCGTGCTATCTTAGGGAGTCAGGTCGCTTTAACTTCTCTTATTTATAGACGTATCTTCGATGCATGTGTTTATATTCCTACGTTAATACGTATGCTATCTTATATACCATCCGAATTATTATGACTTTACAGTCGAAATTACTGAAAAATTAATCTATATCAGTAGAAATAATATTAGATTCTTTCTGTTAGCCATCTAGGAGCCAGTACCTATCATTTTTGTTATTCAGTCGTACTCCCACTGTTATTTATTATATATTTGAAAATTAATGAAAATGCCAAGGAATAGATAGACGAACTATGATTGCTTTGAAAACAGTATTTGTAGAACGTGAGTCTATAACAGCAAAAATAAGACCTTGGTCAACTGTGGAATCGTCCCTCTAGACTCTGGTCTTGCTAATTAGAGTTCGAGATGCAAACCTAGATGCGAGATACCCGCGACGTCGAAAGCGATGTATTAAGGGGCGTTCAGTTTATATTAAGGATTGGGTTTATAAATTAGATGCAACTTCTTGATACCTCGTCAATTGTATATTAATTATTACATAGGGGAACGGATATGGCTTCACAAACGCATCCTTGCCTGATGAACGACTCGCACTAAGTTGTCAAGATTGACCTCAAGATCAACCTCGAGATGACAATTCATATCAAAATCAAGATCACTATCAAAATCTGAATTAAAACCTAATTCAAGATCAAAGTCAAGATTACAACCAAGATCAAAATGAAAATAACCAGAATCAAAAATGCGAAAATCGAGATCACGATCAAGATCACAATGAAAATCAAAATTAAGATCAAAATCAGAAAAATCAGGCTCAACCTCAGGATTAAATCAAGGCCATAATTAGTATCGACATCAAGATCAAAACCAAAAAAGATTGAGCGAGAACCCACACATGTCCCAAGGTGATTAAAGCGAGCGAGGGAATACAAAACCCGATCCACTCGCCATTACCTCGAATGATATTATTATATTTTTTATTGAAATGTTATATAAACCTCGCTTAGATTGTTGAGAGCGGTAAAAGAACATTTTCTTTCTATTACATTACGATCTGTATCTTGCAGATCTTCTAAAATTACTAGGTTCTATGCCATTTTATTAAAGTATGCTAAAAATTTGGTGGAAATATAGAGTGTCACATTGCTGCTTGCTTACAATATTTCTATGTGGGAACTTTGCTTTTTGCTGTCTGCTGCCATCATAAAGAATGTAAAAAATGTAAAAAATGTAAAAATGGGAATTATTGTAAAAATTGTAAAAAATGTATATCAAGTAAAAAATGTAAGAATGGGAATTATTGTAAAAATTGTAAAAAATGTGTATCAAGTAAAAATGTACGTCTATAAATAAGAAAAGTTATAGCGACCTGACACCCTAAGATAAACCGAAAATTTATGTAATATTTTAACTCTGAGAAAGTCATTTTCCATTAATGTCAAACTATCAGATATATACAGATATAAACTAATTTTTCAGTAATGTCAACTGTGAAGCCATAATAAATCCTTTGTATATTATTCTCACATAGAAATATTGTAAGCAAGCAGCAATGTGACACTCTATATTTCTAACAAATTTTTAGAATACTTTAATAAAATGGCTCTATGCCATTTCTAGTAATTTTAGAAGATCTGCAAGATATAGATCGAACATTATCTTTTACCTTTCTCAACAATCTAAGCGAGATTTATATAAAATTTCAACAAAAAATATCATCATATTATTCGAGGGAATGGCGAGTGGATCTTGGTTGTAATCTTGACTTTGATCTTGAATTAGATTTTTATTTAGATCTTGATAGTGATCTTGATTTTGATATGAATACTCATCTCGAGGTTGATCTTGAAGTTAATATCGATTTTGATCCTCTTCTAGATTTCGGCTCAGATCAACAGAACGGCAAAATTCACGATGAATTTGATCTAGCCTTTGGATCTCAATTGCGATCTCAGTAAGCAAAGCCGTTCTGTGCATCTCATTGACATTTGTAAACACGAGATCGACGCGGATCTCGTTGTTATAATTGCTGTATCATCAGTATATGATAATATTAAATTCTCTGGCATTGAGTTCAATATCTCATTTATGTACATAATAAACAACAATGGTCCTTAGGATCGTGCATTTCGGGACTCCCACATCAACTGTTTCATACTCACTGAATTGATTTTTACTTTGACTCTTTGTTTTCTATTATATAAATAACTTTTCATTAGTTTATGGGCATTTCCTCTTATACCGTAGTTGTATAATTTATCTAGAAGTATTTGATGATGAACTGTGTCGAAGACTTTTGCAAGATCAAGGAATGTAATTGGGTTAATTAATTAATTAGCAATTGGATCACTTTTGTCAAGTTCATTGTAAATCATAACAAAATACTTTTGTTTTTTCTGAATCCAAATTGTTTATCTGATAATAAATTACATTGGTTGACAAAATGTAATAATCTTTTGTGTATAACTTTTTCAATAATTTTTGATATATTGGAAATCAATGATATAGATCTGTAATTTGTTGGTAGATGTTTTTCTTGAGCATTGTGAATTGGTGTTATCTGAGCTATTTTTAAAGCCACTGGCCATTCTCCGGTTTCAATACGCAAGTTCAACAATAATCGAAGGAAAATTGCGCGGGCCTTGGATGTCACAACATTGAGCGGGAAAATTCGTTGGTACGGTGCAAGAAGTCCGTTGATATATATCTATTAATTTAAAACTGATATAAATAAAATAAGGTTGTGAAAACCGTAGAAGTCACCGGAATTGCAAGAGAAAGCCAACGCTAAACGGCATAAACAGATGCGTGGAATATTTCTGCCGGCCGCAAGGATCCACAATCCAAATGTAACAATTTTGTAGAAATGACCCAGCTTCTAAATGAGGATGTCGAGGGTGACTTGGCTGATGCTGCACGGTCAAAAGGAATCGGTACCCTTACCGATTTCTCCTTGGGCTCCCTAGCCCAAGAGAATTGGCCGATGATAGCGGAAAAGATGAAGAGCGCCGATTCTGACCTATTAGATGCAACTAATGCATTTCGAATAGGCAATAAATAGAAAATATCTATATATCTATTTGTCTACACGGAAATTATTGCTGGACATGAGTTTACTTTTGCTACTCGGGCGTTTTCGGGGTCGCTGAACACGAATATCATGACGACAGCGGTCTCCGAGGTACCTGGAGTCCAGGGTGGACAGTATGAACGTCATCAAGGACTCAGCCAACAGTGTGGAGCCCACTATTCCCTTCATCCAGATTAATTTGCACCACAGCAACAGCGCTTCGGCAGTTCCGTCAAAGAGCGTGGCTGATGTGCAGATAGGCCTTGATCCAAAGACCTTGGATCGATGCGAAAGGCACTGTAGCCGGATTAAGGGGCTGTGGACAACTGTTTCTGGTTGGGACTCGAGCAAGAACCTGCATAATCCTGAAAGGAATGGAGGGAGTGGCCTGGCCGAAACATTGCCACGCGGAAATTACCACGGTAACAGTAAAGGTTAAAATAGGAGGAGGGGCAGAGACGGAACTGGTACTTCCCTAGTAATGCAACAGAAGCCTCTGCGTACTTCCCTAGTGATGCAACAGAAGCCACCCGATGAGGTGAGGGCACTCAAATTAAGAATTTTTGTAAATGTTTAATGCGGGGAAAATCATATAA
Organism: Torymus aiolomorphi; assembly: GCA_036365515.1. Classification (NCBI taxonomy): domain Eukaryota; kingdom Metazoa; phylum Arthropoda; class Insecta; order Hymenoptera; family Torymidae; genus Torymus; species Torymus aiolomorphi. Next base: position 145,685,706 of record CM070873.1, read on the forward strand.
TTGCATTATTAGATACGGGAACAGTTAGTTCGCTTATAAATAAAGAAACGGCGGAGGAACTTAGACGCATCGGATGGAAAACTACAAAAGAAAAAAAGAGATCTACATATGCGGAAGGTAGTCCGATTGTAATAAATACAAGTATGTCCGGTTATTTCAATATTTTTGGTGTGTCAAAATATTGGAAATTTTACGTTATTCCTAATTTAAAACATAATATGTTAGTAGGAATGGATTTGATACGAAAACTAGAACCAACATTTTTTCTATTGAAGAATAAAATACTAGAGGGGAAAAATGCAGCTGCAAGAAGGGACGAAAGTACGGATATATGTGTTTTAGAAGGGGCAGCAGGTCTACAGTCGTTGACAGAAGAGGAAAAAAGAAGGTTAGAAGAATTCATCGAAGAAAAGAAAGCGGGTTTAGATGAGGTGAAAGGCACTTCACTAATAAAACATGAAATTAAATTAATCGATGATGCGCCCAACAAGCATATCGATACAGAAATCCTGCTATGCAACAAATTATCGACGAGGAGGTTGATAAAATGTTAGCGGACGGAGTAATTAAAAAATCCGACAGCGCATGGAGCACAAATCCGATTGTGCTGGCTAAGAAAAAAGATGGAAAGAGACGATTTTGCGTTGACTATAAAAAAGTCAATGCAGTTTCAGAGAAAGATGATTTATCCATTACCTCAGATCCACGCCATACTCAGTAAATTATAAGGTGCAAAATACTTATCGAGTAAACCTTAAAAATGGTTATTGGCAAGTGAAATTAACTGAAAATAGTAAACCAATAACGGCGTTTACAGTAGCTGGCAAAGGGCTTTTTGAATTCAATGTTATGCCGTTTGGCTTGCATACAGCTCCAGCTACTTTTCAGAGGTTAATGGACAAAATTATTACTCCGGATCTTGCCCCGAATGTGTTTACTTACCTAGACGATATTGTAATCGTGGCAGACTCATTTGAAGAACACATGAGATTACTGCAGATTGTTTTTCAACGATTAAAAGAGGCGCAGCTTCGACCGAATTGGGATAAATGTAAATTCGGTGATAGAACTTTAAAATATTTAGGTCACGTTGTAGACGAGATGGATTTACATACGGATCCCGAAAAAGTGTCGGGGTGCAAGATTTACCCGAACCGACTAATGCCAACGATTTAAAACGATTTTTAGGCATGATTTCTTGGTACAGACGCTTTATTCCTAACGTTGCACAAAACTTTTCCATTGCAAAAATTTCTAAGGAAAAACGTACCATGGAGTAGTGCACAACGGGAGGCGTTTGTAACATTAAAAAATCGTTTGGTGGAAGCTCCGATTTTGACATGTTCGGATTGGACAAGGCCTTTTGTGTTACAAACCGATGCGAGCCTGGGACTGTGCTCACACAAAATAATGGCGAAATTAATCAAGTAATTGCATATGCAAGTCGATCAATAAGTAAGGCTGAAAAAAACTATTCAATTACTGAATTAGAATATCTGGCAGTAAAATGGGGAATCTGGAAAATGAGAGATTATCTAGAAGGATATCATTTTACAGTGCTAACTGACGAAGGCTCCCTCCACATCCAAGAAAGTTGCCAGTACCATGCCCCTGTTTTTCATACCTTTCTTGATCTTGTTTGTAGCGTCACTCAGTGCTAAGTCCACGGACTTATCCTCCCTATACGCATGTTGCGCATGATGTAGTGGGCTATCCTTGAAGGTCTCATCCTTGATGTAACGATCCACTAAACTTTCCAGTGTTTTAAGGCTTATGGGCTTCACCCTTCATGGATACATCTACCTGGTTTTGGTAGGAAGATTACTTTGACTTTCCGCCAAATCCCAGGTATATAGCCCAATGCAAGGCAGGCCCTGTATATTACGACTAGCGAGTCCACCAGTAATTTTAATCCTTCTTGTAGTAGAACTGGAAATTACCATCAGCCCCAGGAGCCTTATAAGGTTCGAAGGTCTCGATGGCCCATTTAACTCTATTTTTTGTAACCACTCTTTCCGCTACTTCCCAGTCCTGAGCCGAGGATTCGGTATCAGTATCTGGTCGTAGCGTTGACTCCGTGTTTTCCAATCCCGGAAAGTGGGCTTGTAATAGACAGGCCAATGCCTCCTCACTGCACTGTCCGCTACCCACCCTCCGGATGGTGTCTTTATGCGTCCAGAGGTTCCTATCGTTGGTCTGGCTAGGATTCTATTAAGCCTCGCTGCTTCAGGTATACTGTCGATTTCGTCACAGTATCTCTTCCAGCCTTTCCTCTTTGCCGTTTCCAATGCCTTTTTGTAGCTCTTCTAGGTGGCTTTGTAAGCCTCCCGCTCAGCCTCGCCTTTCCGTTTTTTCCATTTCCTAAGAAGTTTCCTTATCTCCCTGCGTTGGTATTCCAAATTGGAATTCCACCAGGGAGCACCTTTGCCTAATGTCCTTTTCTTTGGCCTGCAGTTGCTTTCAAAAGCTCATATTAGAGCTTCATGCACTTTGCTGCAGTAATCATCCAATTCTTCGCTGCTGCACAGACGATCGGTGCTAGCAGGTAGCCTTTCTTCTAGACATTTGCGGTAGTTTTCCCAGTCAGATTTCCTGGGATTCCTCCACACTTCCTTAGCCTTGACGTTTCCTAGTTCGAAGCGGATCTTTTCGTGGTCTGACATGGAGACCTCCTCTGCTCTCAGTATCTCCATCCCAGTATCCTACGCCCGATCCACTTCGATGCTAGTGTAACATCCAGGACCTCTTCCCTTACTGAGTTCCTGAAGGATGCTGCCCTTATTCATAAAGTCCAGTTCCGATAAATAAGTCTCTCTTTATTCATTGCGTCTATCCAAAAATTAGACTCAACACTCTCTACAGCCTCTCTAAAACTTACTGGACTATCTGCACTACAATAATTTACATAAATACATCCGCTATATACATAGTTATCATCAAATCGCGTAGGCTTTTTAATCATTCTTTCTGACCTTCTTAAATCAGGTTCCTTTTCTACTTCGTTTTCGTTTTCAATATTTTCATTTAAATTTTCATTTAAATTTTCTAAATTGCTATTCTCATTAGCCTTTCCTCCCCTACTCCACCCGAGGGTTGAAGTAGAGTGAGGCAAAAAAACGTTTTCAAAGTTTTAATTTAAACTTACATTTTCTATATCGTTATCGTTTAGGCCAATACATTTCACATCTTCCTCAACGATATCTACATGTCTAGCTACAATTACTCTACCATTTATCAAAACTCTGTAGCCCACTACATCATAACTTATCAAAATTCCTAAATCTGCTTTTCTATTCCATTTCGAATTTCTTTTATTTTCAGGTACTCTCACAAAAACTTTACTGCCATATAATTTCAAATATTTCGTATCTGGCTTCTCATTAAAAAATATCTCATAAGGAGATTTATTCCTCTCAACTGTATTAGCAATTGTCCTATTCTTTAAATAAGCTGCCGTGCTGACTACTTCTGGCCAATATCTTTTATCTAATTTGGATTCGGCTAACCTAGCGCTATCCATAATCATCCTATTGTACCTTTCCGCGGTGCCATTCAACTCATGTACACGGCTCTAATTCTTTTTTTCTTTTTATATATATATATATAAATAATTTATTGATCTTATACATAATTATACATAATTTTAAATAAATATATATATTTAAAAATTCTAAATTAATAAATAAAAGAAATTATAAGAGATACCTTAATTATTTAATTAAATGAAATTATTTATTATTAAATTTTAATTGTTGAGGTGTGGTAACATTAATAAGGAGAGACACTTTTATATATAAAGAATGACTGGTTTATTCAGTTTCAGTATAAAAGTAATCCGAGCGCTTCATAGCGACTCGCGCAAGGTGCTTTCCGTTCAGCGTGCGGCAGTAGAGAGAGTGAGAGCAGCGTATCGTTCGCTGCTCCTCGACTTAGATGCTTGCTCACGCACACACTAGGAAGGGGAGAGGTACATGTTTACATTGCGCGCTCTCGATACAGTCGCGCGTTCACACATACCTATTGTATATATATTCATGCGTACAATATAGATGTATACTATTTTCAACACGCCTCCTTACATATATATTGTACACCTTTTAATTTATTACATTATGTTCAATAATTTTCTGAACTTTTCAAACTTATCTTTACATAACGCTTTTTTAAAGATATCCGCAACATTATTATTCGAATCAATTTTAATTATTACAATTTCTTTTTCTTTCACGCTTTCATGAACATAGTGATAATGTATTTCTATGTGCTTCGAGTTCTTAGTAAAGTTTCCATAATTCGCTATATTTATCGCGCCTGTGTTATCCTCAAATATCTTTACAGGATCAATCAATTTCACATTAAAGTTTTTCATTAACTCTATTATAAACTTTACTTCACTAACTGCCTCAGATAAGGCTACATATTCTGCATAAGTTGAAGCCTTTGTTACCGTTCTTTGTTTTCGCGATTTCCAATCAATTACATTTCCAAATGCTTTAATAACATATCCAGATGTGGATTTTCTGTCAACATTATCACCAGCCCAATCTGCGTCTACATAACAATCTATAGTTTCGCAATTTACATTTCTTTTATAGATCATCTTTAAATCTTTAGTTAAATACAAGTATTTCAATATTCGTAACGCATATTTCCAATGAGTCTCGTATAACTATTTTGATATCTACTCAAATAATTAACACTATAACTTATATCGGGCCTTGTACTTGAGCTTATATATAATAATGCACCTATCAAATTTCTATATTTAATATCTGACTCGCTTATTTCAGCCTTTTCAATTTTTAAATTCGTCTCCATAGGAGTGCTATATAATTTACTATTCTGCAATTGATATTTATTCGCTAATGACTCTATATACTTAGTCTGACTTAATTTCATATCACAATTTCGATAATCATACTCTACATTAATACCAAGGTATTCTTTAATTTCTCCTAGGTCTTTCATCTTAAATTTTCCTGATAAGACTCTTTTTAAATTCTTAATTTTCTTTTTACTCTTACTACAAATTAACAAGACGCAAACGTATATTATTAAGTAAATTTGATCTATACCTTCACCTTGAGTATATAAACAATAATCTACGTTACTCCTTTTAAATTTTATCTTTGTCAAATATTCATCCAAACATTCATACCATGCCCTTGGACTTTCTCGTAGTCCGTACAATGCTTTACGTAATTTACAAACCCTGTTTGTTCCATCGCTATAACCTTTCGGTTGACCGACATATACCTCCGAGCTTACTTCACCATTTAAAAATGCTGTGACTACATCCATCTGTTCTATAATTAGGCCATTCTGGCAACAAAAGGAAAACAAAAATTTTAAAGTTTGCATTTTAGCAACTGGAGCGTATATGTCGTCAATAACATTTGTCTGTTGAAATCCTCTTACGACTAATCTCGCTTTATACGTATCATCAGATTTCTTACTATAAACCCATTTTACATCTATTACCTTTTCATTTGGTATCCTTTCAACTAGTTCCCATGTTTTATTTTCATTTAAACTTTTTATTTCTTTATCCATAGCTTTTATCCAGCTCTCACTATCATTACTACACATCGCCTCCTCAAATGTATATGGAGTATCTACCCTGCAGTAATTTACATAAATATTATTCGAAATATTTTCTGAATATCTTATTGGGCTTTTTCTATCACGTGTAGATTTACGTGGGACTTTTAATAGTTCTATACTTTCCTTATTTGTTACTTTTTGTTCCTGTTCATTATTCTCAACCGCGCTTTCAAAAACATTATCATCGCTTAAATCGTCATTCCCATCATTTTGATCTCCTCTAAGTGACTCGAGAGTCGAAGTAGAAGGAGATTGATATTTTGACTCTACCTCATCAAGCCCTATACATTTTACGTTTTGCTCAACAATATCTACGTGTCTTGCAACTATGATTTTATTATTTAATAGGACTCTATAGCCTACCTCACTATATCCTAATAAAATTCCCATATCTGCCTTTCTATCCCATTTAGAAATTCTCTTTTGTTCCGGTTTCCTTACAAAAACCCTACTCCCGTAAAGACGTAAATGTCTGACATCCGGCCGTCTATTAAAAAATATTTCGTACGGAGTTTTCCTCTCTATCGTGTTAGTCAACGTTCGATTTTTCAAATATGTTGCCGCACATATTATTTCAGGCCAATATCTTTTGTGTACTTGTGCTTCTGTTAGTAAACATCGCGCCATACCCATTATCGTTCTATTAAACCGTTCCGCGGTTCCGTTTAACTCGTGTACATATGCCGGGCAATTGTTCAAAATTATACCTTTTTCTTTGGCGAATTTATAAATGCAACTATTCAAATATTCTTTCCCGTTATCACATCTTAATATTTTTACTCGTTTTCCCGTTAAATTTTCACTTTCGTTAACAAATTGGACTAGACAGTTAATTACTTCATCTTTAGATTTTATGCAATAAACTTTGGCAATTTTGCTATAATCGTCTATAAACGAAACAAAGTATTTTTCTCCTTTGAATCCGGTCGTTTTGAAAGGACCGCATACATCGGTATGGACAATTTCTAAAATGTTACTTGCCCTTATTCTATTATTTTTAAACGGTAGATTATTCATCTTATTCTCTATACACGTTTTACATTTCATAAATTCCGTTTCAAGTGTTTCTGGAATTCCCGATAGCAACTGCTGTTTACATATTGTACCTAAATACTTAAAATTTATGTGTCCTAGCATTCTATGCCATTTCTCCTTCAAACTCATATTATTACTTGTACATTCTACTGTATTTACAAAATTTTCTCTCTGTTTCAAACTACTGTTTATTTTATAAATTCGATTTTCTTTGTATGCTACAGCTATCAACTTATTATTTTTATCTACTATTTCTGCTCTATTTCCCTTCGAGATAATCGTATTGTTATCTGTTAATTTCCCAAAACTTATTAAATTCATATTCATTTTTTCGGCATAAAAAACATTACTCATATTCACTTCATTCTTTTTACCAAACGCGTTAAAATAGCTAACTACGTTTCCAATTTTCGTTGCTTTTATATATCGATTATCCCCTAAGTAGATATTTACCGGTTCTTTAAGGTCAATAAATTTATCAAAATACTCAACGTTATTTATTATGTGATTTGTACAGCCGCTGTCCAGCAACCACTGTATATCATTATCTAGCCTACCTTGACTATGTTTACTCTGCGCCGCATGCGCCGTAGCTATCCACGTACTCGTACCTTCGCCGCTCTGCTCGCTCGTGCTGGCTCCTTGCTGGCGGAAGTTTCCGCGCCCCTGCCGTAGTTGCCTCTTCCTGCCTTGCCTCGGCCGCGGCCACGTGTTGAGCCTCGCCATGTTGTGCCGCTTTGTCCTGCTTGTCCTCCATTTTGACATTCTCGTGCGAAATGCCCTGTTCTGCCACACTTGAAGCAGCTTCCTTTCTGGTCTTCTTTTGCAGCGAATACATTTGACCTTTGTTCGCTATGCTCGCTATTATTTTTCATTTCAGCTATCTGTATTTTATTTTTCACATACGATGCTGTTTGATCCTCTTCTTTTAACGTGTCTATTAAATCGCCAATGTAACTGTATTGGCTCGGCAACGTGTTCAACATGTAATTCAATTTTTCTTTTTCACTTATTTTTGCACCTGCGCTTTTTAACTCATTCACTGATTTTTCAAATTCACTGAAAAATGTTGCTGTATCACTGTACTTTTCTAGTCTCAATTTTTCCAATTTATTCCTGCACACAATCTGTAGTGCTGTAGACTCCTTTAGGTACATATCGTCCAGTTTCTTTATTATTTTATACGCCGTATCTTCTTCACACACAAACTCCAATTGTTTGTTGGAAATGGCACTGTAAATCAAATTGATGGCCTTCAAGTCATTTTCTTCCCAGTCATCTTTGTCTGTCGCAACTCTTGCTCTGGTTATTACTGTGTCACACTTTTTCATCTTCAAGTACATCGTAATTCTTTTCTTCCACATACTGTACTGTGTGTTCCACAGACTGTGTAGTCTTCTCCATCAAACACCGGTATCGTGATATCTTTTCTCTCCATTTTGTTTTCGTTCTCGAACGTTCCTTCGTGTTCGGAATTTACTTCTTGCTTAACCTCTGTGGTCGTATCTTCTTCAAGTGATTCGAGCTTTCCTTCGTGCTGCGAATCGTCTTCTTGCTCAACTGTTAACTTTGATTCTTCTTTCATATATGTTTCTCACGGTGTTCACATATGCGGCACTTTTATTATCTCTACGCGACTCGAGAGTCGACGTAGAAGATAAGAGAATTTTTTACTTACCAATCAGGCAAAACCACGGACCTCTGCTACCATGTTGAGGTGAGGTAACATTAATAAGGAGAGACACTTTTATATATATATAAAGAATGACTGGTTTATTCAGTTTCAGTATAAAAGTAATCCGAGCGCTTCATAGCGACTCGCGCAAGGTGCTTTCCGTTCAGCGTGCGGCAGTAGAGAGAGTGAGAGCAGCGTATCGTTCGCTGCTCCTCGACTTAGATGCTTGCTCACGCACACACTAGGAAGGGGAGAGGTACATGTTTACATTGCGCGCTCTCGATACAGTCGCGCGTTCACACATACCTATTGTATATATATTCATGCGTACAATATAGATGTATACTATTTTCAACATTAATAATAATATATTATATATACATATATATATTTATTAAATTTTAATATAAAAGATACCCTAGTTAAGAAAAGAAGTGTCCTATTTATACTATTCATTCCAAAGCATTTATATTTTAAAATTTAATTATTAATATTATATATAATATTATATATATATTTCTGTTCACCGCTATGGTTCAGGACTTTTCATTGGTTTACCGCTATGTTTCAGGACATTTGCATGTTTTCAGGACTGTACTGAATTAGGAATATGTTTACCGCTACATTTCATATATATATATTGTAACGGGATGGCTAGTGGGGGAAAATCCCAACAAGCCACAGGCCAGCGATGCCCTAGAACACGGTGCCGCGGGTGTCAGACTAAAATGACTTGCCCGGGGATCTGCTCCTGGAATCCCGAAAACAACGCGAAGATCGCACACGAACTTCGCTTTCCAACTAATTGGATCGCTGAGTGAAAAGCGCGCGCTCGAAGAGTAAAGCGCGCGGCCGCTATGCTCAGATATGAAAACGACCGGCGGAGTCGTTTTCCCGCGGAGGCGGCGGTATCCGGGAGAAGGACAGGTTGTAAAGAACAACGCGACGAGTAACTAGATATCACAATATATTCACAAGCACTAATCTTTACAAGCACGACGCAAGTGCTGATTAGAACAAAGAGTTAGTTCGCGCGCGACCGTTAATATTCAAACGCGCGAACTACACGGCGCGCGGCGAAGCTGCTAATTTCGCGCGCGGTGTTAAAGTACGGCGGGCTGACACACACCCCCACGTACACGGCACAGAAGGCTTGCACGGGGCGATTTCCGTGCGAGCCTTTACAATAAACCCGCGAGAGGAGAGTAGAAAACTTACGTTAGGAAGGAGCAGCCGGTGCACTCGACTCTCTCTCGCTCCCTGTCTCTCGCACAGCAGTTGCGCTCTCTTTCTCTCTCTCTTGCTCGCTGTATCGTGTCGGCAGGCGGGTTGGCTGCCGGCTCGTTGCTCACAGTCTCGTGCGGCTCACGCGGCTCGGGACAGCTCTCTCTCTGTCTCTCTTTCGCACGTTCACTATATACGGCGCCTCCACTACACTCGCGGGGTCTCACAAAGTACGATAGGACGGCGCGGACAAGTAAACTCAGGAGAGACACGGAGGAGATGTTTTACGCGCGATGGCAGACACGAATATGGCTCCCTTTTCTCGCGGGAACCAGTTAGCAGCTACGCGACGGATGACGGGCATTTTACGCGTCGCGAGACCGATTCGCTACGCGCGGCGCGCCTCGATTCGGCTGCGCAGGAGTTGCGCGCGCGCTCACTACCTTCGCGCGGTAGATTAGAATCGCGGCTAGACACGCGTTACACCCCCCCGCCAGACGCTGCTTAGGGGACCGAGAGCAGCTCTGCTAATCATGGCCGTCGTCGTACCTACTAATATGGTAGTAATGATTAGGAGAAGGAGGTTCGGAAAGGAACATTGCAGAATCGGAGTCAGCGGTTTTTCTTTTTAATTTTTATTAAAAAAAATATATAAAAAAAACTTCAGGGCTTCACCCCTCTTCAACTGGCCCGGGAATACGATCGGCGCCCCTTGTGACGAGCTTGGTTGGGGCAATGTTTTGACTTTTTCACCCCAAGCTCGCCACACATGAAGCACCGGCGGATCGCGTTACTGCCGAGCGCATCCCGGGCCGCTCGCTCTTCTTCGAGCGCCCTCCTAAGGCGCTCTTCTTCTTTTTGGAGACGGCGCTGGGCCTCTTCCTTGACCCGGCGCGCCGTCTCCTCCGCCTTTTCCCTGGCTCGCCTGGCCTCTTCCATGCGCTCCTGCGCACGAGCCAGGCGAGCCTCCTCCGCCTTTTGGAAGGCTGTGCGGCGCAGCCTGGCGGCCCTGGCCTCTGCGGCGGCCGCGAGCTCTTCGCGCCGGCCTTGGGCCATTCCGACCCATTTGCCGGCTTGCCGCTCGCCGGCCTTACCATGGCACTGGAGAAAGACCTCCAGTGCGGCCAGGGCAGCGTCCTCCGCAGCGCGCGAGGACTTGCTGAGGCACCGCGCTTCCTCGAGGGCCTTCTCCACTGGGACCCAGGCCGCACCGACTTCATCACTCGGTGCCCACTTGGGGGCCTGGGTCGGAGAACTCTCTTTCCTTTCTTCGTCGGCCCGAGCCGCGCCGGCGTTTCCTTCCGGCGCCATCTCTGAGGCTCGGACCGACGCCTCTTGTGAAAGCCGTTCTTCCCGGCTTTCCTGCTGCTCCTTCGGGGGACGAGGTCGCCGAAGCGGACTGGGACCGGCCTCTGCCCAGGCCGGCTCCGAAGGTCCCTTTCTTGGCTTCGGCGCCTCTATCTCCTCGATCATGACGGTGGAGGGCTCTTCCACTGGCTGGGGTGCCAGTGTCACAGCGTCGATGCCCTCCACGACCTGCTCCAAAAATCGATGACGGCGGGGTCAGGATTGCACTGGATTAATCCAGCGATCACCTTCTTCGCCGTCTCCGCTATTTCGGGAGTCAGGCCTTGCATGTCCTGAAACAGGTAAATCGATCCCGGGGAGGAGTGAGATTGAGGACTGGAGAATTAAGACGAACACAGGTTAGTACGTACGACACAAGTTGGACGGCACAATTATTGCTTTTTATACGCTCGGGTTCTACGAGGACTAATTAGTCCGGCATCAGCAGGTACGGGCTTCTTCTTCGAACCCTTTGGCCTCCCTGGGCCTCGCTTGGGTTCTGTTGGACCGGCCACACGCATAGGCCGGCCATCGCTCGCACGCTTTCCTGGCCTAACTAATAGCGCGGTCTTACGAGGTGGACCGCGCCTCTTAGCCGTCGCCCGAGGCTGTACATTCCCCTGGCTAACTCTGTGGCCCTCTGACGTGTTACGTTCGGCTGAAGAGTCCCTCGCTGGTAGCGCCTGGGCTACTTCTGCTGAGACGTATCTCTTGAGTTGCTACGCATGGACGGGACGTATCGTTCGACCATCCTCACCTTGGATCTCATAGGTGTTTTCGCCTAGAATATTCACAATCGTGTAGGGCCCCGCGTACTTCGGGGCTAATTTGGCAGAAATCCCCTCAGCTGCTGAGGATAGTACCTTATTCTCTCTCCATACACGATCGCCTAGACAGAATTGTGGAGGTCGACGATGAGCGTCATAATATTTGGCTTGTCTCGTCTGCTCCGCTTGCGCGTCGGCCGCCGCCCGAACGTGCAATTCGCGGAGCTTGTCCATACGTACCACCCAATTGTTTATCGCCTCTTGCTGCCCTTGCTCTTCGGCTAACCTGTCTTCCTCCCGCCTTAGTGTCTTCGGTGGGTCGGGTTGTCAGCCGTAAATGAGCATGGCAGGACTTATCTTTGTGGAGCTGTGTTCGGCAGTATTGTACGCGAACGCCAGCTCATTCAGTTTCTCATCCCAGGACCGGTGATTTTCCTCTGCGTAAGACATAATCATTGTCTTCACCGTTCGATTCACACGCTCGACAGGATTGGCTTGAGGGTGATACGGAGGTGTAAACGTGTGATGCACATTTCTCTCCTTTAAGAATGCCTCTAATGGTGCATTTTTAAATTCAGTCCCATTGTCTGAGAGAAACACCTCCGGGACTCCGAATCGCAGACATACTCGCTCGTTGAGTCCCTTAATTACCGATTTACCATCTGCCCTTTTTATCGGAATTACTTCAATCCAGCGTGTGAACAAGTCCTGGAATATGAGAATGTATTCGTGGCCGTGCGTGGTTTTTGGGAGGGGCCCCATAATGTCGCTGGTCACGATTTGCCATGGACGCTCTGTAATTCGGCGTCCCATGAATCCTGTTGGAGCGCGCTGTTCGACTTTGCATTGCTGGCAAATTTGGCACTGGCTCACGTATCTGGCTACATCACGAGACATGTGTGGCCAATAATACTTCCGCTTTACTCTTTCTAGCGTTTTCTCGCGGCCCAAGTGCCCAGCAGTTGGGAAGTCATGGCATTCTCTCAGTACTTCGCGTCGCTTTTCGTGAGGGACTGCTAACTTCCATGCATCATCGTCGCCGAGAGACTCGTCTATGACTTCATCAGGTTCGTACTTGTACAGTCTCCCCCCGGCCAGCTTGAACGTGGGGAAGTCTCGCGGCCGCTGTTGAACCTCTTTCACAATTTCGAGGTACCATTGGTCGTTTGTATCGCGTTCGAGCTCTAACGCGGCGACCGCTGGCTCCTCTTCCTCGAACATCCGCGAAAGGGCATCTGGGACATTGTTCAAAGAGCCCTTTCGGTGTTCGACTGTGAAACTGTGGTTTTGTAGTTCCAAAGCCCATCTTGCTAACCTGCCTGATGGGTTTCGGAGATCACGGAGCCACTTCAAGCTGCTATGATCCGTGATGACCTTGAAGTCATAGGCCTCTATATACGGACGGAACTTTTTGATTGCCCAGAGAATTGCTAGACACTCTCGTTCCGTCACGCTATAATTCTTATCGGCCGCGCTCAGAGTTCGACTAGCGAACTCTAGGACTCTTTCGTTGCCGTCTATTATCTGGTATAGCACCGTTCCAAGTCCTGTATCGCTCGCATCAGTTTGCACCACGAACTGTGCGTTAGATACCGGTCTGTGGAGAATCGGTGCAGAAGCAACAAGCGCTTTTAGTTTTTGGAAGGCCTCTTCTTGTGCCGTTGACCACTCGTATTTCCGATCCTTTTTCGTTAGTTCGGTCAGTGGTTCAGCAATTGTGGCGAAGTTTGATAAAAACTTTCTATACCACGAGGCCATTCCTAGGAAGCGTCTCAGCTGACGGAGGTTTTTCGGCACCGGATATTCCATAATGGGCTTTATTTTCTCGGGGTCTGGTTTAAAACCATCCTTATTTACTATGACCCCGAGATATTGGACCTCATCGCGACAGAAGACACTCTTCTCGCGATTTATTGTGAGGCCCGCGTCCTTTATCCTATCTAGAACTCTTTTTAGAACCTCTTTATGCTCCTCGAATGTTTCTGTGACTATTATTATGTCATCGAGATACGAGTAAGCAAAAGGTTCGAGTTCGGGGCCGATGACTTTGTCAATCAGCCTCTGGAAGGACGCTCCGGCATACGAAAGACCGTAGGGCATTCTTGTAAATTGAAATAACCCTTTGCCTGGCACGGTGAAGGCCGTAGTCTCTTTGGACTCCGGATTTAGTGGTATTTGGTGGTACGCACTACTTAAATCCAACGTGGATATGTATCGCGCTTTCTGCAGTTTACTTAAGATACTCTCCATGTATGGTAACGGGTATGCGTCTGGCCTTGACGCTGCGTTCACTTTTCTGAAGTCCACACAGAAACGGAACTTCCCGTTGGACTTGCGTACCATTACCACAGGGCTTGACCAGCCGCTTGTCGAAGGTTCTATTATACCCGCGAGTAGCATTTCCTCCACCTGCTTGTGCATCTCTTCCTCGAGTTTTCGAGATACTGGGTAGTACTTCTGTTTTATGGGTCTTGTCGAGCCGACGTCTACTGCATGCTCAACCCACGAAGTACACCCTAATGGTGCCAGGCCGTTTCCCATCAGCTCAGCTACTAAAGCTTCCGCTTCTTTGCGCTGCTCTTCTGTTGGGTCCGCCAACCCTATAGCTGATACGGGCACGGTATTATTGGCGGTTATGGAGGCTACTTAACTTTACGCTTGCATCATCATCTTTGAGATGCAGCGTATTGTCAGTGGGGTCTAAGACGGCGCTAAACTTCTTAATGAAGTTCACCCCAAGTAGCACTCCGTGTCTAGGTCTGGCATGATTGCGACGCGCACATCCTTGCACACGCCTGCCACGACCATGGGTAGATACACATAGCCAACCACTGCTATGCTCTGCCCATTAGCTACCCGTGCCGTTAGGCCGCTGGCCGGGATTAATTCTTTTCCGCAGGCTGTAGCGAGCTGTAAGCCGATGGAATTCATCCCAGTCCAGGAAGCTCCAGTATCGAAGAGTGCCCGTAGCCTGTAGCCGGCTACGCCTACTTGAAGCCACCATCGCGAGCATGTTTCCTGGTTATCTTCGTTCTGCTGAGTCGCGGGCACTTCTTCGCTCTCTCCTTCAGGCAATTGGACCGAGTTACCCTCGGTCGCTGATGTGAGAGCTGGGGGCGGGCGTGTGGCCGTGTTTACCTGCCCCCTTGGCCGTTTCCCTGCTGGTTTCCGGCCGCATTGGGGTTGCGGTCGCTTCCCCTTTGCTCGTTGCCGTAACCCCTTCGGTACTCTGGCCTTTGTGGAGGTCCATTACTCCTTGGACTTGGCGGCCTAGCCTGGTGGGTCACGCTACTACCCCCACTAGGCTGATTATTACTTTGCCCGCCTTCCCGCTGCCTGTTCTCCCAATTATTCTTTTTCTTGGGCTTCTTGAACGACTGTGGGTTTTGCGTTTGCCCACTATTTCCGTCGGTGCCTTTCTTTGTCAAGCTTGACAAACACTCGGCCATCACCCGACGGAACATAGCCTCGAGGCTTTCTCGAGGCTCCTGCTGTTGTTGCCCCATCGCCGCCACTCCTGGATTCTGCTTTTTCCGCTGATCCGTGGTTGGCTCTGTAGGTACGTAGGCAAACTCTGGCAAGTAAGTGCGCTCTGGCGGTGGTGGCGAGTGATACACCTTATCTGCCGCGAGCGCTAATTCGGCCTCCCGGGCTAAATCCAGGAGCCCTCGGTAATCCGTAATTTGATTACGCATCACCATTTTTTGTAGTTCTGGCCGCATGTTCCGGTGCAACATGTCCAATTGTTGGGGCATGCTAGGCACCGGAACTAACTTGAGAATCAAGGCTTGCAGATTCACTACGTAATCTCTCGTGAGTTCGTTTCTGCCTTGAGTCCTCGCGTTTATCTCCGCTAGGATTCGCTGTTGATGGCCCCTGTCACCGCCATACATGTGTATTATGGCCTCTTGGAAGTCTTGCCAAGATCGCCACGTATGACGGTTACTCCTATACCAGGTGGCCGCTACTCCACTCAGGAGCTCTGACAATGACGAGAGTACTTCGTCGTACGTCAGATTTGCTAGAGCTCGACATTCCTCTACTCTTGTGAGGAATAACTCGACGCTCTGCTCCTTCAAGGACCCAGAGAACTTGATGTGCCATTTCCTTACGATTTGGCCAACATCACGGTTCCTCTGTTGAGGCACGTACGTCTGCCTCGTAGACTGGTCCAGTGTAGCGCTCACCCCCGCCTGACGCTGTGTAGGATTTCTTCCGCTATTCCTCCTAGCGTCCCTTGGCGATTCAGTATTGGGGCTGCTGCTGTCAAAATTCACATATGTGAACGTGTCCTGAAAGTTCACATGTGGTGATCCTCGTCCCCTGCCCGCACTCGGTAGTTGGACTCCCTCCAAGCGCGTGCTTGAGGGTGGGTGTCGAGCTTCTTGGAGTATTCGCACACTCTCTTTGAGCTCTTCCACCTCTTTGACGAGTCTATGGATCACCGACAGCAGCTGTTCTGAGACTACGTTATCTCCCACAGCAATCCCTGCGGTACGCTGTTCCCCCGCACTTGGCCACTCAAAACTCTGTGGCTGCGGTGGACTTCGCGTTTGCTGCCAGAACGCGTGCTGCCCATTTTGTGCCGACAACGACTCTTGTTCTTGACTCCGCCGGAATTGTCGTTGCCTGCGCTGCTCTTCTAGCAACGCCTGCTGTCGCTGCTGCTCTTGATGCTTTCGCTGTTGCTGCCGCTGCTGCTCCTGCTGTTGTTGCTGTTGCTGCCGTCGCTGCTGCTCCATCTGCTGCTGCTGTTGCATTTGTTGCTGCTGCATTTGCTGCTGTTGCAGTTGCTGCTGCTGCATTTGCTGCTGCTGCATTTGCTGCTGCTGCATTTGCTGCTGCTGCAGTTGTTGCTATTGAAGCTGTTGCTGTTGGAGCTGTCCCTCGGCTTCGGCTGGAGATGTCCCGGTGGGTGCTGCAGAGCTCATTATCTTTGTCCCGGAACCCTCCTGGCCGTTTGCCTCATCCGCTGGCTCCACCACTGCATTATGTGCTTGTTGTGGAGCGTTCATCCTCCGAGACTCCGAGAGTTTTTGCATCACTATCGGGTCATCAAGGAGCGTAATGAACGGGTGCGGTTGGTCTGGATCAGTATTGGGATCCACAATAGTCGACCCAGACTTGTTCATCAACGTTAAGTCGATGAACGCCCTTCGGGACTGCTCGCGTTTAGCAAACGCTTGCTTCTCCGACAGCTCCGGCTCTGGCACAAAATCGGCGGCACTGTAATCGCCCATAAGCCACTTGATCGTTGTCAGCATATTCACTGATTGCAGATCTGACTGCTGCAGACCAAGGGCTTGCATGGCCTCGATAATTTCCTCTTCGGGCTGTGTATACGCCCAATTGAGTATCGCAGATTCCGCAAATTGCGACGATCGGGCCATGGTGTCAATTGGCTGTGCGCTTCCCCACGAACTTATTTTACTAGCGCGAGTAGTATCCGGATTGATGGCAGAGAGAGTTTGCCTTTTCAACCCGTGAGCTAGCTTTTTCAATGCGAACCCGGGTTACTTTCTAAGAGCTACGGCAGTTGCTCTTAACCTCGATAATGTACGAGGATTTCCCGTATGCGGCTCTAAAAAAAAATAAAAGCTATTTCTGTAAGTAATTACGATTTGTAATTAATTACGCTCCACTACTCGCACTTGTAATTTTAAAATAAATATATGTGAAAAAAAATATATATATATGTGTCAAAACGGACAATATCACCAAAAACACAAAAAAATAAATACAATTTTCACCTAAAAAAAATAAAAACAATTTTTAAGTTCGAGGGGATTTTTGCGCTCGAGTTTTTACTCGGGCGCACAGTCAACTTTTTGTTCCGAGAGTGCTTGCCGACTTTCTCTCGATCTTCTTCTAAATGCACGATAAAAGAAAAAAAAATTTTTATTTTTCGTCCAAAAGAAAAAATAATTCGTATCGAAAATACGAGAGAACGAGAGGAAAAAAAAAAAAATTTTCGAGACGAGAAAAAAAATTAATTAAAAAATTAATTATCGCTAAAAAAAAAATTTTGTCGTTAAAAAAATTAATTGTTATTAAAAAACTTTAATTGTTAACAATAATTCCTCAACGCTCCAAAAATTCCGCGATCAATATCTCTCCTCGTCGGCACACTAGGTCGAGGGTTATTGGCTATCGCACGGCTAGTGGGGGAAAATCCCAACAAGCCACAGGCCAGCGATGCCCTAGAACACGGTGCCGCGGGTGTCAGACTAAAATGACTTGCCCGGGGATCTGCTCCTGGAATCCCGAAAACAACGCGAAGATCGCACACGAACTTCGCTGTCCAACTAATTGGATCGCTGAGTGAAAAGCGCGCGCTCGAAGAGTAAAGCGCGCGGCCGCTATGCTCAGATATGAAAACGACCGGCGGAGTCGTTTTCCCGCGGAGGCGGCGGTATCCGGGAGAAGGACAGGTTGTAAAGAACAACGCGACGAGTAACTAGATATCACAATATATTCACAAGCACTAATCTTTACAAGCACGACGCAAGGGCTGATTAGAACAAAGAGTTAGTTCGCGCGCGACCGTTAATATTCAAACGCGCGAATTACACGGCGCGCGGCGAAGCTGCTAATTTCGCGCGCGGTGTTAAAGTACGGCGGGCTGACACACACCCCCACGTACACGGCACAGAAGGCTTGCACGGGGCGATTTCCGTGCGAGCCTTTACAATAAACCCGCGAGAGGAGAGTAGAAAACTTACGTTAGGAAGGAGCAGCCGGTGCACTCGACTCTCTCTCTCGCTCCCTGTCTCTCGCACAGCAGTTGCGCTCTCTTTCTCTCTCTCTCTTGCTCGCTGTATCGTGTCGGCAGGCGGGTTGGCTGCCGGCTCGTTGCTCACAGTCTCGTGCGGCTCACGCGGCTCGGGACAGCTCTCTCTCTGTCTCTCTTTCGCACGTTCACTATATACGGCGCCTCCACTACACTCGCGGGGTCTCACAAAGTACGATAGGACGGCGCGGACAAGTAAACTCAGGAGAGACACGGAGGAGATGTTTTACGCGCGATGGCAGACACGAATATGGCTCCCTTTTCTCGCGGGAACCAGTTAGCAGCTACGCGACGGATGACGGGCATTTTACGCGTCGCGAGACCGATTCGCTACGCGCGGCGCGCCTCGATTCGGCTGCGCAGGAGTTGCGCGCGCGCTCACTACCTTCGCGCGGTAGATTAGAATCGCGGCTAGACACGCGTTACAATATATATATATATATATATATAATTTATTTTTAAAATGAACTAAAGTCTATTATTTATTTTTAGAAAACAAATTTAGTTTCGTAAAATTTTTTTTTATTGAATTTTTTTCTAAAAATTAAATTTTTAATTTTTCTCTAAACAATCTATACATAATTTTCTTTAAATATTCTGTGCCATTATCACATCTCAGTTTTTTAATTTTCTTGCCAGTCATATTTTCTACTAAATTAATATATTCATTAAATTTATCAAATACTTCATCTTTTGACTTTATCGGATAAACCCTAGCTATTTTAGTATAATCGTCAATAAAAGTAATAAACTATTTTTCCCCTTTGTAACCGTCTGAGTGTGGCCCATTTAAATCTGTATGTACAATCTCTAAAATCTCTTTAGCTCTTTTCCTATTATTCTCAAAAGGAATATTGTGCATTTTATTCTCAATACACGTTGCACATTTAAAATAATCAGACTCAATTTCATTAGGCAATCCTTCCAATACTTTATTTTTACACATAGTATTCAAATAATTAAAATTAACATGTCCTAATGTTCTATGCCATTTTTCTTTTAAAGTCATTTTTCCGTTTTCCTTTCTCTTTGTCTCTACATTATTTGACTCTACATTATTTTATAAATAACTCGTCATTATATAAATTCTATCTTTCTTCCAAGCAACTGCAATTAATTTATTATTATCATAAATCTTTGAATTATTCCCAATTGATACAACTTTATATTTATCAGTTACTTTAGCAGATCTAATTAAATTTCTGTTCATATCTTTTACATAGAAAACATTTTCCATTTCTACTTCCGTTTCATTATTAATAAACGTTTTAAATTTACTATTAACGTGTACTACTTTAGTTGCTTTTAGAACTCTACCATCACTTACTTTTACGTTAATCGGTTCTTTTAATTCAATAAAATCGCTAAAATAATTGTCATTATTTATTACGTGATCCGTACAACCACTGTCCAAAATCCACTCAATTTTATTTTTATTTATATTGTCGTTTTCGGTATTCGTAGAATTAACCTGTACTGACGCGCTGAATCCTACTCTGTCGTGCACGCCTCGCTCAGCTTGGCCGCCGTCGCTGGCTCTCGCTCCTCGGCCGCGTTGTCCGTAGCTGCTACCGCCACGCCGGCTGAAGCTGGATCGCTGTTGGCTAGCTCCGCGTCCGCGCGCGCCTCCTCGCTGTTGCGAGTAGCCTCTGCCGGTTCCCCCTCTCCTCTGTGGCGCGCGACTCTCCTGGCCGCTTCCGCCTCCTTGTTGTGGCGCGTGATTCCCGGAATTGTCCTTCACCACCACATGAATAACACAATGTCCTCTTTTCTTTTCTAAATTTTTCTTCTTCTCAAACACAAAAGCATTCGATTTTAAATTTTCACTTTCACTGTGTCTTTTCTTGAAATCTAATTCCAATTTTGATTTCACAAATTCGACTGATTTGTCCTTTTCCGTTAATGCATCCACAACATCTACTATGTGCGATAAACTTTCTGGTAGCGTCTGTAAATAATAATTTAATTTATCTTCTTTTGTCACATTTTCTTCCGCATTATTTAATTCGTTCACTAACTTTTCAAATTTATTATAAAATTCTGTCGGGTTTTCACTTTCTTCCATTTTCAAATCGAGCAGTTTTCTCTTGCACAACAACTTTCCTGTACTACTTTTAATTAAATAATTCTCGTCTTGTTTATCAATCATTTTTTTGGCACTTTCTTCAGGAAGTACAAACTAAAGCTGTTCTTGGAATTTAAGGAATGCAGTGAAGTTATTGAACATGACAAAAGACCGGAAGAAATAACACAAGCAGTATGGAAGAATAAAGAGATAAAAGCTAAAAACTATATTGTGAATAGTATAACAAATACGCAACTGGAGTTAACAATTTCTGAAGAAAGTGCCAAAAAAATGATTGATAAACTAATTGTTAACTCCAGTTGCGTATCAGTTATATTATTCGCAATATAGTTTTTAGCTTTTATCTCTTTTTTCTTCCATACTGCTTGTGTTATTTCTTCCGGTCTTTCGTCATGTTCAATAACTTCCCTGCATTCCTTAAATTCCAAGAACAGCTTAAGTTTGTACTTCCATTTGTCGTACTGTCTCCCATCAAACATTTTCATTGTAAATCCTTTGTTTTTCGATGTCATTTTGATTTCCGCGGGAACTTCTTTTTGTTCAACTTCTTTATTTTCAGTTTCAATCTTGACAGCTTCCTTGTTTTCGCCTTCCATGCACTGGCGAAATTTTTACTTGCCCTACGCCACCCGAAGGTCGACGTAGAGTCAAGAGGAAAAAGTTTTTCGCATGCGCGATAGCGCCGGCTCACCCTTTGTCTCGAGCGTTCCTTCGTGCTCTCGACTTTTTCTCGCGGCACTTCAACCACGACTCTCCGCTACCATGTTAAGAAAAACCGTCGTAGGAGGGGGAGCAATAAACAACCCAACGGTTAACAATTAAACAGTAACTTTATTAATCTGATCTCCCGACTGCTCTCTACTTACAACCGCACGCAGCGGAGGGCGACAATCAAGTGACGACTTGTTCTCACTCTCTCAATCAGTCAACGTGTGATGGCGCTGCGCATGTTCTCTCTCTCTCTCTCACTCTCTCACCACATAAATGTACCATATATACCAACAGATATAAAGAATTTTATTTAATCACATGGTCCGGGAAAACACTTAATGAATTTTTAACGAATTTACAATGCCATAATTTTATAAAATAATAAAAAATTTGTTAAAATAGAAATTAGAATCTATATGAATTTTCATTATTTGGAGTTGGCAGCAGTTCTTTAATCTAATGCTAAAGGATAGGGCGCAGTTATACCAATATCAAAACGCTAATCCTCGCGCCAGGACAACCTTAAAAATCAATACAAAATGTTTTATTGCGCGTGTTTCTGGTATGCTGTTACTATTATAATAGCATGAAAAATACTAAAAATCAAGAAATTTATATTTAACGATTTAAAATTACTGTAAAATTTTGATTTTTAAATATATGAGATTTTGGCCTGATATTTCAGGTGAGATTTCAACTGAGATCTTATCTGAGATTTTTTGGTAGAAGGCTGCTCCTCCTTGGTAAAAATTTGACAATAATTTCTAGCCAGTATTCTAGAAACTGGTCAGAACCATTCGCTAAAATCAAGGCCGAAAGAGAGCGCGATTCTCGGCGGAAACCTGGCAGGGGCTTGATCGAGACGAGGGAAATAATTTCACTTCACAGTCACTCACCGTTACGTGACCGTCACACTGTGCATAAGCATTGTGAGTGGCCGTCATGTAACTTTCAATGATTGCGAAGTGAGCACACCTCGATAAAGCCCCAGCCGATGTTCGTAGGTTCTGAAATACGCATTACACATACCTACTTCTACTAGAACTATCGTAGTATTAAGAAAACGTAACTTTTTCGGAGCTGATATTTCTTTTAAGCATTTTTACAATGCGTAATTTATTGTGCCTAATTATATTTCTTAAATAATCATAAGTGACTGTGTATAAGAAAGTTATTAAGTTATAGTCTATAAACATAAATTGTTTAATTTAAAAAGTAAGGTTAGGTTACTTTTATCATTATACATTTGCCAGAAATTTATTTTTTATATTTTTATCCATATCATTTTAAATTAAACTTGGTATGGTTACGTTACTGTTACAGAACGTTTTTCTTGAATTAAAACTAATAATTACATTAAATTCATATTTTCAATTTTTCACTGGTTTCTACCCGGAACGACATATAAAATACATGTCACGACTCATAGGGTTTCTTGGTGGATTCGTAAACTAGAATTCGCCGATATTCAATAAATCTAGCCTGATTCCGGCGAGAAACCCGGCAACGTTTTTATCAGGGCTTAATTATACTTAATAGTGATTTTTTATATTAAATGCACATTTCTTACTTGCCTCTCTATCCATCTTTTTATGTAACCTCACACTCTTTTCCCCTTTCCTACCTTGGTATGTGCGCCAACCTCCAATTAAATATGCGATAAAATTGTCAACTCGTAGTTAAGAAGATATGAAAATGATGAGGTCCGTATGTAATTATTAATGTATCAGGTGTTACAGATGTCAACAATGTCAAATTTCTTGCTCCAGAAACTCAGAATATGGAAGATTATATAAACAGATTAGTAGAGATATGTATTTTACAGTGTTATAAGGAATTTGCATTATGTATATATAGAGGCGATTAGGTCCAAGGTTATTAAGAATCTCATTCTCGATGAAATGCACAAAGGAGTACAACTTTCTAAATAAGATCTTACAAGACTGGATAATTATCTTAACATGTACAAGGTTTATTTGCAAAGAAAGTCACAAGATATTATCAACCAAGGTATTGCGAATATTGGTTTGGGATATATTATTCAACATTTTCCATGTAAAAGTTTGGTAAAATTTTATTTTAATTTATTTCATTTTTTGTTATAGTTTTGGCAAATACCATCTCCGGTACAAGCTCGAAACGTAACGACGGTATCTAGCTTTACCAATTCAGAAAAAGCACATAATTCTATTTCGAATAGCAGTCCAATAAGACTATCCAAAAAGAGTAAGTATTTGACCATTGTAAAGTTAAAATGGCTATTTTCTTTCTTATGTCACGTCGAGCACGACTGATCGCTACTTTGGACACCCATACTACCATCTATCCTTACCACCCTACAACCTTTTTTCCTTCATGTTACCATGAGTCCTATTTCCTGTCAGTAACATCACCTAGTAGCAACTGGGTCACCTGCGAGAGCCACAGTTCGCATGATAACAAGTCCTACCTTACCCGTATCTTTACCGCCTATCGATCCAACCTTTGTCCTTGGCAAGCGCCACATGTGAACCCGAGTAACCTTATTCCCCACCCGAATCTTTGCCACCCCATGCAAAGATGAGATTACCCTACACTCCCCTATCTTTGTATCTGCCCTAGATAGAAGCGCGGGTATAAAAGCCGCATCGCGCCTCCACTCGAGGCAGAACCTTTTGTTCTTTTTGTTTCGAAGGGCGAAGCCCTTGACCGCGACTATTTAATTGTAACAATTGGACTTAGAATAATTTCCGACATTTTGTATTCTGACTTAGAATATTTTCGAGCAGAATTAACTTAGAATATTTTCGAGCAGAATTTACTTAGAATAATTTCGAGTACAATTTACTTAGAATAATTTCGAGTATAATTGACTTAGAATATTTTCGTGTGGAATTAACTTAAAATATTTGTCAAGCTTCTCTGATTGTAGTCTCGCGAATAATTGTTGATACTATATCTCGACTACAATCAGTGTGTAACAGTTTTAACGTAAATTTATGCAATTAATAAACATCACATAATTGCATTTTTGAGTGTTACTTTATTTACACAATCCTGTCCTTCTGCCATTTGAATCGCCCGCTGCGCTTGGGTCCTGAGACTGCCGAGGGCTAACTGAGAGAACGAGACAACCGCAACCGCCCCAAAGTAAGTAACTCTGTAGATCGCTATCCTTTATCTTTTTTCTGTCTCTCTAATTGTTCACTGACGCTGACGTTTGCCGCTTAATGAATTTCGCGCATTAGCATTGTTTATTTTGGTAGTCCGATTAGCTATTTTTACGCGTTCCTACTCCCGTGGTTATTACGTGAAGGCGTAAACCGAAACTGGAACATTTATCGCGCTTACTTTACCGTTTTCGCGACATTGTAACGCGGACGTTACAATTGGGGGCCCACCTCCGGGATAAAAGTGAAAATAGTGAAAATTTTTTTTTTATATATACATAAATACCACAGTTATAAAAATTTTCTTTTTCTCTTCGTTTCTTGCGTTCAATAGAAAAATATAAATAAATTATTAAAATGGCAGCTTCAAACGGTGCGGTCGCTAGGAATTCAGAAGCAACTGAGATTTTGCGGAAATACCTTAGTGTAGAGGAACCTACATTAATAACGGCTACGCTCAACGAGTTAGTAGCAGTGCTCAGGGCTAGATATCAATCGGCATCGGAAATAAACCCGGAAAGAATTCGGGATGTTAAGAAGTTGCAGCTGTCTCTCGCAGAAACCGTGGATAGGGCATTAGTTGAAAAAATTTGTCAAGACGAAATTATGATAGACATTTTACGTGAATTTATGTATTACAATATTAGTGTTATTGAAATTATGAAAGCAATCTCGAGCGTGGATAAACATTTGATTACTGAAAAACTTCCAGCTCTAGTCAAACCCGACCAAGAATTAACTGGAGACGGTGAAGTTACGCAGTATAAAACGGTAATAAACACAATAGACGGGGATAATACACAAAATAAAGTGAATTTTGATACAAACTTATTAAATTCGGCAAATTATACTCCGCACGTAGCAGGGGGAAGGGGGCACAGTACGCCTTTAGTTACGAATGTTAGAACAACACTGCCAACAACAATGAAATCTTTTCGTCCAAATGCAACTTTAACTCCGTTAAAAAATTTGTCGATTAAAGATGCACTAGACTGCATACCAAAATTTGACGGTAGCAATATTCCACTTAGTACCTTTTTATTCGGTTTAAGAGAAGACATTAGCATGATTCCGGCAGCAAACGAAACCGACTTGGTAAAATTAATTAGACGACGGCTAACGGGTGAAGCAGCAAAGTCAATGGAGGAAATAGTTTTTTTTAATATGACGGATCTAGTTAAATATTTTGAGGCAAATTTCGGATCGTATAAAACACATCACACCTTGATGGGGGAATTAGCCGCGGCCAGACAAAGGGAAAAAGAAAACATTATAACATTTGCAAACAGAGTTAGGCGTATCGCAATAGAATTAAAAGAGGCCGCAAAAAGAGAAAAAAGGGATGATGCGGGGTTCATACAAAATGTAGAAGCCGATAAATTAAAATTTTTTGTACGCGGTATGGATTGGGTAATTAAGAGGCGCATGGGGGTGGCCGCAACTTTTCATGAAGCCGTAGAAAAAGCAATAGAAATAGAGCGTGAGGTTACAGATTTAGAGAAAACCGAACCAACGCGTGAAAGTAAATTAAATCAAGAAAATAACAAATTGAAGGCAGAATTAGCTGAAGTTAAAATTGTTCAAAATAAACCGACAGAAATTTGTCAATATTGTGGCAAAAGAAATCACATCCCGAAAAACTGTTGGACTTTAAAATCATTGTTACCCCCGGGTACACAGCAACCCGCGACACAGCCGACTACATGGGCGCAGCCCGTAGCTACGCAAGCGCGCGTCTCGGCACCAGCCGCGAACCCATTGGCTAGCGCGCGGCCAGCCACGCCCCAAGTCTCACAAAATCAATATAGACCGCGATCGCACATTCCCGCAGTGGCACAATCGAATCAAATCAATAATTTTGTTAAAATTTGCAATTATTGTAAAAAAGAGGGACACTGGAAGAATGAATGCCAAATATTGGAAAGAAAAAGTAGAGAAAAATTGCAACGTGAAGCGGGAAACGCGAACAGCCCCGCGGCACAGGGCGCGACCTGGGGGCAATCAGAAAGCACGCGCCCACACCAATCAAACACAAATCAGAATTAAAATTTGCGCGAAAGTCCATTTTGTTGAGTATTAATAGTAAGTCACCTGTAATAGAATTGCCATTTGAAAATTATCAGGTATCGCTCAAATTAATGTTAGATACGGGGGCAGGCCCGTCGTTGCTTAAAATTAGTAAAAAACCTAATAAGGCCATTGTTTTTGAAAACGAAATTCTTGAACTTAAAGGTATTACTAAGGAATCGATTAACTTGCGCGGGAAAATACCCTTGATTTTCCGCGATTTAACATTGTATTTTCATTTGGTTCCTGACGATTTTCCTATTGAAGAGGACGGGTTAATCGGCAGCGAAATGTTAAGAAAATACGGGGCAAAAATTAATTATGAAGAAAATTTTTTGGAAATAGCTTCTCACGTAATCAGTTTACGGTGCTCGAGTTGTGTAGATTTCGCGCGGCCAATAAACAAAGAGAGTGTAAGTTTGGCACAAGCCGAACGACATAAGGAAGTAACGCAGGGTACGATGTGGGGGGATGAGCGCAATTCCGGACACGCGAAAAATCCCGTTGCAACTGCTCGGCCGCACAAATCCAGTGTTGTTTTAGGCGAGTGTAGCACTCAGAACGTTTATAGCGATTTACCTGCTTCGCATGAGAAAATTATTTTACATATTTGTCTTTCTTTGCTTAAAAGTATCGCCCCATTTGAAATTTGTACCGTGCACGTTTTGGAAAAAATTGATTTAAAAAATGGAATTGATGAAAATAAAAATTTGAATTTGAAATTTGAAAAAATTAGTAATTTGGAAAGTAAAAATTGTAAAAGCAAAATTTTGAATTTGAACTTTGAAAAAACTAGTGATTCGGAAAATAAAATTAGTAAAAGCAAAAATTTGAATTTGAACTTTGAAAAAGCTAGCGATTCGGAAAATAAAATTGATAAAAGCAAAAACTTGAATTTGAACTTTGAAGAAGCTAGACATTTGAAAAATAAAATTTGTAAAAACAAAAATCTGAATTTGTAATTTGAAAAAACTAGAAAATTGAAAAATGAAATTTGTAAAAATCAAAGCTTAAACTTAAAAATTGATAAAAATAAAGATTTGAAAGTTAAGCATTGTGAAACTAAAAACCGGTTAGTTAAAATAGCTAAAAAGCAAAATTTAAGAACTAAGTTTTGTAAAAATAAAAGTTCGAAAGAAAAAGTGAACAGGATTATATTCGGAAATAATTTATTTAGAGAGCAAACGTTAAAAAATAGCTTATCTCAACAGTATTTGGACTTGTTAAATAAAAATTGGAAAAATAGAGTTAGTGAAGATCTTCTTGTAAAAAATTGGGCGAAATTTGAAAGTAAAGTTAATAAATGTATTGTGGTATAAAATAAGAAAAATTCGGAAATTTTAGGTTGTAAAAATAGTATGAGTGTTAGCACTCAAGGGGGAAATGTTGGATTGAATATAAAAAATTATAGAGCAAAAACGGTATTGAATAAAAGTAGGAGAAAAGTAAATTTTGTTTGTAATAAAATAAGGAATTTTACGTGTATTAAATACAAGCATGAAACTCATAAAAGAACTAAAATTAAAAGGAATAGTTTTAGCAAAATTAGTAATTTATTGAGGAAGCAAAAGTTGTCGTTGTCCGGCAATATTGAGAAGGGCGGAAGTAATAAATTAACCAGCGCATTGTCTTATGCTTTAGTTCGAGAAGACTTTCAGCTGGCGCACCTTTTTGAGGGGTTGCGTGTCAAGCTAGAGAAGTTAACCTTTTTGCAAGCATGGAAAAGTAGTTCATTATTACGCTTATACTCTTGCGCTTTAAATGTTACTTGTTTCAACGCCATTCCTATTTTTAAGAAAATGAGAGAGTATCGCGTGTCGGAGGGCGAGGTGACCTCTGACATGTTATGCACTTTACGCCAGATGCTACATCAAATTAAAAGAAATATAAATGGAGTAGCCTGGTCGGTCTGGAAGCATAGGCCGCACCCTCCGCACTTAAGTAGCCAAATTAGGATAGAAATGCGGAGCCATAAAATAGGGGAGTCACGCGACCATCAAATTATGTGCATGTCAGACACGGTTTTCCTTTTAGGAAATGAGAGGGTGATTAAATTAAGAGAGCTTTTACGTCTTAAGCATTTGTCACTTAATCAATTAGCCGAAATTGAGTCACTCCTTGTGAAATTTTCGGATCGATTTTATTTAGCGGGAGATATTATGCCCGCGACAGATGTAATTGAACACGAAATACCCACAACAACGAATATTCCAATTAGAATTAAACAATTTAGACACCCACCTATTCTAAAAGAAGAGATCAAAAGGCAGGTAAAAGAAATGTTAGAGAAAGGCATCGTCGAACCTTCAACAAGTGCCTACTCGGCGCCCGTGTTCTGCGTTGACAAAAAACCGGGACCCGACGGCAAGAAAAAATTTCGGGTAGTAGTAGACTTTAGAAAGTTAAACGCCATTATACCCGATTACAATCATCCGGTTCCGAACATAGCGAATATTTCGGATCAGCTTGGTGATGCCAAATTTTTCTCAGTTTTCGATTTATACGCGGGTTATCATCAAATTAAAATTAAAGCTGAGGACAGAGAAAAAACATCTTTTTCTTGTGAGCTCGGTTTATTTCATTTTGTTAGATCGCCTTTTGGATTAAAGACAAGCGCTCCGGTATTTTTGTCACTCGTTCTTAAAGTAATTGCTGGTATGAAAAACGTGGTTCATTTTTTTGATGACATTTGCGTCTACTCTAGAACTTTTAACGAGCACATAGAAACAATCGAGAAGTTGTTTGAAAAACTGCGCCATGCTAATTTAGTTTTGCAACCGGAAAAATGTGAATTCCTTAAACCGGAAATTAATTATTTGGGACATATAATTAACGGTGACGGTTTACGCCCGGACCCGAAAAAACTAAAAGCAGTTAAAGAATTTCCAGTGCCTAGAAATCAGAAAAATATTAAACAATTTTTAGGACTAGCTGGTTATTATAGGCGATTTATTAATGGCTTTGTACGAATAGCCAAGCCTTTAACTGACCTTCTTAGAAAAGAACAACTTTTTGTTTGGGATGAGAACGCGCAAACGGCATTTGAGACTCTCCGTGATAAATTATGCGAACCACCGGTTTTAGCGCATCCGCATTTCGAAGAAAAGTTTTTAGTAACTACCAACGCTAGCGGGTACGCAATCGGGGCAGTTTTATCGCAAGGAGAAATTGGAAAAGATCGTCCCATAGCCTTTGTGTCGCGCGCGATGAATCAAGCAGAAAAGAATCATTTTACGTTTTCAAAAGAAGCATTAGCAATCGTGTACGCTATTACGCAATTCAGACCTTACTTATACGGGAATAAATTCACTTTAATTACTGATCACAGGCCGCTTGTTTGGTTGAACAATCATAATGATCCAGGATCTAGAGTCACGCGTTGGCGTTTAAAACTTTTAGACTATCAATTCGATGTACTCTATAAGAAAGGTGAATTAAATCTGAACGCGGACGCACTGTCGGGCAACCCGATTATAGAAAAAGTAGGCGTAGCTACACAAGTCAGCATAGGGGGAGAGGGGCGCCATGCTGTCGCTGGCGAACAGACAGTAGAGCCGCTCCAGGAACGGCAAACCCAGCAGGGGGATGGCGCGCCCACCTTGCATGCAATGGCCACGCGTAAGCGTGCGGGCCGCCAAGCCACTGAAAAGTATAAGCAAGCCATTAAAGCTCTCGCGCCGCGTAAAAGAAAGGAAGCCCCTGCGGTCGAAGAGGTTCAGGAATGCGCGTCCTTTGTCGAAGATAAAGAGACGTCTGCGTCTCTCGTACCGCAAGCTGCGGATAGCAATAAAAAAGAAACGCTGCACAGACCAATCTCGCCATCTGTCTCTGCGTTCGCGCCCGAGGAAAGTGAGCAAACGGTTATGTCAGGAGAGCTCGCGTGCCGGGAAGCATCCGGGCGTGACAACATCTCGGTGTTTAAAGGTCCCTTTTCCGACATGACTTTCGGGGACGAGGACGCGGTCAATGAAAAAAGTGTGGCGCTGAAAGCGGTCGGTCCTCAAGACAATATAATCTATTGTAGAGAGAAATTGTTTATGAGGAAGGATAGTTACCTTTATTTTGTGAGCACGGACGGAGAACCGCTCGATGAGGGGTCTAGGCAATTAAAGGATTTAGGGAAGCTTCCGCATTTCGAGAATTTAGTAACGGGAGAGCCTAAAATCAGTAAGGCCAATAAAAAAATGCATTTTGTATTACCACTTAGGGGCAAAGGTAAAAATAGTTTATGGGATACCTTAGAAATTTTAGCCCAGTTACTTAGGAAGTTAGCAAAATTTTTAGATATTAATCAAATTGCTTCTTTTAGTATGGCTCGGAGCAGTAATATCGAAAATGTTGAGTTTAAAGATATTTTGGCCTCTTTAAGATGTGAATTAGGTAATAATAGTGTTAAAATAATTATTTGCCGTGGACTCATACAGCACCCGGAGCCGAGTAAAAGAGCGGATATAATTCACGAAGCTCATTGTTCGGCGGCGGGTGGACACAAAGGAGTAACTAAAATTTTGAATAGAATAAAATATAAATATCAGTGGGAGCATTTAAAGGAGGACATACAAGCCTTCATTCAAAAATGCGTTCCTTGCCAGCTTAAAAAATTAGTGCGGGTCAAAACAAAACAGAAAATGATTATAACGGACCAACCTTGTATTCCATTTTTCACGGTTAGTTTGGACATCGTAGGACCGTTACCGAGAACTAAAGACGAATCCGAGTACATTTTAACTATGCAGGATCAATTTACAAAATTCTTGGTGGGAGTCCCTTTAAAAGACCAGACTGCCATTACTGTAGCAGATGCTTTTATCAAACGCTTTATTTGCACTTTTGGCGCGCCGCAAGCTATGTTTACCGATCAAGGCACCAATTTTCTTAGTAAATTAGTTAAGCGCGTTGCAAAACGATTTGAAATTAAGCAACTAAAAACTACCACTTTTCACCCTCAATCTAACGGCTCTTTAGAGCGCTCGCACTCGCCACTTAGTGAATTTTTGAAAATGTTTGCCACGAAACATTTAGATTGGGACGAGTGGGTTGAGTTAGCAATGTTTAATTTCAACACGGGCAAACATGAAGGAACCCAGCACACTCCGTTCGAGTTAGGGTTCGGGCGCCTGGCGAAAGTACCCTCGAGCGACCCCTTAGAGCCGGAAGATTTATTGCCTACTTACGCAGGGTATATGACAACTTTGATCGAAAGATTGAATTTTCTTCAAAGAACCGCACAAGAAAAACTATTATCCGCTAAACAAAAAAGTAAAGAATATTATGATAAAAAGTCAAATCATAAGAATTTCAAAATAGGCGATTTTGTGTGGTTGCAGAGCGGGCCAAAGCCGCATAAATTTGAAAATCAATATTCTGGCCCTTACTTAATAATTGAAATCTGGGAAAATGGCAATGTAAAAATTCAAATTAATGAAAGTAAGACCAAAGTTGTGCATAGTAATCGTTTACGCTTGTCGCATGTTAAACCTCATGCAGACTCCGAAAGCTTGTAATAATAAAAAGGAAGCTTAACGTAAGTTAGAAAGTTAACATTTTTATTCATGTTTACAGATGAGGACGTTGATGTTCATTCTTGCAAGAACTTTGAAATTGAAACCAGTTTTCGGACTAATAAAGATAACATATTACTTTCATGTTTGCAGATAAAGATTCTTCAAAATTGTACACACAATGGGTTTTTAATTCTTAGCAGTTTTAACTTAGTTCTTTTGAAATTTTTTAGAATAAATGGTAATTTAAAGCGAGCAGCAGTGGACGTCAAACTATTAAACGAAGTCACCGAATTTCTGCTGTCCTTTCTAGCATCCGCGCAAGGGATGGGCTACTTTACTATTATGCAATCGACACCAATCCAGGACTGGCATTTGAAAATGCGAATTTGTACCAGTATGTAATTTAAACCAACGAAATTGGATGAAGAAAAATTACTTTACAAGACGCGTATCAGCAATTAAATGAATCCGATAACACGATAACATACGTAATAAAAATCTTAGATATAGGTAGATTTGCATAGTTTAGGCGCACTAACTAATAATTTGAAAAAGAGTGTTATTTTATGACCTTGCCGTTGTCTCAAGGGGGAGGAGTACAATATACCACCTACTAGCTATTTGTTAGAAAATTGTAAAGAAATTAATAGGGCAATGTGGACATCGCGAGACGACAAGGTCAAAATTATGACGGGTGAAAAAGAACCTATATTTATATAATAGAGAATGATTACGCAAGCGAGAGAACGGCTATGGCAAAATAGTTTGAAAGGTTGGATAATAAAGTAAAATAATTTCTGATTGGAAAATACAAAAACAGAAGTCAATCTTGACTTTAGCTTGAATAATTTATACGCGTTATTGGATATTGTATTCAAAACTAAACAGCTCGTATCGAAATTATGCGATTTACTGGATCTCCAAAAGGTGCTGTTCGTTTACATCTGCGGAATTAAATAAATCTTTGCTAAGCATAGGAAATACGAAAAGTTTAGCTTTACAGTTTTTTCTATCAAAAGTTCGATCTATTTTATTCGATTGAGTTGTGAAAGTAAATATAGTGTAAGTAGTGACTTTAGCTTGAATAATTTATACGCGTTAATGGATATTGTATTCAAAACTAAACAGCTCGTATCGAACTTATGCGATTTACTGGATCTCCAAAAGGTGCTGTTCGTTTACATCTGCGGAATTAAATAAATCTTTGCTAAGCATAGGAGATACGAAAAGTTTAGCTTTACAGTTTTTTCTATCAAAAGTTCGATCTATTTTATTCGATTGAGTTGTGAAAGTAAATATAGTGTAAGTAGTGAATTATGTATTGAACTGCTTGTACCGTTTACAAATAGGGACACTTCTTTTTGTGTACGCAATACAATCTTTTCTAGTTTATCAGACTAAATCCGGATAACAAAACACTAATTGAGTTTATTATATAACTGCAAGCGGACTATACTTATGATAGTGGCTGATATGGGCAACTGTTATTTATGCTTAAATCAATAAAAGAATATGTAATGAAAGAAATACTTTTTTTTGTGAAAATCAGTGTTATGTTAAAAATCTTATGTCTTGTGAGAAAATGTTTTTATCAAAAACTAATTATGATAATTTACCATATAGGTAACATATAGTTTTCACAAAGAAAAGAGCGTTATTTTCAAAAGAATATTATGGCTTATTTCGACTGTAAGCGAATTTAGGTTAGAAGTTACTTATTTCGGAAAGTTTATAAAATTCCGATTTTGGACTGTCAAATAATTGAATTTCCAAAGAATTGTATAATGCGAATTGACGAATGTGTGGAATTCAACGATGTCTATAATGACTGGGACATTGTGAAATGAAACTTGCACATAGAATTATCTATTCAATAAAACTTCGAAAATTAACATAGTATACACGTGATTAACTTTCGAAGTGAGATTTCAACAAAAGATTTGTTATACATAGTACTTTCTGTATTTCTTATTCAGATTATTGTTAGCTTTGTAGAAATATTTATCTCTTTAGTCTTTCGCTTACTTGAAAATAAAGATTAAAATTAAGTTTTGGATCGCAATTCCGTATAGGAGTACTGTATTACTCTACTATCCGTTGCAATTTTGTAAGGGTATCGTATTACTCAGAATTAAGCGAGGCGAGCACATCTCCAACGCCAATATAGGGGAGAAGAAAATAAATATGGTATTGTTATATGGTATAAAAATTATGAATTTTAGTATAAAAATTATCAATAGGGAATTTGTAAACTTGGATAGAGGAAATTTGTCAGTAAAGATAAAGTCGATTAGGGTACGATACTTTCCTTCCAATTTTCCTTTTTCTTTTACTAATATTCCTATTCCATCCAAATTGAAGCCAAGCGGTCGAGGGAGTGTTCATTCGCCAGCTATTGTGCCAGCCACAGCGTCCCCATTGCATCCTTACGACACTACACTTTGCCCACTAATATTTAGTAATCGCCGACACAGCGCAGCTCGTACGACTTTATGCCGTCGCTCAGCTATGGTGAAGTCTCATCGTGAACTTCAAGCAATGTAACGACCTTGGACGTCAACGACCAAAGGGGATACGCATAGCCTTACGGGTTCACTTTATCTGATGAACTGCCGTTGTTATGAGGTATGTGGAAGTAACACAAATCTAGTAGAGCAAGGTAGACACACTCCAAAGGCAAACATTGAAGTCGACGAGCGAGAACCGAAGGGAATAACCAGAGGCAACCGTCTGCAGTTTAAGCTGCTGCGAATTATTTTTCTGTGGTTCGCTGTAGTACGACTCATGTATGGCCACAGTGAAGGAGAACCAGGGCGTGGCGATGAACAGGAGGCAACCGCATCTGCTCATAATAAGGCAAGTGTTAATTTGTTCAAGGGAGGAGATGCCTGGAAGCTACTGGACAATACTGACGACCGGTCCATCGGCATGGCAAGAGAGGGAATATGCGTTGACTAAACGAGCTTAATAATCATGGGTACGCTTTCAAATTTACCGAGGACGAGGAAGTCGTGGAATGGAAACTACGACTACTTACCTCGCCCGCTACTAAGCAGGCTAAGACAGAGCGAACAGAAAGAGGTTACATCTTGCACCTAAAGTTTGGAAAGGAAGGCTTCGAAGACAATCAGACATACAGCGTATGTTAAAATTGCGACAGTTGGACGGAGGGATCAGCAAGCGCCGCCCCGCAGCGCACATATTTTGGGGGGGACGAGTCACGTCGAGCACGACTGACCGCTACTTTGGACACCCATGCTACCATCTATCCTTACCACCCTACAACCTTTTTTCCTTCATGTTATCATGAGTCCTATTTCCTGTCAGTAACGCCACCTAGTAGCAACTGGGTTACCTGCGAGAGCCACAGTTCGCATGATAACAAGTCCTACCTTACCCGTATCTTTACCGCCTATCGATCCAACCTTTGTCCTTGGCAAGCGCCACATGTGAACCCGAGTAACCTTATTCCCCACCCGAATCTTTGCCACCCCATGCAAAGATGAGATACCCTACACTCCCCTATCTTTGTATCTGCCCTAGATAGAAGCGCGGGTATAAAAGCCGCATCGCGCCTCCACTCGAGGCAGAAGCTTTTGTTCTTTTGTTTCGAAGGGCGAAGCCCTTGACCGACGACTATTTAATTGTAACAATTGGACTTAGAATAATTTCCGACATTTTGTATTCTGACTTAGAATATTTTCGAGCAGAATTAACTTAGAATATTTTCGAGCAGAATTTACTTAGAATAATTTCGAGTAGAATTTACTTAGAATAATTTCGAGTATAATTGACTTAGAATATTTTCGTGTGGAATCAACTTAAAATATTTGTCAAGCTTCTCTGATTGTAGTCTCGCGAATAATTGTTGATATTATATCTCGACTACAATCAGTGTGTAACAGTTTTAACGTAACTTTATGCAATTAATAAACATCACATAATTGAATTTTTGAGTGTTACTTTATTTACACAATCCTGTCCTTCTGCCATTTGAATCGCCCGCTGCGCTTGGGTCCTGAGACTGCCGAGGCCTAACTGAGAGAACGAGACAACCGCAACCGCCCCAAAGTAAGTAACTCTGTAGATCGCTATCCTTTATCTTTTTTCTGTCTCTCTAATTGTTCGCTGACGCTGACGTTTGCCGCTTAATGAATTTCGCGTATTAGCATTGTTTATTTTGGTAGTCCGATTAGCTATTTTCACGCGTTCCTACTCCCGTGGTTATTACGTGTAGGCGTAAACCGAAACTGGAACATTTATCGCGCTTACTTTACCGTTTTCGCGACATTGTAACACGGACGTTACACTTACTAGGAGAGTGTCTCACCTTTGGGTCACGGATTCTTACCAAACTTTGGGTACCGATTTGTTATGTCAAAATATGAAAAAATTTTAAGGTCCAACGCTCAAAATTTTCGAAGATATTCGTCTTTAAAGTTTTATTTTTATTCTATAAGACAAAACTTTGTGTTTCTTTTGTTGGCAACCCTAGTGAAAAACGCCACATGGGCCCTAGGCGGGACCCACATGGGATCTTTTATAGTTTCTATATGGTACCCACATGGGTCTCACATAGTTCCCTTGTTGATCCCACATGGGATCCATGTGGGATTTTGTCCCAGAACCCTCATGGGTCCCAGGTGTGATGCAGAAAAATATAATAAATAGCCATGTGGGAACCATGTGGGAATTTTTACATACCGTTCGGGTGGATTGTGCGAATCGGCTGTGGGACTCATATGGGAACCATGTGGGAGCCATGTGTAAACTGTATGAGAACTATATGGGAGCCATATGAGAATAATGTTTATTTATTTATTTATTTATAAAAAATTCAACAAACTGAAGAGTCCTTAGCAAATAAACAGTAAATTGATTTGAATTATCACTAATCCTAATATTCCTTTAGTGACCGCCAAATTCAAGCCATTTTGCTCTATCTGTAGCCGTTTCCAAGTTATAATAACAAATAAATAAATAAACAAATAAATAAATAAATATTATAAAACGTTTTATAAACACAAGATTCCCATATGTTTCTCATATGGCTCCCACATGGTTCCCACATGGTTCCCACATTGCTATTTATATTTTTCTGCACCAGACCCGGGACTCATGTGGGACCGATGTGGTTCCCGGGACAAAACCCCACATGGGTTCTATGTGGGACCCATGTGGGTACCATACAAAAACTATGAAAGATCCCGTGTGGGTCCCGCTTGGGTTCCATGTGGCGTTTTTCAGTAGGGAATAACTCATCTTGCAATATCTTCTCATATTCCTACAGTATCCATTCAAAAATAAAAGTAAAGTAGAGAGAAAACCTTCAATATGAATTTTTACGCGTCGAAAAATCTCTTCTCTCTCAAAAGT
Source organism: Torymus aiolomorphi (assembly GCA_036365515.1). Lineage (NCBI taxonomy): Eukaryota > Metazoa > Arthropoda > Insecta > Hymenoptera > Torymidae > Torymus > Torymus aiolomorphi. The sequence continues at coordinate 145,723,041 of CM070873.1, forward strand.
TATGAGCACTTAAACATAAATATAAAAACCGCTGCCAATACATTGGCACTTAGCTTCCTCAAAATAATGTATTTATTCATTTTTTTTTTAATTTTTCAGAACAATAATTAATTGTATCATACCCAATTTTCTTTATGAATATTCGTAATAAATTAATATATTTTTTTCGAGAATTCATTCTTGTTACTCTTTTTCCCATGCGACAACTCGATATTTTTATAAATCCATTTTTTAAAAATATTATCACATGTTCAATTAGTTTTATTTTAAACCTCAAATATCTTTCGTCGTAATAGTTAGATTTTATTGGACAATGAATTCAGTTTAAAGATATAAAAAAAATATATGTCTCCCAAATTTTAAGACTATTGGTTGATTTTCTTAATATTGTTATCGCGTGACAACAAAACTCCTACCTTTTTATAAAACATTGTTTTTTTAAAAAACAAATAAAAATAATATTTTGAAATTCCAACCAAATATATTCTTCAATGAGTATAATAAGTGGTTAAAACTTGAAGTTGGTAAATCAATTATTATTTGAAAAATTTATTACATAATTTTGAGCACATTTTCGTTAATAATAAATGACAGAGTGAAGATAATTTAAATATTAAAAAAAGAAAATGTACATAATTTAAATACCTTTCAATAAAAATTTATGATGTTAAGTAATAATATCTGTAATATATTAAACAAGTGGGCGACAACAGTTGCGTTTACCCTATTATTATATTATCATCAACAAAATGCTCATTATGTGAGATGATGACTCGTACGTTCCAAAGTGTAAATTTTGAAGGAGGTGCAATAAAACGATCAACGAGGAACCAAGAAAAATTCATTTAAAACTTCGTTTATTGGTCGACGTTTCGGTACTAATATTAATACCTTCATCAGGGCTAAGAAGGGAAAAAAATACATAGTTAAAACATATATACAGAATATTTTAAGCAAAAGAACCCATTAACACCTTTTTTGGCATTTTACTGACCTAATAAATTAACGAAAGTTTACACCATGGTTCGTAGACAAACATAGGTGACATCGATCAAGTAATGATATAGCACATAGTGCAACGTCTGTGAGCGGATTTTATTTAACTAGAACATTTTGAAAAGAATTCGAGTTTGAAAATTTGATTTTAAGTTAACGAAAATTAAAATTCTATACGAATATAACAATAAACAGCTAGAGCTCTTACCCATCCTGCACTCTGGAGTCCCATTTTTCGACATTGAGAGAAATGCGAAATTTCCGGGGTTTATATACCTACAGGGGGGACGTTAATTTTCGCAAATTCAAATTCTGAGAGTGAGAGGAGAGGGAGCCCGTCAACAAGTAGCGTACTGGAGATCGTACCGCTAACAGCGTTTATTGTTATTTTCGTTATTGCAGAAGTGTCTATTGGTTGTTTCAACGGATTTTTTATAAATGTACTTAAGATTCTTAGTGTCGTCCATTCGATTTAGGCTGTTATTTTGCGAGTGTATGTGCAACATTTCTGAAAAAGTGCGTTTACGGAAGTTTGTTTCGGTGTCTATTATGTGTGTATTCTCAAAATCTATTTTATGTCCAGTTTTTTGAACGTGCTCTGAGAGTGCGGAGGTCGTTAACCATTTTGAGACCGCGTATTTGTGTTCGTATACACATCGCAATCTTTGCAGTTTATTTTATAAACGACAGATGCAGTTTCGAGCGGATCCAGTTTATCTTTTCCGAGTCTAGTAAATTTAAGCTTATTTATGTTTTTACTGATTTTTTGTAGGTTTTTGACATCTTTCATAGTGCTGCATAATTTTTTATTTAAGTCTTTTATGTATGGAATAACTAAGGTCTTATTGCGGTAATCTTGTTTATTATAATTTAAGAATTGACTATTGTTATAAGAGTGCAGTCGTTTTTTAATATATTTTTCAATGAATGTAGGAGGATAGTCGTTTTGAATAAAAAAGGATTTTATTATTTTTAAATTATCTTTATGGAAAGAGATATGTGAAATTTTAATTGCTTTGTCGACTAAACCATAGATAACTGCAATTTTTTGGTGGGTAGGGTGATGACAGAAATAGTTTATGTATCTTGCGGAGGCAGTCGGTTTTCTGTACCAATTTGTTTTTGCGATGTCGTTATTTTCTCTGATGATTTTTAGATCTAAAAAGATAATGCTATTTTCTGCTTCTAATTCAACAGTGAATTGCAAAAATGGATCAAATGAGTTAAAAGTGTCTAAAGTTTTTCTAATCAAGTCTTTTTTAATAATTAAGAAGCAATCATCGACATACCGTTTATATAAAATAATCGAATTTTTTAGTGAACCTAAGCATTTATCTTCAAGAAATTCCAAGACTACGTCTGCAAAAAGGGGGCTAGAACAAAAACCCATAGGAGCACCCATAATCTGCTGGTAAAATTCTCCATTGAACGTAAAAAACGTGGAATCGAGTAACAGTTCTACACCTTTAAGAAACTCTTTCCTGCTTATAGGTAGAAGGTTGCCAAAATATGGCCACTTTTTTCCTAAAGCTTTAAGAATGATAGTTTTTGAAAGGTTCGTAAAAAGGGAAACTACATCGAATGAAACGCAGCGGTAATCCTGTGGAATAATGAGATTGTCCAATAAAAGCTTAAGTTCATTGCTATTATTTATGTTAGAGGTTGGTTTCGAAATGTATTTTGAAAGAAATGAAGTTAGGGCTTTATCTAATTTATAAGTCGGACTATTGATCGCTGAAACGATAATGCGGACCGGGAGATCTTTTTTGTGTATCTTAGTTAGACCGTAAGCTCTAGGCAAGTTTGTATTTTCGATTTTCTCATTAACATTAGAAAAACTTGAGTCACATTCAAACACGCCTTTCTTTTTCCAATCTAAGATAAGATTTTTTATATTTTTTTGCAACTTATGAAGAGGATTCTTATCTAATTTTGTATAGTATTTTGTATCGTTGAGCGCGAATTTAAATTTAAAAGCCACTTGTTTTTGTTTTGGTCTGTGTTATTATTGTCAGTCAACGGGTTGCGAGGGCTGTGAGCCGCCTGTTTGTTTTCTAAGTTTAAAGGGACGTTATCACTGTAATATTGAATAAAATAGATTACATCGATAAAGTAAAATCAAAAACTAATCAAAAGAATTGATCCAAATTTTTACAGATTATAGTTATTTATTTTCTGCATTATCATGATTTTTCTCCAAAAAATTGACCGTTTAGATTGGGAGTTATGATCTTTTGAAAAAAAAACAAGTTTTTGTTAATAACAAAAGAACCGCGATAGCTAGAGAATTTTTTTTTTTTTAAATAAAGGTTTTCTATCCTCTTTCGAGCGCTACCCATTCGATTATAAAATTTAAATCCAATCATTAAAAAAAATCAAAAATAAATTTTTCGAAAATGAAAAATTCGACATAAAACAAAAACGAATCTATGAATCATAAAAAATAGTTTTCTTCCCGAATTCAGAATAAAAAACAAAAAAAATGAGCCCCAACCGGTTAAAATCAACCACGTGGATCCGGAGATAAAGCGGTATACGTACATACACAGACACGCATACACACACACACACACACACACATCCATACAGACATTTCCTAAAATCATGTGATACAAACTTCTAACACCTTTAATCATGTTTCTAGAGAAATTTAACGAAATTTAAAATTTTACTATTACAAAGCTTCCTCTAGGAGGATCTTGACTTTGATCTTGAATTAGATTTTGATTTAAATCTTGTAGTGATCTTGATTTTGATATGAATTGTCATCTCGAGGTTGATTTGTAAACACGAGATCGACGCGGATCTCGTTGTTATAATTGCTGTATCATCAGCATATGATAATATTGAATTCTCTGGCATTGAGTTCAATATCTCATTTATGTACATAATAAACAACAATGGTCCTTAGGATCGTGCATTGCGGGACTCCCACATCAAGTGTTTCATACTCACTGAATTGATTGTTTACTTTGGCTCTTTGCTTTCTATTACATAAATAACTTTTCATTAGTTTATGGGCATTTCCTCTTACACCGTAGTTGTAGAATTTATCTAGAAGTATTTGATCATCAACTGTGTCGAAGACTTTTGCAAGATCAAGGAATGTAATTGGGTTAATTAATTAATTTGCAATTGGGTCACATTTGTCAAGTTCATTGTAAATTAGATCTGTTATGTGAAAAAGTACATCCTTAGTACTTTTGTTTTTTCTGAATTCAAATTGTTTATCTGATAATAAATTACATTGGTTGACAAAATGTAATAATCTTTTGTGTATAACTTTTTCAACAATTTTTGATATATTGGAAATCAATGATATAGGTCTGTAATTTGATGGTAGATGTTTTTCTTTAGCATTGTGAATTGGTGTTATCTGAGCTATTTTTAAAGCCACTGACCATTCTCCTGTTTCAATACTCAAGTTCAACAATAATCGAAGGAAAATTGCGCGGGCCTTGGATGTCACAACATTGAGCGGGAAAATTCGTTGGTACGGTGCAAGAGGTCCGTTGATATATATCTATTAATTTAAAACTGATATAAATAAAATAAGTTTGTGCAAACCGTAGAAGTCACCGGAATTGCAAGAGAAAGCCAACGCTAAACGGCATAAACAGATGCGCGGAATATTTCTGCCAGCCGCAAGGATTCACAATCCAAATGTAACAATTTTGTAGAAATGACCCAGCTTTTAAATGAGGATGTCGAGGGTGGCTTGGGAGACGCTGCACGGTCAAAAGGAATTGGTAAGGGAGCCCAAGAGAATCGGCCGATGATAGTGGAAAAGACGAAGAGCGCCGATTCTGACCTATTAGATGCGACTAATGCATTTCGAATAGGCAATAAATAGAAAATAGTCTACAAGGAAATTATTGCTGGACATGAGTTTACTTTTGCTACTCGGGGATTTTCGGGGTCGCTGAACACGAATATCATGACGACAGCGGTCTCCCAGGTACCTGGAGTCCAGGCTGGACAGTATGAACGTCGTCAAGGACTCAGACAACAGTGCGGAGCCCACTATTCGCTTCATCCAGATTAATTTGCGCCACAGCAGAAGCGCTTCGGCAGTTCCGTCAAAGAGCGTGGCTGAGGTGCAGATAGGTATCGCCTTGATCCAAGAACCTTGGATCGATGCGAAAGGCACTGTAGCCGGATTAAGGGGGTGTGGACAACTGTTTCTGGCTGGGACTCGAGTATGAACCTGCATAATCCTGAAATGAATGGAGGGAGAGGCCTGGCCGAAACATTGCCACGCGAACATTACCACGGTAACGGTAAAGGTTAAAATAGGAGGAGGGGCAGAAACAGAACTGGTACTTCTCTAGTGATGCAACAGAAGCCTCTGTGTACTTCCCTAGTGATGCAACAGAAGTACCCCCACCCGATGAGGTGAGGGCACTCATTGAGGAATGCAACAGGAGCGGGAATGAGATTATCCTAGGCTGTGAAACAAATGCGCACCACACAATATGGGGCAGCTCGAACTGCAATAACAGAGAAGAGGAACTATTGGAATATATAGCTTCGACAGAACTGGACTTTATGAGTAAGGGCAGCGTCCTTCAGGAACTCAGTAAGGGTCCTGGATGTTACACTAGCATCGAGGGGGATCGGGCGTAGGATACTGGGATGGAGAGTAGCAGAGGAGGTCTTCATGTCAGACCACGAAAAGATCCGCTTCGAACTAGGAAACGTCAAGGCTAAGGAGCAAATGTGGAGGAATCCCAGGAAAACTGACTGGGAAAACCACCGTAAATGCCTTGAAGAAAGGCTACTTCCTAGCACCGATCATCTGTGCAGCAGCGTAGAATTGGATGATTAAAGCAGCAAAGTGCATGAAGCTCTAATAGGAGTTTTTGTAAGCAACTGCAACAGCTAAAGAAAATGACATTAGGCAAAGGTGCTCCCTGGTGGAATTCCAATTTGGACTCCCAACGCAGGGAGATAAGGAAACTTGTTAGGAAATGGAAAAAACGGAAAGGCGAGGCTGAGCGGGAGGCTTACAAATCCGCCCAGATCATCTACAAAAAGGCATTGGAAACGGCAAAGAGGGAAGGCTGGAAGAGATACTGTGACTAAATCGACAGTATACCTGAAGCAGCTAGGCTTAATAGAATCCTAGCCAGAACAACGTTAGAAACCTCTGTACGTATAAAGACACCATCCGGAGGATGGGCAGTGGACAGTGAGGAGGCATTAGCCGGTCCAATGCCTGTCCAGTGACAAGCCCACTTCCCGGGATTGGAAAACACGGACTCAACGCTACGACCAGGTACTGATACCGAATCCTCGGCTCAGGACTGGGAAGTAGCGGAAAGAGTGGTTACAAAAAATAGAGTTAAATGGGCCATCGAGACCTTCGAACCTTATAAGGCTCCTGGGGCTTATGGTATATTTCCAGTTCTACAACAAGAAGGATTAGAATTACTGGACCCGCTAGACGTAATATACAGGGCCTGCCTTGCATTGGGTTATATACCTGGGATCTGGCGGTAAGCCAAAGTAATCTTCCTACCAAAACCATGTAGACGTATCCATGAAGGGTTGAAGGACTATAGGCCCATAAGCCTTCCTTCCTCCTTAACTGGAAAGGTTAGTGGATCGTTACATCAAGGATGAGGCCTTCAAGGATAGCGATCATGATAGACATCATGCGCAAAATGCATTTAGGGAGGGTAAGTCCGTGGACTCAGCACTGAATGACGCTACAAACAAGATCAAGAAAGGTATGAAAAACAGGGGCATGGTACTGGCAGCTTTGTTGGATGTGGAGGGAGCCTTCAACTACACGACTGAGAAAAGCGTTTGCTGAGAAAAAAGGGAGCGCAGAGGCACGAGGTACCTGGAACCCTAGTCAGATGGATTCGCAGTTCTTTAAAGGACCGCATTATTGAGGCACATAGGGGCACGTCGACGGGCGGGGGACGGGCGACGCGGGGGTGCCCTCAAGGAGGAGTGCTCTCACCGACGCTCTGGTCCCTAGTAGTAGACGGCCTTCTAAAGAGACTGAATGACCTGGGTATATACGCGCATCCATATACAGACGATATACTCATTTTGGTCATGAGCGATGACGAACACATGCTAGGGGAGCTAATGAGGCTCGCACAAGAGTGGTGGTGAAATGGTGCAAGAAAGTCGACCTATCGGTCAACCCCAACAAAACGGAGCTGGTGGTTTTCACGAGCAGATATAAGGTTAAAAAAATAGGACCGATCAGACTACAAGGTGAAGAGCTGACTATTTCGATGGAAGCCAAGTACCTGGGAGTTACTTTTGATTCGAGACCAAAATGGGCAAAACATTTGGAAAATAAAAAGGCTACCTTTACTGCTACCTTTTGGGCTTGTAGAAGGGCATTTGGGGCAACATGGGGACTAACACCCAAGATGCTCAAATGGATTTATACGGCGATTCTGAGGCCCAGGCTACTCCATGGAGCAATAGCCTAGTGGCCCAGAAGTAAACTGAAAACAGGCTTATCAACCTTAGACAGGCTTCAGGGAATGGTAGGGAGAGGTATCACGGGGGCAAGAAGGTCCACACCTCTCAAGGCGTTGGACGTGGCACTGGATCTTCCATCTCTAGAGGTAATAGTTAGAGCGGTCGCTTTCAAAGCTGCAGTCAGCAATTATAACAACGAGATCCACGTCGATCTCGAGTTTACAATAGTCCATGAGATAAGCAGAACGGCTCGGCCTACTGAGATCACAATTGAGATCCAAAGGCTAGATCAAATTCATCGTGAATTTGGCCATTCGGTTGACCTGAGTCGAAATCTAGAACATGATGAAAATCGCGATTGACCTCCAGATCAACCTTGAGATGACAATTCACATCAAAATCAAGATCACTATCAAGATCTAAATCAAAATCTAATTCAAGATCAAAGTCAAGATTACAACGAAGATCAAAATGAAAATAACTAGAATCAGAAATACGAAAATCAAGATCACGATCAAGATCACAATGAAAATCAAAATTAAGATCAAAATCAGAAAAATCAGGCTCAACCTCATGATTAAATGAAGGCCATAATTAGTATCGACATCAAGACCAAAACCAAAAAAGATTGAGCGAGAACCGACACATGTCCCGAGGTGATTAAAGCGAGCGAGGGAATACAAAACCCGATCCACTCGCCATTCTCTCGAATGATATTATGATATATTATGTTGAAATTTTATATAAACCTCACTTAGATTGTTGAGAACGGTATTTACAAGTACATAATTGGTTGCATGGAGAAGACTTTTCAAATCCAACAGATTTTGTTCAGAACTCGTAGAAAACTGTTTAATTCCAATAAAGATCACACAGCCTCCTGGTCCACCCAGCATTATGAACTTAATTTTCTCCAGCTGCAGAAAAGATTGCGGTATTTCATGTGGACACAGAAAGCAGGGATTAATCTGCATCTTACCTGCAAAAATTGTTTAGGCTGCAATTGTTCCAACGTTGACAATTACATCGAAAAAGAGCCATTATCGAGTGAACCAGTGCAAGAGAACGAAGAAGTGATTATTGAACAGATAAGAATAAAATATTTTTAATCCTTATTCTTACTTTTAATAATAGTAATATTTTTATTACATTTTTTTTAAAGAATAAAATTTATAAAAATTGACACTAATATATATCAAGTTTTCAGAAATTACTTTTCAAAACCTTGTTTTTATCTACACCGTTCTTGTAATATTTAAATAAACAATTTATAATAATTTATAATTATTTAATATATTTAATATTATGTAAAAATAATCTTATACGCAAGATAATTCCAGGAGACGATGTTGATACTGTCCATTCTGAACACCTGGTATCCCGGAAACAGTCGCCTTTGCGGTATTTGCGGGTTCAACGACCCCGAAACCCCACGAGTAACTACTTTCCTCTAATTATATTTCAAATTTGCGTAAAACTCTAGGAGACGACGTTCACACTGTCCACCCTAGGCACCAGGTACCTCCGAGACCGCTGCCGTCATGATATTCCTGTTCAGCGACCCCGGAAACCCCCCGAGTAATTAGTTTCGTCTAACTACATTTCAAATTTGCGTAAACTCTAGGACACGACCTTCATACTGTTCACCCTGGACTCCAGATACCTCAGAGACCGCTGTCGTCATGATATCCTAGCCAGACCAACGATAGGAACCTCTGGACGCATAAAGACACCATCCGGAGGGTGGGCAGCGGACAGTGCAGTGAGGAGGCATTGGCTTGTCTATTACAAGCCCACTTCCCGGGATTGGAAAACACGGAATCCACGCTACGACCAGATACTGATACCGAATCCTCGGCTCAGGACTGGGAAGTAGCGGAAAGAGTGGGGACAAAAAATAGAGTTAAATGGGCTTCGAAACCTTCGAACCTTATAAGGCTCCTGGGGATGATGGTATATTCGCAGTTCTACTACAAGAAGGATTAGAATTACCGGTGGACCCGCTAGTCGTAATATACAGAGCCTGCCTTGCATTGGGCTATATACCTGGGATCTCGCGGAAAGCCAAAGTAATCTTCCTACCAAAATCAGGTAGATGTATCCATGAAGGGGTGAAGGACTATAGGCCTATAAGCCTTACGTCCTTCCTCCTTAAAACACTGGAAAGGTTAGTGGATCGTTACATCAAGGATGAGGCCTCCAAGGATAGCCCACTACATCCATACGCATCATGCGTATAGGGAGGGTAGGTCCGTGGACTCAGCACTGAGTGACGCTACAAACAAGATCAAGAAAGTTATGAAAAACAGGGGCATGGTACTGGCAACTTTCTTGGATGTGTTCTTCAACTACACGACTCAGAAAAGCCTTTGCCAGGCAGCGCACAGGCACGGGGTTCCTGGAACCCTAGTCAGATGGATTCACAGTTCTTTAAAGGACCGCATTATTGAGGAACATTGGCGCACGTCGATGGGGGGGGGGGCGTGCGACGAGGGGGTGCCCTCAAGGAGGAGTGCTCTCACCGACGCTCTGGTCGCTAGTAGTTGACGACCTTCTAAAGAGACTGAATGACCTGGGTATATTGGCGCATGCATATGCAGACGATATACTCATTTTGGTCATGAGCGATGACGAACACATACTAGGGGAGCTAATGAGGCTCGCACTACGAGTGGTGGTGAAATGGTGCAAGGAAGTCTACCTGTCGGTAAACCCCAACAAAACGGAGCTGGTGGTTTTCACAATCAGATATAAGGTTAAGAAAATAGGACCGATCAGACTACTAGGGGAAGAGCTGACTATTTCTAAGGAAGCTAAGTACCTGGGAGTCACTTTTGATTCGAGACCAAAATGGGCAAAGCATTTGGAAAATAAAAAGGTTAACTTTACTGCTACCTTTTGGGCTTGTAGAAAGGCATTTGGGGCAACTTGGGCATAAAAACCATATGCTCAAATGGATTTATACGGCGATTCTGAGGCCCAGGCTTCTCCATGGAGCAATAGCCTAGTGGCCCAGAAGTAAACTGAAAACAGTCTCAGGAACCTTAGACAGGCTGCAGGGAATGGTAATGAGAGGTATCAGGGCGGCAAGAAGGTTCACGCCTCTCAAGGCGTTGGACATGGCACTGGATCTTCCACCCCTAGGGGTAGTGGTTAGAGCGGCCGCTTTCAAAGCTGCAGTCAGATCTAACAACGGACGGACCAGATCAGAGGACACCGACTTAGTCAGGGACCTCGACCTGGACCAGGAGTGGTCGTTCGACTCACAGCCAAAGAGGTTCTCCTTTGAGAAGGGCTTTACGGTTGGGATACCGAGCAGAACAGAAGGAGATACGTCTGTGGTAGGTGGAGAACACTGGTACACAGACGGATCCAAGGATGAGAAAGGAGTAGGTGCCGGAGCATGGCTGAAGCGCAGCACCAGAGAACTAGTGTTTGCCTTGGACACACATGCAACGGTTTTTCAAACAGAAGTAAGAGCCATTAGAGCGGTTAACCGCGAACACAAACCCGCGAGGCTGCTTGCACGCAAATCCTACGCGGCATACAATTACGGGACGCAACTTACTTTTGCGCTGGCCAGCGCGTCGCACTCCTCTCTCTCTCTCTCTCTCTCTCTCTCTCTCTCTCTCTCTCTCTCTCTCTCTCTCTCTCTCTCTCTCTATCCCTGGCTTCCTCGCTTCGAGGCGTCCGGCGTCGTGGCCGATGCCGCCTTCAGTGCCGCCGACTCTCTCTCTCTCTCTCGTTCTCGTCCCTCCTCGGGAACGGCCGGGCTGTTGCAGGCAGCCGGCGTTGCGTCGGTGTAGATCGGTTGGGCGGTCGAGCGGGTGGGCGGAGCGGGTAAGTGTAGGCGTGGATGGCACGGGCTTTTAAAGGCGCTGCACTGGCGGAGCTGGACGGCACGTGCGCACCTGTTGCGCTGCGACACTGAACTGTCTCCAAAATGGCCGCGGCATCGCTTCAGCGGCGCGGCGACGTCTTCTTCTTCTTTTCGCTTTACCTTTCGCGCGTCCCGCTTGGCGCGCGGCGAGCCGCTATACGTGCAAGCGCACGAGATTCAAATCTCGCTGTGCGGTATATGCGACGACCTTACCCTAATGCATGCGTCCGTTACACCCCCCACCCAGATCTGACGTACCCTGGATGTAATATCGGGGAAAAGGGAGGGCGCAGAAATAAGGCGTACAACTCGTTAGGTGGAGGCTCTTCCCTTTATTTCAGCCTCTGGGGCATTCCTCACCTGTTGGCGTGGCGTACAAAAATAATATTTACAATAAAAAAAGTACATACAAAAAATTTTTACAAGAAAATGTACAGGATTGCTCCTCGGAGGGAGGGGTCTTTCGGCCCGTGAGCGTCTCCCCCCGGGCTAGCCACGGGGAGACGTGTCAGGCTTCGGTGGATGCCTGGCTGCGTTCGGGCACTTGCACGGCACCCGCATCCCAGGCCACCCGCACACATAGCAGTGGTGGAGGCGTCCTGCCCCCGGGGGCCTTGGTTCAGGGTGTGGCGGGCGCTCCTTGGCCAGGCCAAGGTCCGCCGCAGCTCTCCCCTCGTCGCGGCGGGCTTCCTCCCATCTGGCTCGGACGGCCTGCAGCTCGGCCTCCTCGGCCAGGCGGCGCGCTTGGGCCTCCGCCAGGGCGCGCTCGGTGTTGGCGCGGAGCTGCTCCTCCTCCTCTTCCCGCTGGCGTTGGAGGCGGGCCCGCCTCTCGGCCCTCCAGGCGACGAGGTGCTCGGCCTCCTCATTTTTGGACACCGCCATCCGGCGCTAGTAGGCGACTTCCGGGAGCGGCTCTGCGCACGTTTCGACGTGGCGCTCCAGCGCGTCGAATACCTCGGTGCGGAACTGGTGGGCCGCGTAGTCCATCGGGCGGGCCCTCACCAGCCCGGCGCGCAGCTCTTCTCAGCTCGGATCGGGAGGGAGTGTCGAGCCGTCCGTCTGGACTGCGGCATCTCGCTTTCCCCGCGGATAACCGGCGGGGATCGCGCCGCGCGGCGGCGGGGGGAGCTCCACCCGAGGGGACGAGTACGGGACACCCGGACTGGAGCTTGCCTGAGATCGTTCGGCGTCGTCCACCTCCTCAAGGGAGGGCTCGGCCTGCAGGAGCTCCCGAGCCTCCTGTTCCTGGTGAAGGCGTCGTTGGCGGAGCAGGTGCAGCACCACCTGTGCTACACCCTCTAGGCTTGCCCAGGTCGAGGGAGATGAGGGCGGCCATCGCCTGCTCCAGGGTTTCCTCCGGGATCTCCAACATCTTAAAAGGAAATCTCAGGTTAGACTTCTGGCGGCAAGGTTCGCTCAACACGCGCAGGTGGCTCGGGAAGCACACGGGAAAAACGGGCATCGCGCGCGCGACACTACGGCCATTTCCGGGGCCTACCGCGTCCACTGCGCGGGGCACCCGCGACTCCCTACGCTACCGGCGGTGGTTTGTCCGGGACAGGTGCTTCGCCACGCGGTCTCGGCGGTCTCCCCCGCGCCCTTTTGGGAGTTGCTCCGGTCTCGCGAGGGACAGTCAATTAACCCTAAGTGGTTGGTTCTGAGTCGCCGCTCGCGCCTGCTTCTGGAGGCTCGGGCGACTCACAGTGGTAGGGCTTGAGTTGGTCCGCGGCTACTATCTCCTCAACTTAACCGCCTTCGCCTACCAAACGGTAGGTGTTGGAGCCCAGTACGGCCGTAATCCAGTACGGCCCTTTGAACTTTGGGGCTAGTTTAGCCGCGATGCCTTTTGCGGCCGAGGAGAGTGTGTGGCCACGTTTCAAGACTCTATCGCCCGGTTTGAAGTCTGGCTCTCGCCGGCCAGCGTCGTAATAGTTGGCTTGGCGATCTTGAGCTGCGCTAGCCTTCGAGGCAGGGCGTCGATGGAGATCTGGAAGGGCGTCGAGCCGCTCCTTCCAGCGAGCCAAACTTTCTTCTTGAGCCGGGGCTTCCGCCGACACCTCTTGCCGCCTACGCTGCGTGCCAGGGGCTCTGGCTGCCTGCCGTAAAGCAGCATGGCGGGGCTTACTTCAGTAGAGCTATGCACGGCCGTGTTCATGGCGAAGAGAAGTTCCGAAAACTTCTCATCCCATGTGGTGTGCCGCTCCTTGAGATAAGAGGCGACCATCGTCTTTAACGTACGGTTTGCGCGCTCCAGCGGATTAGCCTGCGGGTGATAGGTGGGGGTGTTGGTGTGATGCACACCTCGCTCGCCCAAGAAGTCTTCGACGACCCGGTTCTTAAACTCGGTGCCATTGTCGAAGAGGAACACTTCTGGGCAACCGAATCGGAGGAATACCTTCTGGTTCAGTTCACCTATCACCGTCTTCGCATTTGCCTTGCGTATCGGTGTGGCCACCGCCCACCTGGAGAAAAGGTCTTGCAACACGATGATGTATTCAAAGCCTTTGGAGGTGCGGGGCAGTGGTCCAATAATGTCCCCCGCCACGACCTGCCATGGTCTATCGACGGTGCGTCGTCCCATCAGGCCGGCAGGAGCTCGTTGTTCAACCTTGAACCGCTGGCACGTTTCGCAGTTGCGCACGTATTCTTGCGTCTCCGCGTAATAGCGCGGCCATTAGTAGCGTAGCGCTACTCTGGCGAATGTCTTTTCCCTGCCGAGGTGTCCAGCGGTTGCGTCGTGGCATTCTTGCAGCACCTCGTGACGATGCTCTTCTGGCACTACCAGCTTCCATGCATCGTCGTCGCCGAGGGTTGACTCTACCTCCTAGCTCGGGCGGTAGCGGTATAAGTTACCGGCTACGAGTTTGTACGTCGGGTACTCGTTAGGCTGTTCCCGGACCTTGGCGTTCCACTCCTGATACCGCGTGTCCTCCGTGTCCGTTGACCAGGACACCGCGGCCATCTCCGGGCCCTCCTCTCCCTCGTACATGCGGGAGAGAGCATCCGTTACGTAGTTCAGGGCGCCTTTCCGGTGTTCAATGGCAAACTTGTGCCCTTGCAGCTCTAACGCCCACCGATCTAGCTTGCTCGTGGGGTTTTTCATTTGGCAGAGCCACCGCAAGCTGTACCGCAAGCTGTGGTCTGTCACGACTTTAAATTCGTAGCCGTCGATGTAGGGGCGAAATTTGCCTATCGCTCAGACTACCGCGAGGCATTCCCTCTCGGTCACGCTGTAATTGCGCTCCGCCGGGGTCAATACCCGGCTCGCGAACTCGAGGACTCTCTCGATGTCGTCCACTTCCTGGAGCAATACAGCGCCGAGGCCAACGTCACTCGCATTTGTCTGCACAATGAACAGGCTGTTCGGGTCTGGTCGTTGCAGTGTTGGTGCGATGATGATCATTGCTTTGAGCAGCTCAAAAGCGCTTTGCTGTTCATCGAGCCACTCGAACTTCTGGTTCTTCCTGGTAAGTCGTGTGAGGGGCTCAGCGATCGTGGTATAATCGGGAATAAACCTCCGGTACCAGGAGGCCATGCCTTGGAATTGCCGAAGATCCCTCAGGTTCTTCGGCGTCGGATAGTTCTTGATCGGCTCTACCTTAGCCGGATTCGACCTCGTGCCGTCTGGGTTAATCAGAAACCCGTGGTACGCCACCTCTGGATTACAGAACACACACTTGTCCGGGTTAAGCGAGAGTCCAGCGGCCACGAGTCTCTGTAACACCATTTTGAGGCACTCCTTGTGTTTCTCAGAAGTCTCGGCGACGATGATGATGTTGTCGAGATAGGCGTAGGCGTCCGGCTCTAGCTCGGGTCCGAGCACGCGGTCTATGAGCAGCTGGAATTGGAATAGCCCCAATCCCGGCATGGTGAAGGCGATAATCGGCCGCGCTTCCTCTGCCAGCGGTATCTGGTGATACGCGCTCTTGAGGTCGAGCGTCGAAATAAACCGGGCCTTGCGCAGCTTGCGCAGGATGTCCTGCATGTTCGGCAGGGGGTAAGCGTCCGGCTCGGTAACTGCGTTGACCTTACGCAAATCGGAGCAGAACCTTCGAGAGTTATCGCTCTTCCGCGTCATTACGATTGGGCTCGACCAACCGCTCTGGGAAGGCTCGATTATCCCCTGCTGCAGCATCTCGCGCACTTGTCGGTGCATTTCCAACTGCACCTTATCCGACATCGGATAGAGTCGCTGCTTTATCGGCCGGGTATTACGCACTTTTATTTCGTGCTCGACCCCCTTCACACAACCTAGTCCTGGTGGCGCACCACTCAGGATGGACTCGACCATCGCCTTCAGCTCCTCTCGCTGAAGGTCCGTGGCATCCGCGAGTTCAAGGGCGGCTACTGCTGCGGGCTCGGTTGTCAAGCTGGCTACTACCAGCTCGACGTAGGTGCCTGCGTCCTTGTAGAACAACCGATCTATATCTGGGTCAAGTACGGCCCGAAACGCACGTACGAAGTTGACGCCCAGATAGCAGTCTGCGTCTAGGTGTGGTATTATGGCTATCCGTATCTCACGTGTGAGCCCTACCACGGTGATCGGCAAGATCACGTGTCCTAGCAAAGGGCTTCGACTTCCATCCGCGAGTCGTACACTCCGCTTCTCGGAAGGTGTGAACTTCCGCTCAAGCGCTGTGGCTAGCTGGAGGGCTACAGTGCCCATGACCGTCGTCGACGCTCCAGGATCTAGCAGCGCGCGAACGTTAAAGTCACCTACTTCGATGCGAAGCCACCACCTGGTTTCCGCATCGCAGGGATGGCTGGTCGGGCCCTCTCATCGACTATCGTTCGGTGACGGAGCATCTTGCTCTGGCGCGGTCGCGCGGCTATCACACGCGGCCACGCCCTCTTCGCTCTTTGGAACCTCTACTGGGGAAGGGGTGGAAGCGATCCCGACTCCGCGCTCCTCTTCCGGTTTTCCGAGCAGTTCGGGCAGAACCGGACAATGTACCCAGGGAGACCGCATGAGTTACAACTCAGAGGCGCTCTCGGCTCATTCGGAGGATTTCCTCCGGAGCCGGTGGGTGGCGCGGAGCTATGCTGCGAGCTCGACGCCTTTTGTTCGGATCGGGGGTCAGAGTGCCTCTGTGCCCCGCCCCTTCCCGGTGGCTGGTAACCACGTCCTCTACGCGGCCCAGCCGGCGTAGCCTTCCCGGAGCGCTTTACTCCGGGCCGTGCCAACTCGGAAAGGCTTTGCTTCAGCACGCGCCGAAGCATCTGTTCCAAGTCTTCAGTCTTGGCGCCTTTCTCCTCGACCGCAGAAACCTTGCTGTCTTTAGCCTCGGGCTTGTGCCTTTTCTGCGTGTCGGTGTTTCCGGGGGGCTTGTATGCCATCTCTGGCAGCAAGGCTACTGCTGGCAGTGGCGCAGGTCGAAAAGTTTTCGCTTTTTCGAGCATCTGCTCCGCGTCGACTGCCAGCTCTATCAGCTCTTCCACCGTGTGGAAGTCGGTTGTACGGACCATCGCCTGTAGTTGTGGCCGTAAGTTCCGATGCAGCTGATCCAGCTGTTGTTCCAGGCTAGGAGGCGGCGATATTTTCCGAACGATCGCGATGAGGCACGTGATGTAATCCCTCACGGCCTCGTCTGCCCCTTGTGTGCGGTTATTGGCCTCCGCTATCAGTCGCTGCTGGTATCTTTTGGTGGTTCCGTACCAGCGCCTCACCGCCGTCACGAAATCTTGCCACGTGGCCCATTTACCCTTCTCGTTTCGGTACCACGTGGCCGCTGTGCCGGGAAACAGTTCCGACAGTGACAACAGCACCTCTTCCTCGGAGAGGTTTGCCAAGACACGGCAGTCCTCCAGCCTTGCCAGGAATAAGTCAATACTCTGGCTCTTGTCCTCAGAGAATTTGATATTCCACTTCCTGACTATTTGACCTATGTCTCTCGAGTGAAACATACTCGACCTCGAGAAGTTTCCTGTTCCGGGCGTGCTGTAGTTCAGCCAGCTCGCTCCTCTCGCCGAACTTCGGCGGTCACCCCCCCGCCCAGGGTACGCTTACCCCTGGTAAGCAAGCCTGTACATCTTGGCGAGCTGGCGGGGGTGCCGGAGGCACACCCATCCAATCATCGTTGTGGATGGTGTACGTTGTGTCCTGTTTTGCCATCCGCAATATGCGTGCTGGAAGCGGCTTGTCGCTGTTGGTCTTGCATCAAGATCTCCATCGACCTTACCTTTGCTATTAGCTCTGCTAATAACGCGCCTACTTCCCTCGGGACACAGAATTCTGAGCCATCCGTCGCCAGGAGGCGTATCGTCCCTCCTGCGCCGTCTGGTTGCTCGTTGCTGTCCCAATCGCTGAGGTGTCCTGTCGTTTTCTGCATTACTTTCCATGTTGGCTGTGGGGTTTAAGTGTGGTGCTATCTGGGGTGTGGATGCGGTTTCTGTCGTCGTTCTACGCAGTATTTCCAGAATTTGCTCACTCTTGAGGACAACGTCCAGTGGACGATGGTCCCAACTGGATGCCTCCATAAAGGAGCCGTCATCCTCTGAGAGGATTCTCCGTAAAAGATTCTCTCTGAGTGTCTTTCGCCGGGCGATTACATCGCCCGGTCCTTCAGGTTCATCGAACTCCTGAGGTGCGTATATTCCCAACACCCACTGGCTCAGCCTGTGCAGCTTCAGCAGCATGACATCCTGTCGCTTCAGCTGTAACTCGGCTACTTAGCCGAGCCACTTTACGCCCCGGCGTGCACGTGAGTTGCCTAACAAAGAGATTGAACGCCAAACTTGTTAGTGATAAAAAAACATCTCAGTAAATAGAGTATTAAATAATAAATAACTAATTGTAAATTAATCTCTTTGTTACCCTCACTAAGTACTTCAACAATGCTCGGCCTTCACAAGCAATGCCCTCGCAAAGTACGTGCAGGCCGGGTTATTCCCTCCAAGTCAGGTTATGAACCACCAGTTGGTCCCCCTTGCACACACTGTACACTTTTATTACAATTAATTATCCCTCGCGATAATTAATTGTTCGCAGCTCGAGTCTCGACCTGTTTATTCCGTCGTATTAATTGCGAAATAAACTATTCCTATTTTTATTGTGCTTTCCCAGCACGTCATGGGCGCCAGTTGTAACGGGGTTAATTTAAGGGAGGGTATTAGTCCCTCTTTAGGGCACGCGAAGG
The DNA here is from genome assembly GCA_036365515.1 of Torymus aiolomorphi. Taxonomy (NCBI): domain Eukaryota; kingdom Metazoa; phylum Arthropoda; class Insecta; order Hymenoptera; family Torymidae; genus Torymus; species Torymus aiolomorphi. The sequence goes on from CM070873.1 coordinate 145,741,503, forward strand.
TAATACACGGGCGTCGACCACGCCCGGGGCGGCTCGCTGTTGTAGAATGAGCCGCAGGTCGGCATGAACTTTTACGCGTCGAAAAATCTCTTCTCTCTTAGAAGTTATGAGCACTTAAACATAAATATAAAAAAAAATCAACAAAAAAAGCAAGGAAAAAAGATGATATAAAATTTGTTATTTTTTTTACTTATGTTTAAATGTTCATAAGTTTTAACTTGAGTTTGTAATTGTATTCACAATTTTACTCCCCATTGTCAAATGTAAAAATTGTTGTTTTGGTCAATTCTGACCAGATCCGTTGGGAGCAGGAAAGAAAATAGACTACGATGTTAAGTAGTTGCAACGTTTCGTCGACGGGTTTGTCGACCTCTTCAGGCTTTATTAAAAAAAATATATAATAATATAATTAACCGAATGAGCTCACGCTAGTCTTAACTTACAATGGTTGAAAAAATTAAAAAAAAAATGCGAAACGAATTACCTAAGTTATCGCACAGCGATCCGTCGAGTAATGTGAAAGTACATAGCAACATGACTTATATATATATATATATTGGCTTCCTACCAAAACGTAAACAATAACAAATTTTGAATTAGATCGAGAATATACTTTACTTTTTATGTAACAGCTTAAAGATAGATTTGTATTCTCTACTGAGATTCTGTGTATCTTCTTTTTTGTTTATTGTATTTGGTGTACTGTTAATAAATAACATTTCAGAAATAAGTCTTTTATTATAGTTATTTTCAATATCTCTAATTGTTACTGCTTCAAAATCAAATTCATGATTATATTCATTTTTATGTATATTGACAACCAACTCATCATTACTATTCTTGCGATGTTCGGCAATTCGTTTATTTAGGGCACGTTTTGTCTCGCCTATGTACCGTGCATTGCAATCTTTACAAGGGAACTCATAAACCACATTCGTTTGCTCGAGTTTGTTGGTTTTATCTTTGCCAAGAACAACTAGTTTTGAGAATTTATTAACTATATTTGGGATCGTTACAATATTGTATTTCCGTAAAAATTTTGAACAATTGTTGTAAAATTTTGAATAAAATGGAAGTGATAATTTAATGTTGTGTCGGTTAGTATTTACAGGACTGTTTCTTTTATTTTGAAAACGAATTTTAAATAGTCTAGATCTTATATGTTTGTCAATAAACTCTGGTGGATATGAGTTCTCTTTAAGTATATTTTTAACCCGCAATATATTTCTATTATGAAAACGTTTATCTGATAAAAGTATAGCTCTATCAATCAAGTTAAAAACTATATTCTTTTTTAATGATATCGGGTGGTTGCTGTAGTAGTTTAAAGTTCTATTAGATGACATCGATTTTGAATACCAGTCAGTGATAATATTACCATCCTGTTTAATGAGAGACACGTCCAAAAAGTTAATATTGTTATTAATTTCAATTTCATAAGTAAACTTAAGGTTGGGATCAAAATTGTTAAAACATTGATTCAATACATGAATATCGTCTTTTTTGATACAACAAATCGAATCATCAACATATCGAAAATAGAACATAGGTATTATGTTGAATTCTGTTTTTAGTTTCTTCCAACAAGCAATTTCTAAATCTTCCATGACTAGATCAGCAAAAAACGGAGAGATTGGAGAACCCATAGGTGTCCCAAAAATTTGTTGGTAATATTTGTTATTAAAAGTAAAAAATACATTTTCAAATAAAAATTTGGTACAGGAAATAATATCACCGAACGGTATTTTACAATTGTTGAGAATATACTGCGCTCGTTTTTCCAAACTCTGGATAACAAGGTCTACAGAGATATTTGTAAAAAGTGAAACCACATCTAAAGATATCAGTATGTAGTTATCTGGAATTTTTATATTCGTAATTTTATTAATTAGATCAAAACTGTTATCTATGTGTGATTTAGGAAGAGGGAAACATGTTTTGAGGTTTTCATAAATTATTTTTGCTAAGAAATGTGTAGGGCTGTTCACAGTTGAAATTATCGGTCTAAAGGATAGTTTTGGTTTATGGATTTTTGGTAATCCATAACATTTAGCAAGAGATGTGTTTGTCTGCGTAAGTTGTATATTATGATATTTTTGTTTTAGAAAGTTGTTATCATTCAGATTTTTCAGAATCCTATAGACATTATTTTGTAATGTATTTAACGGTTTTCTTTTTATTTCTCTGTACACCTTATTATCATTCAATAAACTATTCATTTTTTCCATATAGTCAGATTTCTCTAAGCACACGGTAACATTGCCTTTATCAGATTGTGTAAAGAATATATTTTTGTTATCGTTAATAAATTTTTGAGCGGTTTTGATTTTCTTAAGTAAAGATAAGTCACTATTTTTCGTTGGTTGTTTACAATTATTTTGAAACTTTATAGCTTTCACTATATCTTGTCTAATTTTATTTTTGTCATCGGTATTGAGTTGTGAAGAAATAAACATTGATTCTACGTTTTTTATGGTGTTAAAAACAACCGATTTCTGCATGTTGTGTTGTGTAAATGCGAAATTGCGACCCAGAGAAACGATTTCAGCGACATCGGTCGGAATATGTGTATTAGAAACATTTTTGAAACATTTTTCAATATTTACATGTATGCGGGAATCCTGGTAGTTACATCTCTTTTTGATCAAATTAAGTTTTTTGTTGAAACGGTGTTTAAGGTTTTTATCCAAAGTTTTGATATTAATATTGCTTAAATTAAAAAATTTTTTTAAAATGTGAAAATCAATGTTTAAATTTTTAATCTCAATAAATACACGATGAGTAGCGAGTTCTAATGCATTTTTTTGAAAACTACTATCCCTAATTTCTAGTTTAAGCAATTTTTTGGCAATCTTTTCAGCGTCAATTGATAATTTAGTTATACAAGACTTACTTCGGAATGTAAAGTTTTTTAATTTCTGTATTCTGTTGTGTATGTGGCTAGGTGTTAAGTCGAATCCTTTGCAGCTTTTGAGGAAATTTCGTTGATGAGTAACTACTCTCTGTTTGCGACGTAAGATGAGCCATTCCTTTAATTTACTAGTTGCGCTCGATCCATAGGTAGTTGAGAGAAATTTAAAAAATGATGATTGGCCTGTCTCTGATCCTAGGCCGTAGTCGTAACTTGAGTTTGTAATTGTATTCACAATTTTACTCCCCATTGTCAAATGTAAAAATTGTTGTTTTGGTCAATTCGCTACTCATCGTGTATTTATTGAGATTAAAAATTTAAACATTGATTTTCACATTTTAAAAAAAAATTTTTTAATTTAAGCAATATTAATATCAAAACTTTGGATAAAAACCTTAAACACCGTTTCAACAAAAAACTTAATTTGATCAAAAAGAGATGTAACTACCAGGATTCCCGCATACATGTAAATATTGAAAAATGTTTCAAAAATGTTTCTAATACACATATTCCGACCGATGTCGCTGAAATCGTTTCTCTGGGTCGCAATTTCGCATTTACACAACACAACATGCAGAAATCGGTTGTTTTTAACACCATAAAAAACGTAGAATCAATGTTTATTTCTTCACAACTCAATACCGATGACAAAAATAAAATTAGACAAGATATAGTGAAAGCTATAAAGTTTCAAAATAATTGTAAACAACCAACGAAAAATAGTGACTTATCTTTACTTAAGAAAATCAAAACCGCTCAAAAATTTATTAACGATAACAAAAATATATTCTTTACACAATCTGATAAAGGCAATGTTACCGTGTGCTTAGAGAAATCTGACTATATGGAAAAAATGAATAGTTTATTGAATGATAATAAGGTGTACAGAGAAATAAAAGAAAACCGTTAAATACATTACAAAATAATGTCTATAGGATTCTGAAAAATCTGAATGATAACAACTTTCTAAAACAAAAATATCATAATATACAACTTACGCAGACAAACACATCTCTTGCTAAATGTTATGGATTACCAAAAATCCATAAACCAAAACTATCCTTTAGACCGATAATTTCAACTGTGAACAGCCCTACACATTTCTTAGCAAAAATAATTTATGAAAACCTCAAAACATGTTTCCCTCTTCCTAAATCACACATAGATAACAGTTTTGATCTAATTAATAAAATTACGAATATAAAAATTCCAGATAACTACATACTGATATCTTTAGATGTGGTTTCACTTTTTACAAATATCTCTGTAGACCTTGTTATCCAGAGTTTGGAAAAACGAGCGCAGTATATTCTCAACAATTGTAAAATACCGTTCGGTGATATTATTTCCTGTACCAAATTTTTATTTGAAAATGTATTTTTTACTTTTAATAACAAATATTACCAACAAATTTTTGGGACACCTATGGGTTCTCCAATCTCTCCGTTTTTTGCTGATCTAGTCATGGAAGATTTAGAAATTGCTTGTTGGAAGAAACTAAAAACAGAATTCAACATAATACCTATGTTCTATTTTCGATATGTTGATGATTCGATTTGTTGTATCAAAAAAGACGATATTCATGTATTGAATCAATGTTTTAACAATTTTGATCCCAACCTTAAGTTTACTTATGAAATTGAAATTAATAACAATATTAACTTTTTGGACGTGTCTCTCATTAAACAGGATGGTAATATTATCACTGACTGGTATTCAAAATCGATGTCATCTAATAGAACTTTAAACTACTACAGCAACCACCCGATATCATTAAAAAAGAATATAGTTTTTAACTTGATTGATAGAGCTATACTTTTATCAGATAAACGTTTTCATAATAGAAATATATTGCGGGTTAAAAATATACTTAAAGAGAACTCATATCCACCAGAGTTTATTGACAAACATATAAGATCTAGACTATTTAAAATTCGTTTTCAAAATAAAAGAAACAGTCCTGTAAATACTAACCGACACAACATTAAATTATCACTTCCATTTTATTCAAAATTTTACAACAATTGTTCAAAATTTTTACGGAAATACAATATTGTAACGATCCCAAATATAGTTAATAAATTCTCAAAACTAGTTGTTCTTGGCAAAGATAAAACCAACAAACTCGAGCAAACGAATGTGGTTTATGAGTTCCCTTGTAAAGATTGCAATGCACGGTACATAGGCGAGACAAAACGTGCCCTAAATAAACGAATTGCCGAACATCGCAAGAATAGTAATGATGAGTTGGTTGTCAATATACATAAAAATGAATATAATCATGAATTTGATTTTGAAGCAGTAACAATTAGAGATATTGAAAATAACTATAATAAAAGACTTATTTCTGAAATGTTATTTATTAACAGTACACCAAATACAATAAACAAAAAAGAAGATACACAGAATCTCAGTAGAGAATACAAATCTATCTTTAAGCTGTTACATAAAAAGTAAAGTATATTCTCGATCTAATTCAAAATTTGTTATTGTTTACGTTTTGGTAGGAAGCCAATATATATATATATATAAGTCATGTTGCTATGTACTTTCACATTACTCGACGGATCGCTGTGCGATAACTTAGGTAATTCGTTTCGCATTTTTTTTTTAAATTTTTTCAACCATTGTAAGTTAAGACTAGCGTGAGCTCATTCTGTTAATTATATTATTATATATTTTTTTTAATAAAGCCTGAAGAGGTCGACAAACCCGTCGACGAAACGTTGCAACTACTTAACATCGTAGTCTATTTTCTTTCCTGCTCCCAACGGATCTGGTCAGAATTGACCAAAACAACAATTTTTAAGTTCATAAGTTTTGATAGAGACGCGTAAAAATTCATATTGAAGGTTTTCTCTCTACTTTACGTCTATTTTTGAATAGATACTGTAGTAATATGAGAAGATATTGCAAGATGAGTTATTCCCTACTGAAAAACGCCACATGGGACCCAGGTGGGACCCACACGGGATCTTTCATAGTTTCTATATGGTACCCACATGGTTCCCACATAGGACCCATGTGGGGTTTTGTCCCAGGAACCACATGGGTCCCACATGGGTCCCAGGTCTAATGCAGAAAAATATAAATAGCCATGTGGGAACCATGTGGGAACCATGTGGGAGCCATATGAGAAACATATGGGAACCTTGTGTTTATAAAAGGTTTTATAATATTTATTTATTTATTTGTTTATTTATTTATTTGTATCAAAACGCTAATCCTCACGCCAGGACAACCTTAAAAATCAATACAAAATGTTTTATTGCGCGTGTTTCTGGTATGCTATTACTATTATAATAGCATAAAAAATACTAAAAATCAAAAAATTCATATTTAACGATTTAAAATTACTGTAAAATTTTGATTTTTAAATATATGAGATTTTGGCGTGATATTTCAGGTGAGATTTCAACTGAGGTCTCATCTGAGATTTTTTGGTAGAAGGCTGCTCCTCCTTGGTAAAAATTTGACGATAATTTCTAGCCAGTATTCTAGAAACTGGTCAGAACCATTCGCTAAAATCAAGGCTGAAAGAGAGCGCGATTCTCGGTGGAAACCCGGCAGGGGCTTGATCGAGACGAGGGAAATAATTTCACTTCGCAGTCACTCACCGTTACGTGACCGTGACACTGTGCATAAGCATTGTGAGTGGCCGTCATGTAACTTTCAATGATTGCGAAGTGAGCTTATGTTGCTCACCTCGATAAAGCTCCAGCCGATGTTAGTAGGTTCAGAAATGCGCATTACACATACCTACTTCTACTAGAACTATCGTAGTATTAAGAAAACGTAATTTTTTCGGAGCTGATATTTCTTTTAAGCATTTTTACAATGCGCAATTTATTGTGCCAAATTATATTTCTTAAATAATCATAAGTGACTGTGTATAAGAAAGTTATTAAGTTATAGTCTATAAACATAAATTGTTTAATTTAAAAAGTAAGGTTAGGTTACTTTTATCATTATACATTTGTCAGAAATTTATTTTTTATATTTTTATCTATATCATTTTAAATTAAACTTGGTATGGTTACGTTACTGTTACAGAACATTTTTCTTGAATTAAAACTAATAATTACATTAAATTCATATTTTTAATTTTTCACTGGTTTCTACCCGGAACGACATATAAAATGCATGTCACGACTCATAGGGTTTCTTGGTGGATTGGTAAACTACAATTCGCCGATATTCAATAAATCTAGCCTGATTCCGGCGAGAAATCCGGCATCGTTTTTATCAGGGCTTAATTATACTTAATAGTGATTTTTTATATTAAACGCACATTTCTTACTTGCCTGTCTATCCATCTTTTTATGTAATCTCACACTCTTTTCCCCTTTCCTACCTTTGTGTGTGCACCAACCTCCAATTAAATATGCGATAAAATTGTCAACTTAAGGGGCCACTGTATACCGATATTACAGTTTTTCGTTTCGTTAAATCAATTTTGAGACTAACAACTAATGTGGACCAGACGAACATTCTCTAGTCTTTAAAGAACGTGTCTCTGCATTAATAATCATGTTATTTAAACAATTAAATTAACGAAACGAAAAACTGTAATTGTCGGTAACCGTGAATAATGTATAGAGATAATGCATCCTCTTAATCGTAGTTAAGAAGATAAGAAAATGATAAGGTCCGTATGTAATTATTAATGTATCATGTTACAGATGTTAACAATGTCAAATTTCTTGCTTCAGAAACTCAGAATATGGAAGATTATATAAACAGATTAGTAGAGATATGTATTTTACAGTGTTATAAGGAATTTGCATTATGTATATATAGAGGCGATGCTATGTCCAAGGTTATTAAGAAGCTCATTCTCGATGAAGTGCACAAAGGAGTACAACTTTCTAAACAAGATCTTACAAGACTGGATAATATCTTAACATGTACAAGGTTTATTTGCAAAGAAAGTCACAAGATATTATCAAACAAGGCATTGCGAATATTGGTTTGGGATATATTATTCAACATTTTCCATGTAAAATTTTGGTAAAATTTTATTTTAATTTATTTCATTTTTTGTTATAGTTTTGGCAAACTATATAGTTCCATCTCCGGTACGAGCTCGAAACGTAACGACGGTATCTAACTTTACCAATTCAGAAAAAGCACATAATTCTATTTCGAATAGCAGTCCAATAAGACTATCAAAAAAGAGTAAGGATTTGACTCCTATGTGGGACCCATGTGGGTACCATATAGAAACTATGAAAGATCCCATGTGGGTCCCACCTGGGTCCCATGTGGCATTTTGCAGTAGGGAATAACTCATCTTGCAATATCTTCTCATATTCCTACAGTATCCATTCAAAAATAAAAGTAAAGTAGAGAGAAAACCTTCAATATGAATTTTTACGCGTCGAAAAATCTCTTCTCTCTCAAAAGTTATGAGCACTTAATCATAAATCTAAAAAAAATCAACAAAAAAAGCAAGGAAAAAAGATGATATAAAAATTGTTATTTTTTTTACTTATGTTTAAATGTTCATAACTTTTGATAGAGAAGAGATTTGTCGACGCGTAAAAATTCAAATTGAAGGTCTTTCTCTCTACTTTACTTTTATTTTTGAATGGATACTGTAGGCCTTATGGAAGATGAGTTATTGCTAACAAAAGAAACACAACGTTTTGTCTTATAGAATAAAAATAAAATTTTAAAGACGAATATCTTCGAAAATTTTGAGGGTTGGACCTTTTTTCATATTTTGACGTAACAAATCGGTACCCAAAGTTTGGTAAGAATCCGTGACCCAAAGGTGATACTCTCCTATTTAATCTTAAGACGTATATTACATTAAAGAATAATGAAACTAAAGTATTGTTCTTCGATATTTGCTTAGGAGGAAATAAACCCTTACAAAAACATCCTATAGGATTACCTATAGGCTCCCTATAGGACGCCTATAGGAAATCTTATAGGAAACCTTGAATCCTATAGGATTCCTATAGGAATTCCTATAGCTTTTTCGCGATAAAAAACCTATAGGATTTCCTATAGGTTTTCCTATACAATTTTTTATAGGATTTTTTTCCCTATAAAAAATTCTGTAAGAATAAAAATTCTGTAAGAAAATCTATAGAAAATCCTATAGATTTTTAGCGCGAAAAAGCTATAGGAATTCCTATAGGATTCCTATAGGAATTCCCTATAGAATATTTGTTCCTATAGGATTTCCTACAGGATATTTTCGTAAGAGAACTTATCTAGAAAAAGCTATAATAAAATGTAATAACTTCTATTAAGGATTTATAATGTAGAGGATTTGAATTTCTAACAACAATTTAAAACTGTATTCACTTTTGTTAGATTTTTAAGTCTTTATTAAAAAAACGAAATTTTTGATCTTCCGAAAAAGATAATAAGAACTTGTAATATTGTAACGAGCTGTTGCGTAGTTCACCTACAGTTGAAGTAAAACACTAATAAAATCTAATAACTGTAATCAGCACTTCGCTGGAAAAGCTATTCTCAAATATTCTCAAAAACAAAACTATTATTAATCAATTAATAAGTTTTATATGCATGAAATTATTTCCGCGTGGGTGTCTGTAATCTTGTAATTAATATCTTTCCGAAAATCGAATGTGGACAGTGTATTTGTTTTTTTACAGCTTCAGCAAATACGATCCAATCTCCGGTACAAGTTCGAAACGTAAAGATTTTACGTTTACGAATACGAAAAGTAGGATTTAATATATTAAATCCTACTTTGCTAGTAACTATTGGTAAAAAGAAGGAAGCAGTAAATTCAAAGAGTCCCACAAAACTATTAAAATTACGTAAGTATTTAACTCTTCTAAAGAATAGATCATGTTTACTTTTCGGACTTACAGTTAGACACATATGTTTTTATTATGAAATAACATCTTATACTATACCGTACTCTATAGAAAGGGACTAGAAAGTGCTTTAACTATAAACTTTTGTATCAATTGATTATCTGCTAAATTAATTTAGCGCAATATTTCAAAAATTTTTATTTTTGGTTCGAAGAGCGTTTTTTAAACTCTTGCGATATAGTAGTAATATTCTCTGATTCTATCTTTTCTGAATGATTTTTGTAATTCCAAAGCAGTTTTCTGTTGATTTCATAGGTATATTTTTTAATTTGATCATCATAGAGTATTATAAAAGCAAAATTCTTGGACAGATTTTTTAAAATTTGTGTGAAATTACTAATATTTCTACAAGAATGTTAAAAAGTCTGCTACTTTAATTCATTAAGCGTCTCTGTGAAAATTGATACAAGGGTATTTTCAAGGATCCTAATTACGAATTCGTTAGAATACAATTCGAGAGAGAAAATTATAAATGGCGGATATGCTGTTATGACTGTTAACTTTAATTATTCTACATTAAGAAAACTATGGCAGGATATTGTAAAGCATTTTAAAACGCAGTTTGACTGATTCATACACATATTCGGTTAATTGGCGCTAAATTAAAAAATCTACCTTAAACAAATTAGATTACATCACAAGGAAATACGTATAAAAATGAAAATTATGGAAATAAATGTAATCCACTCAATTTTGTATCCTAGCTCTTAGAGGAAGCCTTGCAATAGTGAAAAAAAGTTTGCTCACAATTTTGATTCATTAATCGAAAGAGCGCTTGAAAATATCAAGTTCCCATTGATTGATTCGAGTTTTAGGACCAGTTATATAATTGTTGAAAAATTAATTTTTTTCTTTTTTTCTAACCAGTTTTGAACAGCGCATCAGTGGATCTTCTCCAAATTTTGCACATAAGTTTGACTGATTTATCGAAAAGGCTCTTGCAAATTTAAAAGGTTTCCATCGGCTGGTTCAGATTTAAAATTAGGGCTAATTAAGCACTTTTTGAAAGATTACTTTTATTTTTTATTTTTACTAACTACTTTTGTATGGTGCATAGATCTTCTATAAATTTTACATAAAAGTTTGATACATTTGCAGAAAAGTTGCTTGAAAATTTCAAAGGTTTCAGTTAGTTGGTTCAATTATGTCATTTTGAAAAATCAATTTTTTCTTTTCTCATTTTTTAGAAATATTGACATTTTTTCTTGTAAATAAGTTTATTATTCACTTCATATCTCTCTTTGAATGCTATATTACGGTTTAAAAAGTTCTACTTCAATTAGGTACGTTTTATTTAGGAAAAATGTACTTGTAATATTTAAGTACGCAATTTTATTAATGTGTTTTTCCATAATTTACATTTTCCTCGCACAACTTTTTGTTTCCATTATTATAAATTTTATTAAAATAACTCTTATTAAGGTACAATTTTACAACTCTAGGAAGAAAGCGGTTGACCTTTTTCAAAAAATTCGAATCGTTGCAAGATATCCTATAAAAATTTTACAGTAAATAAATTTTTTGCAAACATCGTGACTTAAATTAACTGTTCTAATGTTTTCTATGAGAAAGCATTCAGCCAAAGTAATTGCAGCATTTTTTTTTTCGTTAAAACTGTGCCGCAAAAGGGTAATTAGCATTTATTTTTTTCTTTTAGCTTTGAATGATCAAATTCTATCGAACGAACAAAAGCAGGATTTAGAGGTTGTAGTTAGACGAATTTCATTAGAAGAAATTGATTCTGCAACTAAAGGAGATTTTTCTTTAAATGAGTCATTGGATAAATCTTTGATCGAAACTTAAAATTAAATAGTAGTTTAAATGTTAACTTATTAGAACCTGAGCAAATAAATGAAATCATAGGTACGAACTGTACTGCCAAATGCGAGAAAATGCTTCTGGAAAAGAAAAAAATACATCGTATCGGTATGAAACGAAAACATTCCAGTGACAGTAATAGTTCTATTGAGAATAATAACAGTTCTCAAACAAAAAATGTTTCAAACAAACGAAAACAAACGGAGTGTAAAGGTTCAAATGATCGAAATAAATTTAATCAACTTAATATTCCTTCCTTTTAGAGGAAGCTTTGTAATAGTGAAAATAAGTTTTGAGATTACATAGAATACATAGAAGTATGTTTTGAGTCTCTGAGAGTCAAAATCCACCATTTTTAGTAAATGTTGAGAACGTGTGTGTGTGTATGCGTGCATGCGTGTGTGTGTAAAAAATTATTTGTATTATTTATAAATTTCTGGAATGAACTTCTTTTAGTTTTACTTTTTGTTGTTTTATTTTTTTAATTTTTTCATATGAATTTCATGCGATAAGCAGTTCAATGACATGCAAGCATGCAGATATTTTATTCCCCTGTCTTAAAAAAAAAAATTGTGACATTATTTTATTACTAATTATTGGTATTGACAAAATAATTTGAGTAAGCCTTGTGCCATTGCTAGCGTTTTTTTTTTTTTTTTTTTCATTTTTTTCGTATTATTTTTACGTGCTAAACAATTTAATGGTATGCAAGTATGTAGCTATACTGATTCTCTACCATTAAGGAAAACATGTTTATATCACGTTTGTTTTGAAAGATAATTGAAAAAATGTGATATTTTGATAATTTTAATTTTTGAAGGATCTGTTTTATCAACAATAACGTAATTTTCACGAAAATGTTAATTATAATCAAAATTAGAATTACTGTTTCGTTTTATCATTATCTCAGATGATTTAGAAATTCAGCGATTTCCTTCGAGCCTCTTTCGAAAAAATCGACTTAATTTCTTTCGCCTTCTTCTTGCTTCGGCATAAGTTGTGTATAAATAATATTTTTTCTCCAAAATTATGGCTTTATTTACGATGCTAATTTTTTTTAGTAAATGCTCATTTTTTAGTACCTTTCAGTGTATACAAACGATTTATTTAAATCAATTTCAAATTTCAACAGTTTTAAATTAAACAAAAATAAAGAAAACTAAAAACGAAGTAATTCCTATAAAGCGGTGTGACAATAATCAGAGTACAATGTTAATCATTTTTACCCACAGATCGAATGCAGGATAAACTAAAATATGTCACGTTTGAATCATGCAATGGTATGTTTAAATTTCAGATATAGATGTGGAATCTGTCATAAGATAATTTTGAAAACAAGTGTACGAATAATTATTTTTCAGAAAATGATGACAAACAAATTGCTTTACTAAAGAAAATAGTTATTCTAAGTATCATCTCTGGAGATACAAACAAAGATTTTGACAAATTTATGAGTTCTCGAAAAGTACCCCACGAAGCAAAAAAGAGACTTTTGACCGAAATTTATAGCTGTAAAGTTGAACAATCATATTACACTTTATTAGATCTTCTCGTGCCATGTAATATTGGGGAAAGTAAATGAGTTGAAAAATATTTTCAAAGATAATCTGATAAATATCAAAGATAAAGTCAAAGGAATGATGTGCTTTGAAGACACCGAACTGGTCATTTATGAAGGTAAAGATTTAATCATATTTTATTCTTAAATTTCAATATGATCATAATGTCGAAATTCACTTTTACAGAACTTGGTCGTGCAAAGGAAGTTATAAATCAGAAAGGAAGTTGTAAGTAGATTAAAATATGTAATAAGAAAAGATATAAAATAACTAAAATTAAATTTTGTTTTCATTCGTAATCCTTTCTTAAAAAAGTGATGGCCTTTGTTTTGAAGCATTTAATACCATGTATAACAACATGAACGTGATTGGCCCATTTGTGAAGTATTTGAATACCATGTATAACGTGAACGCGATTGGTCCGTAAATTTAGGAACGCCAATCCTATCTTAAAAATGTAATGGCCTTTGTCGTGCACGTAAAAATAATACGAAAAAAATTAAAAAAAAAAAAACGCTAGCAATGGCACAGGGCTTACTCATTAAATTATTTTGTCAATACCAATTAGTAATAAAATAATGTCACAAATTTTTTTTTAAGACAGGGAAATAAAATATCTGCATGCTTACATGTCATTGAACTGCTTATCGCATGAAATTCATATGAAAAAATTAAAAAAATAAAACAACAAAAAGTAAAACTAAAAGAAGTTCATTCCAGAAATTTATAAATAATACAAATAATTTTTTACACACACACGCATACGTGAACGTGATTGGTTTGAAATTTTAGGAATGCATGTGTTTAAATTAATGGCGCCAAAATTCAAAATTCTTTTTAGAATATTTTAATTTGAATAATAAAACTTTTGTTTGTTCGAAAGATTAATTGAGTAAAGTTAAGTTTGCTAATTAATATGAATTTTTTTTTAAAGTTTCTTTAAAAAATGAATGTCTGATTTATTCTAATTTAATCTAACCTCAAAATATTAAAATATCGAATGCATTACGATTTGTTAACACATAGCATACTTATGATTTTTATGAGAGAATATTATTTATGTAAATAATTTATGAAAATAATTTGCCTTCATGATTTATATCTTTTATTTAATATACATGTAGTCTTGATTCCTAGTTTAGTAAAACACTTACTTAACATGTAATATCTGCATGTACATTATTCCGATCTTAATCATACATAATATTAAGAGATATCGAACTTCGTAATTCAAATATTATTATTCGTACGCAGAATAATTTGGTACTACAGTTCACAGAGCTAACTCTAAAACAGAATCTTAAAAAACTGTATTCAAAAGCAACTTAGATAACTAAGTCACTGAAGTCATTTGATAATGTACGTAAGAAACTAATAAACTAAAACATCATAATTGAATGTCAAAATATTTAATTTATTTAATAAATTAAATCCCTTCCATTACACGCTGTTGCGTGCAGTTTCAACAATTTCATTTTTTTTTCTTGCGAATCTAGCAGATTTCAGAATGAGACATCATACAGTATTGGGACTTGGCATCTATAACAGCGCCGACACGTGGTGACAAAAAAAGGAACTATGCCTCCGTTAGTTCCAAACGTTACGTTGCCACCCTATTATCTGGCCAGAAACAGGTTGAATAGAGTATTGTGAACAATAGTGCTCACTAAAAATTACGTTTTCCGCGTTATGGAATGTGTCCAGACTAAAAATCCTGTTAACCTTCAACAATGTGTCCTTCCGCATGTTTTGTATGAATCCACTCACATGTTTGACTGATGTTTTTCGTAATAATTATCAAATTGGTATTAACATTGCCAGCCTTTGTGCACATTGTTGAAGGCTAACAGGATTTTTAGTCTTGACACATTCCATAACGCGGAAAACGTAATTTTTAGTGATCACTATTGTTCACAATACTCTATTCAACCTGTTTCTGGCCAAGTAATAGGGTGGCAACGTAACGTTCTTCGCCTTTGTGCAAATCATTCACTTGATACACTTATTTTACTTGTATTAATTTATTATTATTTCTTTTAAACAATTTTTTTGTAAAACAGCCCTACAAAAATAGATCACCTGATAAGTCAACTGATAAGTCAGTTGACAAAATATGCCAAACTGTCAAGTGATGAAAAGCTGACAATCAGCTGACAAGCAGCTAACAGTCAAGAGTATTTCATAAGATTATTAATAAAAGTTGTTTCTTTTCTTAACTTAATACACGATTTTTGATATTATTGAAGAAAAACTTAAATTTTAACGAGGCCGCAGTGCGCGCCTCTATATACGTTGATTTACGGTTTTGAGGTTACCGAAAATTATACAAATACGTTTCTTTTTCGTTATTTCTTTAGTGTATGCATACAATCCGTGTTATATTTTAATCTTTTAAGTCAATCTTTAATGCGGATTTTTGTTTTACACAAAAAGATTGACTATTTCTTAAGATACGCTATTTTCGTTTTTACGATTGCGCGATTCCTTTATCGAGATTTTGTTCAGTGTGCTGCTAGTTATTTTTCTAGTTATGAATCTTGTCCAGAAGCCTTCTTGTATATCTATATATTTTAGTCTAGTTATTAATCTTCTCCAGCAGTCTTGTATTTTTTCTATATTACGGAAATTTAAATCAAGGAACGCGGGAGCGTTCCGAAGGCAAGTATAGAAGAGCCTTAGGACGACCGCGTGATTATATACTTTGAAATGGATGTACGAGAAATTCAATGCGATTATATACCTATTGCGTTAGTTTTAACTATATAACATATCCCTATTAATCGAAAGCCATTTCATTGCTCTACTCAAATCGAAAGGTTTCATTTAAAAAGATTGTCTCATTCAAAAGATTTAGAGATCTGAATATTTTTATGTACTATTTCCGAATCTCCGAATCTCCATATTCTTCAGTACGCACAAACTATACATTTTTGTCCGACCGGTACATAGTATAGCATTTTTGTCCGACCGACTGGCAAAAGAGAGAGAGAGAGAGTGAGTGAGGGGGTAGAGTGAGAGAGAGAGGGAAAGAGAAGAGCGACGGAGAGAGAGAGAGAGAGAGAGGGAAAGAGAAGAGCGACGGAGAGAGAGAGAGAGAGAGGGAAAGAGAAGAGCGACGGAGAGAGAGAGAGAGAGAGAATCCGTATATGGTATATATATATATATATATATCTGGTCAACCAACCTAACCTTATTATTTTATGTATACATAAAACTTTCAATATTATGCATTGGTCCATATACAATCATCATTTATATACAAGTTATATTCAAGACTTTTTACATCATTGAAATTCGATAGATATTAAATGGACTTGGTATATCTCAGATATATTTTCAGATAAGTAGCAAACTATCATTATAAAATAAAAAAAATAATGTTATTAATATAAGTATTGTTACTTTGTGAAATATTTTTTTTTTTGTTATTACAGAGATATCAGAACAAGGATAATTGACAAGTAGATCATCTTTAAATAGTATGTAACATAGAAGAGTTCAAAATTATTATTTTGTATTTTAAGGCCACCAAAAGATTAATTATGTTCAAGTCTGTCAAAGCATGCAACCTCCTGTAGTAGAAAAAATAGAAATACTGTTGCTGATAATATTCGCTCTAGCAGATCAAGCCTCGTTCTACTTTATGGTGTTTTAATTGTGGATATGCTTTACTGGCCCTATGATTTCTAAAGGTAAACTAGCATTATTAAATCCGGAAATAGTGATATATAAGATTTTCTCAGATTATTAAAAGTTAAAAGTGCATCATGCTCAAGTATTCTTTAATTTTACATTTTACATAAATTCTTTCAGATTCAGGCTCCGTTCCATTTTCTGCTTAAAGTTTCACATATATTCAGATAAGTAGCAAACTTTGATTATAAAATAAAAAAAATAATGTTATTAATCTAAATATAAGTATTGTTACTTTGTGAAATCTTTTTTTTTTTTATTACAGAGTTATATCAGAACAAGGTTTTTGAAGACTCATGGAACAAGCTCAGCCTGTGCTTTTCTCGAGGGATTGTTGGAAACTCTCTAACAACAAATAACGTATAGTGATCTGCCCGATACATTTCAAAGCTAATGTGGTTTGGCCATATGTTGGTGGTAGAAAAACCTACTTTTGCATATTATACAACTGCCTGGGGAAATGGAAATCTACAATGGAAATCTATAAGAAAATAATGTAGAAATATCCTGATTTCATTCTCCAACTCGTATACATTCAATAGATCTTCAAAATGTGATAAAAGCTGATGGGAGCTACAACTAATATGTTTTAGACTGTATTGCACAGAAAGTGCGAAAGAAGTATTATAAAAATTAATGAATTAGTTTGGTTAGAATACAAGTTTTCAAAAATTAGTTCTTCAAAATAAAATAAGTAAATTGTGATTTTAGAAGGAGAAATCATCTATCTAGTTGGAAATTATATTACAGCTGGTAAAGTTTTTGAAGACTCATGGAACAAGCTCAACCTGTGCTTTTCTCGAGGGATTGTTGGAAATTCTCTAATAACAAATAACGTAGTGATATGTGCCCAATACATTGCAAAGCTAATGTTGTTTGACTATATGTTGGTGGTAGAAAAACCTACTTTTGAATATTATGAACAACTGCCTGAAGAAATGTAAATCTACAAGCGTCATCTACAAGAAAATAATGTAGCAATATCCTGATTTCATTCTCCAATTCGTGTACATTCAATAGATCTTCAAAATGTGACAAAAGCTGTTGGGAGCTACAACTAAGATATTTTAGACGGTATTTCACAGAAAGTGCAAAAAAAGTATTATGAAAATGAAAGAATTAGTTTGATTATAATACAAGTTTTTAATAATTAGTTCTTCAAAATAAAATAAGAAAATTGTCATTTTAATAGAAGAGATCATCTATCTAGTTGAAAATCTAACTACGATTTCTAAAGGTAAACTAGCATTATTAAAACCCGGAAATAGTGATATGTAAGATCAAAATGTTTCAGAAGAGTTCTCAGTAAATATTGTGAAAATGTCTACAGATAAAAGTGCTCAGTTAATCTAATTTTATAATTTTCTCACGGTGGGAGACGTCAAAATGTTTCAGAGGAGATCTCAGTAATTTTTCTACACAAGATTCAGATAATTATTTCAAAAAGTATACAAGAATGTTACGGAAGCTTTTATTATCAGAAATTCTTAGTTCATAAACTGATACAAGATGCGTGGCAATCATGAGTTTCTACTATAAAAGAATGTCGAGAAAGCTTTCTTTTCCCAATGATTCTTAGTTCATAAACTTTTGTTTTTAATTTTGCAAGATGTATCTGATTGCTTATTAATTCAAGTGGTTTCTAGTTAAAATTTAAACGAATCTAAGTGTCGAATATAATGTAATTATATAGTGATTGGCTTATGGCAATGGGTGCCTATAAATAAAATAAAGTATCGGTATGATGTGTTAAATGAAGTGTTGATAACAAATTTCTAACCTCTACTTAAAATCAGAATTTAAAATATTGGTCAGAGCCTTGGTTAAAAAAAAACATTTTTTGTCTATACTTCAAGAAACTTTGTTGATATTGGCGCTGTGCATATTTATTTACTTAAACATCAATTAAAAGATTATGTTAAGTGAACAATAAAATAGAGAAAAAGAAAAAATGATGTGTTATTGTTGTGAATAAAAGTGCTCAGTTAATCTAATTTTATAATTTTCTCATGGTGGGAGACGTCAAAATGTTTCAGAAGAGTTCTCAGTAAATATTGTGAAAATGTCTACGGATAAAAGTGCTCAGTTAATCTAATTTTATAATTTTCTCACAGTGGGAGACGTCAAAATGTTTCAGAGGAGTTCTCAGTAAATATTTTTCTACACAAGATTCAGATAATTATTTCAAAAAGTATACAAGAATATTACGGAAGCTTTTATTATCAGAAATTCAAGATGTTTCAAGATGTTTTATATTTTAAAAGAATGGAGAACGCTTTTTTCTCTCAATGATTCTTAGTTCATAAACTTTTGTGTTTAATTTTGCAAGATGTGTCTGATTGGTTATTAATTCAACTGGTTTCTAGTTAAAATTTCAACGAATCTAAGAGTTGAAAATATAATGTAATTATTATATAGTGTGTTACGTCCGGAGACGTATTCTCATTTTAAAGAAAAAGCATAATTAGTATCAGATATTTCCTGACACATAAAAGCGGGAATGCAATTTTTTACAAACACAGCATTTTGCTCATGCGGCGCCGTGACGTAGTAGGTCATCACACTTGCGAAAAACAACGTACGATATTCTCTTTAAGGTCAGCATTTCTCAATGCCACCGCCGAATCGTATACGACTGACGAATTTTACATTGCAAAATAAGATGATCTCGATTTACTGTCACCGGGCTCATCTTTAACCTAATTATTCTGTATTATAAAAGAAGTGATGCGCGTCACGCGAATCAGTCACAGCGTACAAGAAACCTGGCGAACTCTGTGTACCTCTACGACATCGAGAAGTTGAAACCGTAAGCCTTACACATCTAGTAAGCAGATTTTATAAGTTATTCAAATTGTAATCGTAAGCCTTACTCGTCTAGTAAGCAGATCTTATAAGTTATTTATAGTAAATTTATAAAAGCAAGCGTTATAAAAAGAATTGTAATTGAAATTACAACACATCGACCTACCAGAAGCCAGCAGATTGTATTGGTAATAAATTATTGTATTTTATATAATAAACTTATATAAAACTAATTACTACTTATTTCCACTTATTTCCGGACTTAACAGTGGTTCCGGTACCGGTCGAACAATCGTTCACTAGACTATTTCAAATAAAAGAATAAAAATAACTATTTTTCGGAACGTAACAGTGGTTCCGGTACGAATCGAACATTAGTTCACTAGACTGTTTAAAATAAAAGAATAAAAATAACTATTTTTCGGAACGTAACAGTGGTTCCGGTACCGGTCGAACAATCGTTCACTAGATTTATACGAAAAAATAAGACTGGAATGAAAGGAAACGAGTAGTATTTGAAAATTACTAAACATATCACTACTAACTGCTTCCGAGCTTCTTGTTTTGCAGTAAGAAGTTGAGAGGATCATTGTAGCATGATCGTTTAAACTTCTGAAGATGAACGTGTACGGCTGGTCCAGATTACTAACATATTAACAGATAAATAAAAAAAAAAGGGAAAATAGACGATGTTATAGAAATAGGGAAAGAAGAAAGGATAACCCAAATACAAATAACGTAAACGAATATAAAAAAAAAAAAAAAAAGATTTCACATAAAGATAAAATCAAAATAAATCAAAATATATAAGTAAATAGCATCACGCAAATATATTTAACAAACAAGAAATTTAAAGTGAAAAATTCATATAGGGAAACATTAAGAAACAAATAATTAAATAATATCAGTAAAAACAAATAACTAAAATATTAGTGAAAAAAAAATAAACAAATGAATAAATAAATAAAAAGAAATTGAAATAAATAAAACAAATCCAACACGAAGGAGAAAAATGAAATAATAATACAAAATAATGATCATTGAATGGATAAATATTATACATAAACAAGAAATAAGAATATCAGAAATCAAATTACACGAAAAACATTAAGAATAGAGATATAAAATTGGCAAATAAATAAATAAATTGCCAAATAAATAATACACAAAAAAATATATAGTTGAACTAATAATAAAAGATATTTAAAAATAAATATTAAGTATACTGATACATAAATAAAAAGAATAAAGAACAAAACATAAGAAATGAATGAAGAGAAATAAATAAAGGGAAATAAATAATAGAGAATTTACACAATACAAAATAGAAAACATATGAGAGATATAATCAGTGTATAAAATAATCAAGTCATTTTTTATCAAAATAAGGAAATCAAAATAATAATAAAAAAATAACTAAACAAACGAAAAGTATTACAATAAAAGTAAGAATATTATAATGAAGAATCATACAAAAAAAAATTACAATAAAATATTACATTGCAAAAGGGAATATAATAAAATAAGAAAATGAAAAATATTTAAATATAATATAAAAAAATAAACAACACTCAAACGAGAAAATGAAAGTAAGACAATAATAAACAAAATAAAAGATAAATTCAAAAATAAACTACAATAATAATTACGAACATTTAATAAAATGAAAAAACCATGATGAATAATCAAGCTAATACATTTTATAATTTTAAACAACAAAACCATTATTATACTAAAGTATTTCATCAATATCACGAAGCATTGTTTTGCTCTAATGCAGTTTGTGTTTATTGTAAAAGTAAAGATCATATATCTTATTTTTGCAAGAATGCTAAAAATAAAATAGAACTTTTTTGTAAACTCTGTAATCACAGAGGACATTCTGTAGAGAAGTGTACATTTAACCAAACAAATGAAGATTATTGCCAATACTGTCAAATGATAGGACATGCAGCTACTCAATGCCCTGTTATAAAGAAATATGAACTTGATTGTGAGTATTGCGGAAGCACGGGTCACTCAACTAAAGACTGTCTGTCAGCAGTATGTATGAAATGCAATAAACTCGGGCACTGGATAAAATACTGCCCTATAAGCGAAAAAATAATGTGGTGCGCGTTATGTAAGAAAGAAGACCACGA
This sequence comes from Torymus aiolomorphi, assembly GCA_036365515.1. Classification (NCBI taxonomy): domain Eukaryota; kingdom Metazoa; phylum Arthropoda; class Insecta; order Hymenoptera; family Torymidae; genus Torymus; species Torymus aiolomorphi. The sequence goes on from CM070873.1 coordinate 145,763,290, forward strand.
TTCATCAGATTGCAAGCGTGCGATTTTAAGAAATAGAATAATTTGTCAAATTTGCAACAGAATCGGACATACAGCAAAGTATTGCCCAGAAAGAAATGCTCATTCTCAAAATAGCACAAACTACAAAATTTTAGAAAATAAAGAAATTCATCAATTACCAAATACTACAAGAAATTATAACCGATTCATTAACAAAACTCAAGAACAAAATTACAAGCCAAGAAACACGATTTTTAATAATCAACAACCCAATACAGTAAATAGGAAAAGAATTCAATGTGATTATTGTAAAAGAATTGGACATGACATCGACAACTGCAGAAAACTTAAAAATCTTATGATGCAATATAATGCAATGGGAAATCATTATGATCTTTTTAAAAATCCAGATCATACTACTGAAGAATGTGAGGAAATCAAACAATATCCAAGTATTAATACTGATGAATCATACCATAATGTTACAAAAGAAACAATTAACGAATCAAAAATTCAGAAAAACAAAGTTAATACAACGAATATTGAAAGGTATAATGATAATGAACTAATTACAGACAATAAAGTAAATAAAATTAAACAGGAAACTAATATCATAGAGGAATCTACAATAATTAATGATGATAAAGAAATCAATTTAATTATCGTACCTTTTATAAAAATACATGAAATCACTGATGAACCAAAAGATAATAATATGATTATAAAAAATCATGGAAATACTAATGAAATTAATTTTATAGACTTTAACGAAATTTTCAAAAATAATCATGAAATTGAAGAAATTATGGAAACAAATTTAATTGATTCTATTAAATCTACTGTAAAAAATTATGAGACTAATGAAGAAATGAATTTCAACGAATCTAATTTAAAAACTCATGAGGATTGTGATGAAATTAATGTAATTGATTTTAATGAATCCAATATAAATAACCAAAAGAATGAAATTTCGAATGAAAATAATAAAGAAGGTAATAATTCGTTGGAAACAGTAACTTTTTATGATGATCTTAAAGTCATTTTAGACATAACTTTTGCTTTAGCTGAACCATTTTCCGAAGATGATCAAATGGAAACTAAATTCCAACAAAACTCGCTTGAAAATTCGTTAAAAGAGAATATAGCATCAATACATTCAGAAGAGTCTTTATTAAATGATACAAAAAATCTAAAGAACTTATTAAATAATAGTAAAGTAGTTTTCGAAAATGAAAATCAACCAAAAGATATGTTTGATAATCAAAAACTAAAAAAACATTTAGAGAATAAAAGTCATCTAAAAATATTTGATAATCAAGAACACCAAGAACAGCTTGACAATAAAAATCAACTAAAAGAAACTTTGGGTAATCAAGATCATAACATAATAATCAATCTAAATACAAATCCTAATAAAGTACACCAATTGCAGTTATTTTTTAACTATCCTATCAAAGTAAAATCTAATAAAAACGTCAGAAAACTAAAATGGATATCTAATTATAAAAAATATTTAAAAGAATTCTCAAAAATTACAAAACTAAAATTAAAATCTAAAGGTTACTACAATAAATTTGCTATCAGAAAAAGGTTTAAAAAGGGAGACAAAACATGGCCTATTAAAGAACCAAATATGAATAAATTTCAAAACGATCAGCATAATAAGAATTTTCAACGTTATTAAAATGAACAAAATAATATCTTAACTAATTATGAAAAACAAACAAAGCAATATTATAACAAATAATAACATAACATTTTTGTTTTAGGATGTGGACAACATACTCAATATTAACATCTATCATAATCTCTTCTTATTTTTCCAAATTTAATACAGGATTATAATTGCAGCTGAACTTTTCCATTTGAAGCAAAACCATCCTACTTCTTGGTCAACTAATATATAACCCTAAGGTGATCCAGATTTTACCAAATATACAATTTAAAATTATAACCACTTATCCGTTTGTCTACAATTGTTCGTATCAACTTGTCAGTATTTTATGAAAAGCAACTATATCCCCTAAGAAAGCTAATAATTTTAGAAAAATGCGATTGAAATAAGATATACTTGAATACTGAAATTTTAGAAATAATACATAAATATTGCGATTAGATATTAATACAAAGTAACTTTGGTCTTATAACAATCAAACAATCAAAAAAATTTGACATGTGAAAATGATGTGTTATTAAAATAATAAAAATATATAAAGTAATTATTTAATCACAAAGTAGAAAACATTACAGGGACGAATTAACTTATGATGAATTTAATAGCTTATGATTTTATCTTTGAATAACAAAGTATAGAACTAATCCAAAAGGAAAAGAAGTAGAACCCATTCCTAAACCTTTTAACGTATGATAAAAAAAAAGATAATAATAATTTGACTAATTTTATGCAAAATTAAACTGTATTTACTAAAAAAAAAAAAAAAAAAAAAAAAAAGGAAAAAAAAAGGAAAAAAATTGTTGATACTCATCAAAATTTATTAAAGAGTTTCAGAACAAAAAAAATTATTCAGGTAGCTACGTTCACATTGCTAAGATTAAATAGAATATATGTATTTGGAATGATCAGTTCTGTCATATACTAACATGATCATCCTATATAAGATACACTATTCTGCACTGTATTGAGTATGTAAAACATTTTTCTACTCTAACAGATTGCGTATTCTTTAAAGCAGATATGTGAATGCTACCTATGCCGAAACAAAAGTTCAAGTTCTAAAATGAACTTTTGAAATGACTGAAAGTTTTCAAACAAAGGTAAAATACAATGATGCATAAAAGCAATAACAAGTCAAAATTTATCAATATCATTTCAATTATTCACTTCCTTTTTACGAAAAAAACCTACACCATATATAATTGTATTTTTCTTTTGGAAATAATTATAATACGATTGTTAAAATAATTTTGTTATGATAACATCAAAAGCCCTTTAATGTTATTCTACTTAAACAAAGAGAGGAAAGAAAAAACATATCCCTTGCCAAATATCTAAGCAGGGAGGGAAGTGAATGATCACTTGAATCATTCCCTATATATTTCTCATCGTTTATTTACTAAAAAAAAAGAAAAAAAAAAATTATTTAATAAGCACATTATTTCTAAGCTTAATTAACGAATGACTATTTTATGTAAATACAGCAGAACAAAAAAATTATTACATATTACCGATAACGAAATAATTAAATTATCGAAATCTATATATATATATCTCTATAGGAATTCTTTGAAATTTGAACGTTAGAAAAATAGGTACAAAATAAATCAGTAAGTTAAGTGCAAAACTAGTATTAGGAAGAAAATAATTAATTTATTTTAAAATATATAGACGATTCAAAAATTTATTTAAAATTATTAATTTTATATTATTATTATTATTATTATTATTATTATTATTAAATCTTTTGTAATGAAAAAATTACTAATAACTCAAATTGATCATTCAATTACTTTACTTGTTGAATTTCTACGACATTCAACAGTCTAAGGGGGGAGGTGTTACGTCCGGAGACGTATCATTTAAACATTCATTAAATAAAACGTAAATCAGTGATTTTTCGAGACACAGAATAATGTATACGCGAATTTCGACAACTATGCACTTTTAACTGTACGGCCTCGCGACACTCCAAGTCAATGAACTCTTCAAAATACAAATACAGCAATTTTTATGTTCCAGCAAGAATAATATGCGCTAAATACAACTGTCAATTTAAACAATGCGCACCAAAGTAATTAACAATTTAGAAAACTTAAACTTGATAACCATGAATGTAAAATAACCAATGGTCATGATTTTGTAAATCAAAGTATTAATTGTTTAAACCATAATTTATGAGAAATTCATGTCGATCCAAGACTGACGGGTATTATTATTATTATTATTATAATTATTATTACTAATATTACTATCACTATTATAAATCGTATTATTATGTTTATCATTAAATCAAATTCTGTAACAGAAAATCTCTGATACATTTGTTGAATCTCTACGACATTCAACAGTCTAAGGGGGGAGGTGTTACGTCCGGAGACGTATTCTCATTTTAAAGAAAAAGCATAATTAGTATCAGATATTTCCTGACACATAAAAGCGGGAATGCAATTTTTTACAAACACAGCATTTTGCTCATGCGGCGCCGTGACGTAGTAGGTCATCACACTTGCGAAAAACAACGTACGATATTCTCTTTAAGGTCAGCATTTCTCAATGCCACCGCCGAATCGTATACGACTGACGAATTTTACATTGCAAAATAAGATGATCTCGATTTACTGTCACCGGGCTCATCTTTAACCTAATTATTCTGTATTATAAAAGAAGTGATGCGCGTCACGCGAATCAGTCACAGCGTACAAGAAACCTGGCGAACTCCGTGTACCTCTACGACATCGAGAAGTTGAAACCGTAAGCCTTACACATCTAGTAAGCAGATTTTATAAGTTATTCAAATTGTAATCGTAAGCCTTACTCGTCTAGTAAGCAGATCTTATAAGTTATTTATAGTAAATTTATAAAAGCAAGCGTTATAAAAAGAATTGTAATTGAAATTACAACACATCGACCTACCAGAAGCCAGCAGATTGTATTGGTAATAAATTATTGTATTTTATATAATAAACTTATATAAAACTAATTACTACTTATTTCCACTTATTACCGGACTTAACAAGTGATTGGCTTATCGTGATGGGCGCCAAATATTTCAGAGTAGCTATCTGTTCTGTGAATTACCGTATATGAAACCATAATATATAAATTACTGTAATGGCTACTTTTTTATCTGCAACCAATATTTTAATTTGCTAGCAGATTGTGTTGCAGTAGTGTGGCTAGTTACAATGTATTTATTTTATAACTCTCTCCCGCTCCCCTCTCTTTCTCTCCCTCAACATATGTCAAACTCTGTACCAAGAACTTTAATGAGAGCCTAAATATTTTTTTTTAAACAATCAGTAAAACAAATAGTGGCTAAGGCAAATGTATGAGTTTTCTCTGTATAATTAATTAACATCTGTCACACTCTGAACCAAGAACTTTAATAAAAACCTAAATATTTTTTTAAAACAATCAGCAAAACAAATAGTATTATTAATGTAACAACACAATTTGTCTAGTCCTTTTATTTGTTCTAGTCTCATCTATTCAATAAGCACTCTCTACAAATGGTAATAATTTTTTTCATGACTGTACTAATAATAATAGTGTTGATATTTAAAACTTTCTACGAAAGTGTAAAATAAGGCAAGTATAGAAGTTTTTTCTGTATAATCTATGTATAATCTAAATATAAAACTTTCTACGAAAGTATAAAATAAGGCAAGTATAGACGTTTTTTGTGTATAATATACTCTTCTCTCTCTCTCTTCCCCGCCCTCTCTCACCCTCTCTCCCCCTCCCCTTTCTTTCTCTCTCTCTTAACATCCGTCAAACTCTGTACCAAAAACTTTAATCACAGCTTAAATATTTTTGTTTAATACAATCAACATGTTTAAAAAAAAAAAATAATTCCTTAAGTACGTTACGTACGTTAATTAAACACAAGAAAGTACTGAAATCAATTATATTGTAGTCAAGTACCCATAACTTAACTTGACTGACATAATACAACTTTTCGTACCTACTCAAAAATATTCAGCTAGCGGGCATGAAGTACTATTTAACACCCAAGAGGCGTAATAGCTCTCATACTCCTACAAAACTTTATAGAATCTACGCACTTTACGTCCGTGTGGGCAAAAATTATTTAAATTATATATAACTATCTTTTACTTCGTCGAGTAAATGTATACTGAACAAATTATATGTATGTAGATTCAAATTCTTCATTGCAAATCAAAGAAACGAAAGTTGTGAAATCAATTACCGATAGTCAAGTAATGCAAACAACTCTCCGAAACAACTGTATGACTGATCTCAGAAATATATTATTCTAATTTGTTCATTCTTCTATACAAATTAAACACAAGAAAGTACTGAAATCAATTTATTGTAGTCAAGTATACCCATAAGTTAACTTGACTGAGATAATAGAACTTTTAGTACCTTGCGTGTAAAATTACATTTCACGCCCACGTTGTAACTTCAAAAATATTCACCCAGCAGGCATAAAGTACTACTTAACGCCTAATAAGCGGAATAGCTCACATATTCCTACAACACTTTATAGAACCTACGCACTTTACTCCCGGGTAGACGAAAATTATTAATTAATTACTATTATGCCTTCTTTTTATTTCTAAAATTAATAAGAATTTTATCAGATATTTACGAAGTCAATGCCTATATAAAAAAATTACATAGTTACCAACACATCCCCATTTTTCATTATTTTTTCTCAATTTTGAAATTTCTATAATATTACGCATCTTGGGAGGACACGAGAAGTCTAGAGCTGCTCTAGCAGGGGTGGTCGTCCAATCTTCCATACATACTTGGCGGGCCCGACGGTTTGCAGTTTAAGGTGTAGACATTGTCATTTTCATATGAATATTCATACGTTTAAAGATCAGATAAAATGTATAAATCAATTGCTTCTAGATATTAAATACTGATCCGTGAATATATTACTCTTTTTAAATAGAAAAGTCCAAACACAGATGAAAATTTCATATGAGATCTCATATGAGAATATCGGACATCAGATCCCATATGAGATCACATATGAGGTCCCATAATATATAAAATTGCAGATGACATAACATATATGAGTCTTATCTGATGTCATGTCCGAAATACTCATAACATGATGTCTTATCTGATCTGATGTCCGAAATACTCATATAAGATCTCATATGATATTTACACGCGGGAAAAGGATAAAAATAGGTGGCTCATAAAATAGTTAGTAAAATTTAAAGCTCTTTTGAATAGACTATGAATTTATATGTATCTTTTTATTTCATTCCCATATAAAAAAAGACGAACACAAGGAAAAATATTTTAGTTAATAAAAGTAAATCATGATTATGCACACAGTACATGTAGGGATATTATATTTAAACGGTATTTATGGTGGGCTTATAGGTATATGCAAAAATCTAGTATTCTACATTTACAAAGCTCACCGGTAAACTGCAAACCGTCGGGCCCGCCAAGTATGTATGGAAGATTGGACGACCACCCCTGCTAGAGCAGCTCTAGACTTCTCGTGTCCTCCCAAGATGCGTAATATTATAGAAATTTCAAAATTGAGAAAAAATAATGAAAAATGGGGATGTGTTGGTAACTATGTAATTTTTTTATATAGGCATTGACTTCGTAAATATCTGATAAAATTCTTATTAATTTTAGAAATAAAAAGAAGGCATAATAGTAATTAATTAATAATTTTCGTCTACCCGGGAGTAAAGTGCGTAGGTTCTATAAAGTGTTGTAGGAATATGTGAGCTATTCCGCTTATTAGGCGTTAAGTAGTACTTTATGCCTGCTGGGTGAATATTTTTGAAGTTACAACGTGGGCGTGAAATGTAATTTTACACGCAAGGTACTAAAAGTTCTATTATCTCAGTCAAGTTAACTTATGGGTATACTTGACTACAATAAATTGATTTCAGTACTTTCTTGTGTTTAATTTGTATAGAAGAATGAACAAATTAGAATAATATATTTCTGAGATCAGTCATACAGTTGTTTCGGAGAGTTGTTTGCATTACTTGACTATCGGTAATTGATTTCACAACTTTCGTTTCTTTGATTTGCAATGAAGAATTTGAATCTACATACATATAATTTGTTCAGTATACATTTACTCGACGAAGTAAAAGATAGTTATATATAATTTAAATAATTTTTGCCCACACGGACGTAAAGTGCGTAGATTCTATAAAGTTTTGTAGGAGTATGAGAGCTATTACGCCTCTTGGGTGTTAAATAGTACTTCATGCCCGCTAGCTGAATATTTTTGAGTAGGTACGAAAAGTTGTATTATGTCAGTCAAGTTAAGTTATGGGTACTTGACTACAATATAATTGATTTCAGTACTTTCTTGTGTTTAATTAACGTACGTAACGTACTTAAGGAATTATTTTTTTTTTTTAAACATGTTGATTGTATTAAACAAAAATATTTAAGCTGTGATTAAAGTTTTTGGTACAGAGTTTGACGGATGTTAAGAGAGAGAGAGGAAGAAAGGGGAGGGGGAGAGAGGGTGAGAGAGGGCGGGGAAGAGAGAGAGGAAGAGTATATTATACAGAAAAAACGTCTATACTTGCCTTATTTTATACTTTCGTAGAAAGTTTTATATTTAGATTATACATAGATTATACAGAAAAACTTCTATACTTGCCTTATTTTACACTTTCGTAGAAAGTTTTAAATATCAACACTATTATTATTAGTACAGTCATGAAAAAAATTATTACCATTTGTAGAGAGTGCTTATTGAATAGATGAGACTAGAACAAATAAAAGGACTAGACAAATTGTGTTGTTACATTAATAATACTATTTGTTTTGCTGATTGTTTTAAAAAAATATTTAGGTTTTTATTAAAGTTCTTGGTTCAGAGTGTGACAGATGTTAATTAATTATACAGAGAAAACTCATACATTTGCCTTAGCCACTATTTGTTTTACTGATTGTTTAAAAAAAAATATTTAGGCTCTCATTAAAGTTCTTGGTACAGAGTTTGACATATGTTGAGGGAGAGAAAGAGAGGGGAGCGGGAGAGAGTTATAAAATAAATACATTGTAACTAGCCACACTACTGCAACACATTATAATTACTCGAAACTCGTTATACTCGGGGGTTTTCGGGGTAGCGGAACACGAATATCGCAACGGCATTAGTCTCCAAGGTACCTGGTGCCCAGGGTGGATAGTATCAACATCGTCTTCTAAAGTTGTAAGGAAATTTTAAGTTTAATTACTCGAAATACGTTACTCGGGGGTTTTCGGGGTCGCGGAACGCGAACATCACAACGGCAACGGTCTCCAAGGTATCTGGTGCCAGGGCCGACATCGTCTACTAGAGTTTTACGGAAATTTTAAGTCTAATTACTCGAAACACGTTACTCGGGAGTTGCCGGGGTGGCTGCACCGTCATGAGTTTTCCTTCGGACTCGTAAGGGGGAACAGCGGTGCATTCGCCCATGTTAGTTCATTACTCGCGCGCATTTTTAGTTTGTTTTGACACGTACGGGTTTTGGCTGTGGCCTCGTATATTCAAAAATCAGTTCTAGACTGAAATATTGATTTTCGTCGGCTTTCATTTAAAAACTGTGTCATTTCTACAAAATTGTTACATTTGGATTCTGGATCCTTGCGACCGGAAAAGATATTGCGCGCATCTGTTTATGCCGATTAGCGTCGGCTTTCTTTTACAATTTCCGGTAACCTCTACGGTTTGCACAAATTTATTTTATTTATATCAGTTTTAAATTAATAGATATATTTCGTCAGCGGTTCTCTGTTCTTCTTGCACGCGCCGCGTCTCCGACGGATCTCTTGCATCGTATGAACGAATTTTCTCGCTCAATGTTGTTGTGGCCTCCAAGGCCCACGCAATTTTTCTTTGATTATTGTTGAACTTGAGTATTGAAACAGGAGAATGACCAGTGGCCAATGGAAATGGCCAGTCGCTTTAAAAATAGCTCAGATAACACCAATTTACAATGCTAAAGAAAACATCTACCAACAAATTACAGACCTATATCATTGATTTCCAATATATCAAAAATTTTTGAAAAAGTTATACACCAAAGATTATCACATTTTGTCAACCAATGTAATTTATTATCAGATAAACAATTTGGATTCAGAAAAAACAAAAATACTAAGGATGCACTTTTTCACATAACAGATCTAATTTACAATGAACTTGACAAAAGTGACCCAATTGCAAATTGCAAACATTCCTTGATCTTGCAAAAGTCTTCGACACAGTTGATCATCAAATACTTCTAGATAAATTATACAACTACGGTATAAGAGGAAATAAACTAATGAAAAGTTATTTAAGTAATAGAAAACAAAGAGTCAAAGTAAACAATCAATTCAGTGAGTATGAAACAGTTGACGTGGCAGTCCCGCAAGGCACGATCCCAAGGACAATTGTTGTTTATTATGTACATAAATGATATACTGAACTCAATGCCAGAGAATTCAATATTATCATATGCTGATGATACAGCAATTATAACAAAGAGATCCGCTTCGATCTCGTGTTTACAAATGTCAATGAGATGCACAGAACGTAAGCATTGCTTACTGAGATCGCAATTGAGATCCAAAGGCTAGATCAAATTCATCGTGAATTTGGCCGTTCTGTTGACCTGAGTTGAAATCTAGAACAGGATCAAAATTTAACCTCAATCAAAAATTAACCTCAAGACCAACCTCGAGATGAGAATTCATATCAAAATCAAATCAAAATATCAAAATAAATAAAAATCTAATTCAAGATCAAAGTCAATATTACAACCAAGATCAAAATGAAAATAACCAGAATCAAAAATGCGAAAATCAAGATCACGATCAAGATCACAAAGAAAATCAAAATCAGCAAAATCAGGCTCAACCTCAGGATTAAATCAAGGCCATAATTAGTATCGACATCAAGATCAAAACCAAAAAAGATTGAGCGAGAACCGACACACATGTCCCTAGGTGATTAAAGCGAGCGAGGGAATACAAAACCCGATCCACTCGCCATTCCCTCGAATCATATTATGATATTTTTTGTTGAAATTTTATATAAACCTCGCTTAGATTGTTGAGAACGGTAAAAGAACTTTCTATTACATTACGATCTGTATCTTGCAGATCTTCTAAAATTACTAGGTTCTATGCCATTTTATTAAAGTATTCTAAAAATTTGGTGGAAATATAGTGTCACATTGCTGCTTGCTTACAATATTTCTATGTGAGCATTTTGCTTTTTGCTGTCTGCTGCCAGCATAAGAATGTAAAAAATGTAAAAATGGGAATTATTGTAAAATTGTAAAAAATGTATATCAAGTAAAAAATGTAAGAAAAGGTAGAAGAACTAAAAACAAAAATTAAAAAATTAAAAATTTATAAATTTAAAAAATGTAAAGACAGGGAAAAACACGATATACATTTTTCACAATTTTCACTTGTTTTCCCATTTTTACATTATATACATTCTTTACATTTTTTCTTTGCTTGGGTTTTATACGTTTGTACGTTTTTCACATTTTAAAAATTTTTGACGATTCTGTCATTTTTTGCACTTACACCTTTTACATTTTTCAAAACTGTTACATTTTTTCCTGTCTTTTTATTTTTCAAATTTATAAATTTTTAATTTTTTTAATTTTTGTTTTTAGTTTTCCTTTTCTACCTTTTCTTACATTTTTTATTTGATATACATTTTTTACAATTTTTACAATAATTCCCATTTTTACATTTTTTACATTTTTTACGTTCTTATGGTGCCAGCAGACAGCAAAAAGCAAAATTCTCACATAGAAATATTGTAAGCAAGCAGCAATGTGACACTCTGTATTTTCACCAAATTTTTAGCATACTTTATTAAAATGGCATAGAACCTAGTAATTTTAGATCTGCAAGATACAGATCGGATACATTTTCTTTTACCGTTCTCAACAATCTAAGCGAGGTTTATATAAAATTTCAACATAAAATATCATAATATCATTCGAGAGATTGGCGAGTGGATCGGGTTTTGTATTCCCTCGCTCGCTTTAATCACCTCGGGACATGTGTCGGTTCTCGCTCAATCTTTTTTGGGTTTGGTCTTGATGTCGATACTAATTATGGCCTTGATTTAATCCTGAGGTTGAGCCTGATTTTTCTGATTTTGATCTTAATTTTGATTTTCATTCTGATCTTGATCGTGATCTTGATTTTCGTATTTCTGATTCTAGTTATTTTCATTTTGATCTTGGTTGTAATCTTGACATTGACTTTGAATTAGATTTGGATTTAGATCTTGATAGTGATCTTGACTTTGATATGAATTGTCTCGAGGTCAATCTCGATTTTGATCATATTCTAGATTTCGGCTCAGGTCAACAGAACGGCCAAATTCACGATGAATTTGATCTAGCCTTTGGATCTCAATTGTGATCTCAGTAGGCAGAGCCGTTCTGCGTATCTCATTGACTTTTGTAAAGTCGAGATCGACGTGGATCTCGTTGTTATAATTGCTGTATGTTCAGCATATGATGATATTGAATTCTCTGGCATTGAGTACAATATATCATTTATGTACATAATAAAAAACAATGGTCCTAGCATCGTGCCTTGCGGGACTCCCATATCAACTGTTTCATACTCACTCAATTGATTGTTTACTTTGCTCTTTGTTTTCTAGTGATTCTCGGGCTTGATTTTGCATTTCGAATAGGCAATAAATAGAAAATAGTCTACACGGAAATTAATGCTGGACAAGAGTTTACTTTTGCTACTCGGGGGTTTTCGGGGTCGCTGAACACGAATATCATGACGACAGCGGTCTCCAAGGTACCTGGAGTCCAGGGTGGACAGTATGAACGTCGTGAAGGACTCAGCCAACAGTGCGGAGCCCACTATTCCCTTCATCCAGATTAATTTGCACCACAGCAAAAGCGCTTCGGCAGTTTCGTCAAAGAGCGTGGCTGAGGTGCAGATAGGTATCGCCTTGATCCAAGAACCTTGGATCGATGCGAAAAGCACCGTAGCCGGATTAAGGGGCTGTGGACAACTGTTTCTGGCTGGGACTCGAGTAAGAACCTGCATAATCCTGAAAGGAATGGAGGGAGAGGCCTGGCCGAAACATTGCCACGCGGACATTACAACGGTAACAGTAAAGTTTAAAATAGGAGAAGGGGCAGAGACAGAACTGGTACTTCCCTAGTGATGCAACAGAAGCACCCCCACCCGATGAGGTGAGGGCACACATTGGGGAATGCAACAGGAGCGGGAAGCGTATCCTAGGCTGTGACGCAAACGGGCACCACACAATCTGGGGCAGCTCGAACTGCAATAACAAAGGAGAGGAGCTATTGGAATATATAGCTTCGGCGGAACTGGACTTTATAAATAAGGGCAGTGTCCTTCAGGAACTCAGTAAGGGAAGAGGTCCTGGATGTTACACTAGCATCGAGGGGGATCGGGCGTAGGATACTGGGATGGAGAGTAGCAGAGGAGGTCTCCATGTCAGACCACGAAAAGATCCGCTTCGAACTAGGAAACGTCAAGGCTAAGGAGCAAATGTGGAGGAATCCCAGGAAAACTGACTGGGAAAACTACCGCAAATGCCCAGACCTGCTAGCACCGATCGTCTGTGCAGCAGCGAAGAATTGGATGATTACTGCAGCAAAGTGCATGAAGCTCTAATAGGAGCTTTTGGAAGCAACTGCAGGCTAAAGAAAAGGACATTAGGCAAAGGTGCTCCCTGGTGGAATTCCAATTTGGAATCCGAACGCAGGGAGATAAGGAAACTTCTTAGGAAATGGAAAAAACGGAGAGGCGAGACTGAGCGGGAGGCTTACAAAGCTGCCTAGACCAGCTACAAAAAGGTATTGGAAACGGCCAAGAGGGAAGAGATACTGTGACGAAATCGACAGTATAGCGAGGTTTAATAGAATTCTAGCCAGACCAACGATAGGAAGCTCTGGACGCATAAAGACACCATCCGGAGGGTGGGCAGCGAAATAAACATTTTTAACACTGATATTTTACATTAATTGTCGCCGCATAGATGTTGCTTTCTCGGCTATTTTGTGATCATGAATAGACATCTCTGAATCAGGACAACTCGCCTTTGAATCATGTGCCACACGTGCTTCGTGCCGAATAATAACTGTATTTTCAATGGGTTCTAATAATTCCTTTATTCTGGAATTCGGTGTTAACGATCGAAGTGATTTTTGATCGATCATGTGTATATTTTTGGCAGAATGATATCTGACTGTAGGCAATACCATATTCTCGTCGCAGTAAACACTCGGCAACTGGTTCTCTTTGGAGGAGAGCTTGATCTTATGCTGCGGCGACTTGCCATCCTCCCCGTTCCTCACGGTGGTGAGCAGCCAGTCGCTCGTATGCGCCTGCCCGTTCTGAATAAGATCGTTATCCGTGGGCTTAATATAAAGACCAATCGGTGACTGTACGCTATGCAACGGGTTCTGTGTTGCAGTGGACGCCTGCTTCGGGTCCGAGAAATACGTCGTTGGTGTTGCGGCTCTTTTCGGATCCGAAAAGCGGATAGTGCAGTGAGGAGGCATTGGCCTGTCTATTACAAGCCCACTTCCCGGGATTGGAAAACACGGAGTCAACGCTACGACCAGATACTGATACCGAATCCTCGGCTCAGGACCGGGAAGTAGCGGAAAGAGTGGTTACAAAAAATAGAGTTAAATGGGCCATCGAGACCTTCGAACCTTATAAGGGCTGATGGTATATCTACCATCAGGTATATCAGGTATATCAGGTATGCTGGGAGTTCTACTACAAGAAGGATTAGAATTACTGGTGGACCCGCTAGTCGTAATATACAGGGCCTGCCTTGCATTGGGCTATATACCTGGGATCTGGCGGAAAGCCAAAGTAATCTTCCTACCAAAACCAGGTAGATGTATCCATGAAGGGGTGAAGGACCATAAGCCTTACGTCCTTCCTCCTTAAAACACTGGAAAGGTTTTAGTGGATCGTTACATCAAGGATGAGGCCTTCAAGGATGCCTACATCATGCGCAACATGCGTATAGGGAGGGTAAGTCCGTGGACTCAGCACTGAGTGACGCTACAAACAAGATCAAGAAAGGTATGAAAAACAGGGGCATGGTACTGGAAACTTTCTTGGATGTGGAGGGAGCCTTCAACTACACGACTGAGAAAAGCGTTTGCCAGGGAGCGCAGAGGCACGGGATTCCTGGAACCCGTCAGATGGATTCGCAGTTCTTTAAAGGACCGCATTATTGAGGAACATTGGGGCGCGTCGACGGGGGGCGGGGCGACAAGGGGGTGCCCTCAAGGAGAAGTGATCTCATCGACGCTCTGGTTCCTAGTAGTTGACGACCTTCTAAAGAGACTGAATGACCTGGGTATATACGCGCATGCAGACGATATACTCATTTTGGTCATGAGCGATGACGAACACATTCTAGGGGAGCTAAGGAGGCTCGCACTAGGAGTGGTGGTGAAATGGTGCAAGGAAGTCTACCTGTCGGTCAACCCCAACAAAACGGAGCTGGTGGTTTTCACGAATATAAGGTTAAAAAAATAGGACCGATCAGACTACAAGGGGAAGAACTACTATTTCGAAGGAAGTACCTGGGAGTCACTTTTGATTCGAGACCAAAATGGGCAAAGCATTTGGAAAACAGTTGGCTAGCTTTACTTTTGGGCTTGTAGAAGGGCATTTGGGGCAACATGGGGACTAAAACCAAAGATGCTCAAATGGATTTATACGGCGATTCTGAGGCCCATGGAGCAATAATATGTAGCCCAGAAGTAAACTGAAAACATACTCAGCAACCTTAGACAGGCTGCAGGGAATGGTAATGAGAGGTATCACGGGGGCAAGAAGGCCTCTCAAGGCGTTGGACATTGCACTGGATCTTCCACCCCTAGAGGTAATGAGAGCGGCCGCTTTCAAAGCTGCAGTCAGATCTAACAAGGGACGGCCCAGATCAGAAGACACCGACTTAGTCAGGGACCTCGACCTGGACCGGGAGTTCGACTCACAGCCAAAGAGGTTCTCCTTTCAGAAGGGATTTACGGTTGGGATACCGAGCAGAACAGAAGGAGATACGTCTGTGGTAGGTGGAGAACACTGGTACACAGACGGATCCAAGGATGAGAAAGGTGCCGGAGCATGGCTGAAGCGCAGCACCAGAGAACTAGTGTTTGCCTTGGACACACATGCAACGGTTTTTCAAACAGAAGTAAGGGCCATTACAGGCTGCGTGGAGATGAGGCTGGAGAAGGAATGGGCAAACCGAAAGGTAACCATACATATATACAGCACACAAACTTTGGCTGTGAGTCGAACTGTGTTTGTGACTCCTGGTCCAGGTCGAGATCCCTGACTAAGTCGGTGTCTTCTGATCTGGGCCGTCCCTTGTTAGATCGGACTGCAGCATTGAAAGCGGCCGCTCTAACCATTATCTCTAGGGGTGGAAGATCCAGTGCCATGTCCAACGCATTGAGAGGCCTTCTTGCCCCCGTGATACCTCTCATTACCATTCCCTGCAGCCTGATTAAGGTTGCTGAGCCTCTTTTCAGTTTACATCTGCTGTATACACATATAGAGCAGAGCCGCCATTGCAAGCCTTGGAAAGGTAGATGTCACCTCGCGTGATGTCAGCCTATGCCGGGGAGCCCTGGAAAAACTGGCTGAAGTATGTGAGGTGGAACTCAGATGAGTCCCAAGACACTCTGGCATACTGGGAAATGAAAAGGCAGAGGAGGGGAGCGGCAGGACTAAGGGTAATCGGAGTCAACACTGCTGTTCCTCTCTGCGCGGTTGTTGAAAGGATACGTAACTGGATTAATAGGGAACATATAGCAAGATGGAAGTCAAGGGTGCAGACATGACAAGCTGTTTCTTGGTGAGGAGGCACCCAAGAGCTGGACCAGGAAATTGATCGACCTCCCCAAGGCGACGATCAGATCCTTTGTAGGATGGATGACAGGACATTGTGAACTGGAAAACTTTAAGAGAGGAATTGGAAGGGTGGCTGAGGGCAGCTGCAGACTCTGCGGAGAGGAAGAGGAGACACCCATACACCTGCTTTGCTTCTGCCCAAGGGTTCTGGGAGGGAGGCATCGGGTGTGCGGGGAGTGCCTCCCAAAACCAGAGGAAATCCGCACACTGAGTCTGCGCGATCCTCAGCTTACTGGTCTATATTAAAGGTATGATGGTGGGAGGGTAGTCAAGGAGGCAAAGCGCAATGGGCCATAGAGGCCTACGCGCGAGCTGACACGTCCCCGAGCAGTGGCCGTCAGTGCGCCTCCGACAACCTTCGACTATCAGACTAATAGTCGGATATAATAATATCGACGGACCTCTTGCACCGTATCAACGAACTTTCTCGCTCATTGTTGTGACCTCCAAGGCCCGCGCGATTTTCCTTTGATTATTTTGAACTTGTCTATTGAAACAGGAGAATGGCCAGAGGCTTTAAAAATAGCTAAGATAACGCCAATTCATAAGGCTAAAGAAAAACATCTACCAACAAATTACAGACCTGTCATTGATTTACAATATATCAAAAATTTTTAAAAAAGTTATACACAAAAATTATTACATTTTGTCAACCAATGTAATTTGTTATCAGATAAACAATTTGGAATCAGAAAAAACAAAAGTACTAAGGATGCACTTTTATACATAACAGATCTACAATGTACTTGACAAAAGTGACCAAATTGCAATTACATTCCTTGATCTTGCCTTCGACACAGTTGATCATCAAATGCTTCTAGATAAATTATACAACTACGGTATCAGAGGAAAACTAATAAACTAATAAACTAATAAACTAATAAAACCCATAAACTAATGAAAAGTTATTTAAGTAATAGAAAACAAAGAGTCAAAGTAAACAATCAATTCAGTGAGTATGAGACAGTTGATATGGGAGTCCCACAAGGCACGATCCTAGGACCATTGTTTTTTATTATGTACATATGAGGCGTTTCGCCTCAACTCTCCCAGCGCGGCGCGCGAGCGTCAAATCATGCTATTTTCAAGTCGTGTTTACGATATCAATATGAATTTCAAAAAATTATGTGATAAGCGTTCCCGACGTATTTTTTCCTCAGCTTTCCAATGGTGTAAGTGGTTTTTCCGAAATTTTCCATTTTCACCCTCAAAAAGTATAAAACATACTATATCTCGGAAAGTATATTTTTAATATTTTTTTTTATCATCTAGATCGAAAGCTGAGCATTTTTTACGTCGGAAAGGATTTTTTGCAAAATTTGCTCGAATGTTTTTCTTAGAGAAACAGAACGCGAAAGAGCAGACGCAGCGTCTCCTTCGTGCGCGGTATGCGGCGCGCTGTACAGCGCGTGGACTAGATGTATTTCGCTCTCTAGTAACCTTATTATTTTTATTTATCATTTTTAATTCTTTATGGAATATCTTTTTGCACTTCGAATTTCACTTATATGCACGATTGACATTTTCATAGGTTATTTCGTAAAAGAAAAACCGCTGCCAATTCTTTGGCACTTAGCTTCCTCAAACTAATTCATCGTTTCCTAATTAAAAATTGAAATTCTGAAAATACATTTTTCATAAAAAGGAATGCTAAAGAATTTCAATAATACTTTGAACCGATGCGTCTTATACCAGTTTCTTGCAAAATAGTATATTACGTACCTATTTTAAAAAAGCTTTGACAGACCACTAAGTTAAAAAAAATTGAGATTAAAAAGAGATAAAAGAAGGGGCTAAAAATGGCACTATTAATACGTTTTGATATTTTAATTTACTGCATTATATAAAAATATTAAAATGATAGTTCTCGAAAATAAATGTATAATATATATTCATATAGATAATCACTTAAAATTGCAACACAATATTGCCACCAACAAGTGTAATAAGTAACAGTTAAAATTTCAAGTCGATAAATAAATTATTTTTTGAGATACTAATTTTTTAAATATAAAAAAGTTTTCATTAATAACAAATGACCGAGTGAAGATATTTTAAATTTTAAATTTTAAAAAAGAAAATGTAGGTAATTTGAATACCTTTTAAGAGAAGTATATTATTTTATGTAATAATTACTATAAGATACGAAAAAATCAAAAAAACTAAAAATTCAAAATTGTTTTTTGGTTATAAAACAAAAGAAAATCAATAAAATCCCAAATCCATCAGGGTACTTTCCTTTTGCCGCAAGACGAAGCGAATAAGCTTTACCCGACGAAAATCGGTTGATTAGTTTCGGAGATATTAAGAGTTGAAATATACACACACACACACGCACACACACACATACATACATCCACGAAATAAAAAATCATCAAAATCAAATAATATACACATATACCACCATAAAACATCTTTTTGAAGACTTTTTTTCGAAATTTTTTTTCACCGTTACAAAGCTTCCTCTTTGAGGAAGCAAAAACATTACAATCAATTTGAAATAGCAGAGACGCAACGCTTCTCACTTACTTTTTACCCGATAGGTGGCTTGCGTATAGAAAATTTTTGCCCGAGAGTAATTTGTTGTATCCAATTATATAAGTCTGATGAATTTTCGATCTTTGTTATCCTTGAAATTGTTTAAGAATTTTAACGCTGTTTCCGTTATATTTGTGTTCTTCGTGTGTTTGCTGATTAAATCATAATTTATTTTTGGTTTATTTATTGCATTTATTTTCTTGCTACTGAAATGGATCCAGCTTTGAAGCTGAAATGCATAAATCCTTTTAATAAAATTAATCACTCTGTGCGTAAAAATTTGTCGAATTTTCCTTCAATATTTAGGAGTGCGTATCCCCTCGTACCAGGAAACGCGAAAATTTGTTCCAACTGTCAACGTCAACTTTATAAACATAAGTTAGATTTACCTTCATGCGATGCCAAAAAAGCTAAAATTGAATGTACTGATGAATATCATAAAGCAGGCGTGGCAGTTCTCAACCAATTAAAAAAAAATGTTTAGAATCACCGGGTAAGGAAGATAAAATTCAGCTACTCATGCTTGCTCCTGATTTTTGGTCTCGCAGAGACTTAATCAGAGAGTTCGGTTGTACTGAGTGGGAAGCTCGAGAAGCGAAAAAGTTAGTAACTGAAAGTGGAATTTTTTCAAAACCTGAAAAGAAAAGGGGCAAAATATTTCCAGTTGAAAGTGTAGATTCAGTTAAACGTTTTTATGAGAGGGACGATATTAGTCGTGTAATGCCCGAAATTAAAAGATTGTATATCTGTTAAGCAGGATAATGGTAAAAGAGAACATGTACAGAAAAGGTTACTACTTGGTAATTTACGTGAAATTTATTGTTTATTTAAAAAAGAGCATGAATCTCTTAATATTGGCTTCACTAAATTTACTCAATTGAGGCCGCCGCATTGTGTTCTAGCGGGAAGCAGTGGTACGCATAATGTATGCGTATGTGTACACCACGAAAATATCAAGCTGATGTTAAATGCTATTAATTTACAGAGTTTAACTGAAGGTACTCGACTATTTCTTAAAAACTACCACGATTGCATCTAAGCAATCGTATGTAGTAATGCTAGTTCGAAATGTTACTTGGGAGACTGTTTAGATTGCCCCAATATGTCTGTATTACGGAAACATTTGCTTGAATGTTTTGAGAGAAATGATATTTTTCAAATACAGTATGAGTCATGGCTTCAGACAGATCGTTGCACAATAGTATCTACAACTGTAAATGTTTATGAATTCATGAACATACTGGGAGAAAAATTAATAAAATTTAAAACTTATGACTTTTTTGCGAGAGAACAATATCTTTTCTTCTGTATTTCTGTTCCTTTTTACATTCGGAGCCCCTATCTGTTTCTTGTATTTTTTTTACTGTAACGGGCCTTAAGAGTTTCATCCCGATCACCGGAGTTTCTAGACCTGTGTATGACACTTAACACGTAAAATGGAGTAAGGAATAAGGAATAATACTTATTTTTATTTTTTACTTTAATGCGGGCAGTATATCTATATATACTGCGAATAAAAACTTATTCGTTATTTTTATTCTTTATTCGTAACATTTGTAGATTAGGAATACCACCGATATAGATATTTTAGCCTGTGTTATTTCTTATTCTTATTCCTTACTCCATATTGCGTGTCGAGGGCGTATATGACGGTGCTTGAACTTTGGGCGTATTCCGTAAGTCGATTAGGGCAAGCGCACGCTAAAAACTTAAGCGGAAATAAGGGGGAATAAGAGGGAATAAAAGGACTTATTCCCATTTATTTCCTCATATATACACTAACAAGGCATTTTCTTATTCCCTCAACTTAAGTTTTTAGCGTGCCCTGGCCCGTGTGCTGTTAAGCACACAGGATTCCGTTCCGAAATGCATGTCGAATATTCGTTTACTTATGGAACGTTCCAAAATTCGATTCGTGTTCGCTAGGGCGCCTTTTCATGTAGCCAATGCTATGCATGAGCGCGAGAGAGAGCATAAATAATGCTTTCTCTCTCTCACTCATAGTCAAAAGGCCTCCACAGGGTAAAAGGAACAGGAACAATTATAAAGAACAGACACAGGAATAATAATAAAAGCATTGCTTTTATTTCTATATATACTAGGAACAAGAAGTTGTTCCTAGTATATATGGTTCTACAAAATTCTATATATACTAGGAACAACTTCTTATTCTTAATACATATAGATATACAAGCAATGCATTTATTCTTATTCTTGTGCCTGTTCTTTATACTTGTTCCTGTTCCTTTTACGCTGTGGAGGCCTAAGGGCTAGTACACTTAAAAAAGGAATACGAAAAAAACACAGAATTCCCTACTGAAAAACGCCACATGGGATCCAGGTGGGATCCACACGGGATCATTCATAGATTCTATATGATATCCACATGGGTCCTGTTCCTTTTACGCTGTGGAGGCCTAAGGGCTAGTTAAGGGCACTTAAAAAAGGAATACGAAAAAAACACAGTATTCCCTACTGAAAAACGCCACATGGGACCCAGGTGGGACCCACACGGGATCTTTCATAGTTTCTATATGGTACCCACATGGGTCCCACATAGGACCCATGTGGGGTTTTGTCCCAGGAACCACATGGGTCCCACATGGGTCCCAGGTCTGATGCAGAAAAATATAAATAGCCATGTGGGAACCATGTGGGAACCATGTGGGAGCCATATGAGAAACATATGGGAAGCTTGTGTTTATAAAACGTTTTATAATATTTATTTATTTATTTGTTTATTTATTTATTTGTTATTATAACTTGGAAACGGCTACAGATAGAGCAAAATGGCTTGAATTTGGCGGTGACTAAAGGAATATTAGGATTAGTGATAATTCAAATCAATTTACTGTTTATTTGCTAAGGACTCTTCAGTTTGTTGAATTTTTTATAAATAAATAAATAAATAAACATTATTCCCATATGAGTCCCACAGCCGATTCGCACAATCCACTCGAACGGTATGTAAAAATTCTCATGTGGTTCCCACATGGCTATTTATTATATTTTTCTGCATCACACCTGGGACCCATGTGGGTTCTGAGACAAAATCCCACATGGGTCCCATGTGGGATCAACAAGGAAACTATGTGAGACCCATGTGGGTACCATATAGAAACTATGAAAGATCCCATGTGGGTCTCGCCTAGGTCCCATGTGGCGTTTTTCAGTAGGGTTGCCAACAACTCTGCTAGTAAGAAAGAAAATAGCCATTTTAACTTTACAAGGGTCAAATACTTACTCTTTTTCGATAGTCTTATTGGACTACTATTCGAAATAGAATTATGTGCTTTTTCTGAATTGGTAAAGATAGATACCGTCGTTACGTTTCGAGCTTGTACCGGAGATGGTATTTGCCAACACTATAACAAAAAATGAAATAAATTAAAATAAAATTTTACCAAACTTTTACATGGAAAATGTTGAATAATATACCCCAAACCAATATTCGCAATATCTTGGTTGATAATATCTTGTGAATTTCTTTGCAAATAAACCTTGTGCATGTTAAGATAATTATCCAGTCTTGTAAGATCTTGTTTAGAAAGTTGTACTCCTTTATGCATTTCATCGAGAATGAGCTTCTTAATAACCTTGGACCTAATCGCCTCTATATATACGTAATGCAAATTCCTTATAACACTGTAAAATACATATCTCTACTAATCTGTTTATATAATCTTCCATATTCTGAGTTTCTGGAGCAAGAAATTTGACATTGTTGACATCTGTAACACCTGATACATTAATAATTACATACGGACCTCGTCATTTTTATATCTTCTTAACTACGATTAAGGGGATGCATTACCTCTATACATTATTCACGGTTACCGACAATTACAGTTTTTCGTTTCGTTAATTTAATTGTTTAAATCACATGATTATTAATGCAGAGACACATTCTTTAAAGACTAGAGAATGTTCGTCTGGTCCACATTAGTTGTTAGTCTCAAAATTGATTTAACGAAACGAAAAACTGTAATATCGGTATACAGTAGCCCCTTAAGTTGACAATTTTATCGCATATTTAATTGGAGGTTGGTGCACACACAAAGGTAGGAAAGGGGAAAAGAGTGTGAACATAAAAAGATGGATAGAGAGGCAAGTAAGAAATGTGCGTTTAATATAAAAAATCACTATTAAGTATAATTAAGCCCTGATAAAAACGTTGCCGGGTTTCTCGCCGGAATTAGGCTAGATTTATTGAAAATCGGCGAATTCTAGTTTAGGAATCCACCAAGAAACCCTATGAGTCGTGACATGCATTTTATATGTCGTTCCGGGTAGAAACCAGTGAAAAATTAAAAATATGAATTTCATGTAATTATTAGTTTTAATTCAAGAAAAACGTTCTGTAACAGTAACGTAACCATACCAAGTTTAATTCAAAATGATATGGATAAAAATATAAAAAATAAATTTCTGACAAATGTATAATGATAAAAGTAACCTAACCTTACTTTTTACATTAAACAATTTATGTTTATAGACTATAACTTAATAACTTTCTTATACACAGTCACTTATGATTATTTAAGAAATATAATTTGGCACAATAAATTGCGCATTGTAAAAATGCTTAAAAGAAATATCAGCTCCGAAAAAATTACGTTTTCTTAATACTACGATAGTTCTAGTAGAAGTAGGTATGTGTAATGCGCATTTCAGAACCTACGAATATCGGCTGGGGCTTTATCGAGGTGAGCGACATAAGCTCACTTCGCAATCATTGAAAGTTACATGACGGCCACTCACAATGCTTATGCACAGTGTGACGGTCACGCAACGGTGAGTGACCGCGAAGTGAAATTATTTCCCTCGTCTCGATCAAGCCCCTGCCGGGTTTCCACCGAGAATCGCGCTCTCTTTCAGCCTTGATTTTAGCGAATGGTTCTGACCAGTTTCTAGAATACTGGCTAGAAGGAGGAGCAGCCTTCTACCAAAAAATCTCAGATGAGACCTCAGTTGAAATCTCACCTGAAATATCACGCCAAAATCTCATATATTTAAAAATCAAAATTTTACAGTAATTTCAAATCGTTAAATATGAATTTTTTGATTTTTAGTATTTTTTATGCTATTATAATAGTAATAGCATACCAGAAACACGCGCAATAAAACATTTTGTATTGATTTTTAAGGTTGTCCTGGCGCGAGGATTAGCGTTTTGATATTGGTATAACTGCGCCCTATCATTTAGCATTAGATTAAAGAACTGTTGCCAACTCCAAATAATGAAAATTCATTTAGATTCTAATTTCTATTTTAACAAATTTTTTATTATTTTATAAAATTATGGCATTGTAAATTCGTTAAAAATTCATTAAGTGTTTTCCCGGACCATGTGATTAAATAAAATTCTTTATATCTGTTGGTATATATGGTACATTTATGTGGTGCGAGAGTGAGAGAGAGAGAACATGCGCAGCGCCATCACACGTTGACTGATTGAGAGAGTGAGAGCAAGTCGTCACTTGATCCTCGCCCTCCGCTGCGTGCGGTAGTAAGTCCAGTCGGGAGATCAGATTAATAAAGTTACTGTTTAATTGTTAACCGTCGGGTTGTTTATTGCTCCCCCTCCTATCACGGTTTTTCTTAACATGGTAGCGAAGAGTCGTGGTTGAAGTGCCGCGAGAAAAAGTCGAGAGCACGAAGGAAAGCTCGAGACAAAGGGTGAGCCGGCGCGATCGCGCATTCGAAAAGCTTTTTCCTCTTGACTCTACGTCGACCTTCGGGTGGCGTAGGGCAAGTAAAAATTTCGCCAGTGCATGGAAGGCGAAAACAAGGAAGCTGTCTAGATTGAAACTGAAAATAAAGAAGTTGAACAAAAAGAAGTTCCCGCGGAAATCAAAATGACATCGGAAAACAAAGGATTTACAATGCAAATGTTTGATGGGAGACAGTACGACAAATGGAAGTACAAACTAAAGCTGTTCTTGGAATTTAAGGAATGCAGTGAAGTTATTGTACATGACGAAAGACCGGAAGAAATAACACAAGCAGTATGGAAGAAAAAAGAGATAAAATCTAAAAACTATATTGTGAATGGTATAACAAATACGCAACTGGAGTTAATAATTTCTGAAAAAAGTGCCAAAAAAATGATTGATAAACTAGACGAGAATTATTTAATTAAAAGTAGTGCAGGAAAGTTGTTGTGCAAAAGAAAAATGCTCTATTTGAAAATGGAAGAAAGTGAAAACCCGACAGAATTTTATAATAAATTTGAAAAGTTAGTGAACGAATTAAAAAATGCGGGAGAAAATGTGACAAAAGAAGATAAATTAAATTATTATTTACTGACGCTACCAGAAAGTTTATCGCACATAGTAGAGATTTTGGATGCATTAACGGAAAAGGACAAAACAGTGGAATTTGTGAAATCAAAATTGGAATTAGATTTCAAGAAAAGACACAGTGAAAGTAAAAATTTAAAATCGAATGCTTTTGTGTTTGAGAAGAAGAAAAATTTAGAAAAGAAAAGAGGACATTGTGTTATTCATGTGGTGGTGAAGGACACATACAATACGATTACCCGTCGAAAAACAATTCCGGGAATCACGCGCCACAACAAGAAGGTGGAAGCGGACAGGAGGGTCGCGCGCCACAGTGGAGAGGGGGAACCGGCAGAGGCTACTCGCAACAGCGAGGAGGCGCGCGCGGACGCGGAGCTAGCCAACAGCGATCCAGCTTCAACCGGCGTGGCGGTAGCAGCTACGGACAACGCGGCCGAGGAGCGAAAGCCAGCGACGGCGGCCAAGCTGAGCGAGGCGCGCACGACAGAGTAGGATTCAGCGCGTCAGTACAGGTTAATTCTACGAATACCAAGAACGATAATATAAATAAAAATAAAATTGAGTGGATTTTGGACAGTGGTTGTACGGATCAAGTAATAAATAATGACAATTATTATAGCGATTTTATTGAATTAAAAGAACCGATTAACGTAAAAGTAGGTGATGGTAGAGTTCTAAAAGCAACTAAAGTAGTACACGTTAATAGTAAATTTAAAACGTTTAATAATAATGAAGTAGAAATGGAAGTAGAAATGGAAAATGTTTTCTATGTAAAAGATATGAACAGAAATTTAATTAGTTTTGCTAAAGTAACTGTTAAATATAAAGTTGTATCAATTGGGAATAATTCAAAGATTTATGATAATAATAAATTAATTGGAGTTGCTTGGAAGAAAGATAGAATTTATATAATGACGAGTTATTTATAAAATAATGTAGAGTCAAATATAGTTAGAAAGGTAAACGGAAAAATGACTTTAAAAGAAAAATGGCATAGAACATTAGGACATGTTAATTTTAATTATTTGAATACTATGTGTAAAAATAAAGTATTGGAAGGATTGCCTAATGAAATTGAGTCTGATTATTTTAAATGTGCAACGTGTATTGAGAATAAAATGCACAATATTCCTTTTGAGAATAAGAGGAAAAGAGCTAAATAGATTTTAGAGATTGTACATACAGATTTAAATGGGTCACACTCAGACGGTTACAAAGGGGAAAAATAGTTTATTACTTTTATTGACGATTATAGTAAAATAGCTAGGGTTTATCCGATAAAGTCAAAAGAAGAAGTATTTGATAAATTTAATGAATATATTAATTTAGTAGAAAATATGACTGGTAAGAAAATAAAAAAACTGAGATGTGATAATAGGCACAGAATATTTAAAGAAAATTATGTATAGATTGTTTAGAGAAAAGAGAATAGAATTAGAGCCGTGTCCACCGTATGTACACGAGTTGAATGGCATCGCGGAAAGGTACAATAGGACGATTATGGATAGCGCTAGGCATTTGTTAGCCGAATCCAAATTAGATAAAAGATATTGGCCAGAAGTAGTCAGCACGGCAGCTTATTTAAAGAATAGGACAATTGCTAATACAGTTGAGAGGAATAAATCTCCTTATGAGATATTTTTTAATGAGAAGCCAGATACGAAATATTTGAAATTATATGGCAGTAAAGTTTTTGTGAGAGTACCTGAAAATAAAAGAAATTCGAAATGGGATAGAAAAGCAGATTTAGGAATTTTGATAAGTTATGATGTAGTGGGCTACAGAGTTTTGATAAATGGTAGAGTAATTGTAGCTAGACATGTAGATATCGTTGAGGAAGATGTGAAATGTATTGGCCTAAGCGATAACGATATCGAAAATGAAAGTTTAAATGAAAACTTTTAAAACGTTTTTTTGCCTCACTCTACTTCAACCCGCGGGTGGAGTAGGGGTGGAAGGGCTAATTAGAATAGTAATTTAGAAAATTTAAATGAAAATTTATATGAAAATATTGAAAACGAAAACGAAGTAGAAAAGGAACCTGATTTAAGAAGGTCAGAAAGAATGATTAAAAAGAATGATTAAAAATTTACGCGATTTGATGATAACTATGTATATAGCGGATGTATTTATGTAAATTATTGTAGTGCAGATAGTCCAGTAAGTTTTAGAGAGGCTGTAGAGAGTGATGAGTCTAATTTTTGGACAGACGCAATGAATAAAGAGATGAATTGTTTAGATAAAAATAAAACATGGCAATTAGTTGAAAAGCCAAAGAATTAAAAGGTATTAGATTTAAAATGGATTTATACTAAGAAAAGCGAAAATGTTTATAAAGGAAGAATAGTTGTAAGAGGCTTCCAACAGACTGATGTGATGGACGATATATATTCACCTGTTGCGAAAACCCAAACCTTAAAAGTTTTGTTATCATATTGTTGTCCAGAAGGATTATTAATTGAACAAATGGATGTTGAGACAGCGTTTTTGAATGGCAATGTTAAATCAAAACTTTTTGTAAAACAACCTGAAGGGTTTGAGGATGGAACTGAAAGAGTATGTTTGTTAAACAAAGTATTGTCTGGGTTACGTGAAAGCTCCAGAGATTGGTATGAGTGCCTAGATAATTATTTAAAGGAATTAGGATTTGTAAGAAGTGATCATGACTATTGTTTGTATACGTTAAAAGATAGAGATGAGATAATTTATTTAATTATATTTGTAGATGATCTTCTAATTTGTTGTAAAAGTAGACAGAGTTTAGATATGATAAAAGGGTTATTAAAAGTAAGATTTCAAATGAAAGATTTAGGTAAAATAAGCACGTATTTAGCAATTAATATTGAATATAATGAAAAGAAAAATTAAATGTCTTTAGATCAGGAAAGATATATTGAAACACTAGCTAGAAAGTATAATATTGAAGAAGCGAAATTGTACGATACTCCAATGGAGCAAAATTTAAAATTAGAACCAGCGGAAGAATTAAATGAAAATTTAAAGTACAGAAATTTGATAGGAGCACTTTTGTATATTAGCTCAGGTACAACATTAGACACAAGTTACAGCGTTAATTATTTAAGTAGGTTTCAAAACTATTACGATGAGATGCATTATAGATACGCATTAAAGATTTTGAAATATTTGTATTTAACTAAAGATTTTAAATTAAGGTATAAAAGAAATGATAAAGTATTTTATATATATATATATATATATATATATATATATATATATATATATATATATATATATATATATATATATATATATATATATATATATATATATATATATATATATATATATATATATATATATATATATATATATATATATATATATATATATATATATATATATATATATATATATATATATATATATATATATATATATATATATATATATATATATATATATATATATATATATATATAAGTATTATATATATATTATATATATATAAATTCTTGAATGTTATGTTGATGCCGATTGGGCAGGAGATTGCGTAGATAGAAAATGGACGACAGGTTACATTGTAAGATTATATGGAAATGTTTTTCAGTGAAAATCAAAGAAACAAGGAAGCGTAACAAAGTCTTCGACAGCTGCTGAATATGTAGCACTGTCAGAAGCAGTGAGCGAGATTTTAATAATTAAAGATTTGTTAATTGATTTTAATGTTAAGTTAGATAAACCTGTAAATATTTATGAGGATAATTCTGGCGCTGTAAATATTGCGACGTTTGGTAATTTTACAAAGAAATCAAAGTACATAGAAGTACATTACGATTTTGTAAACGAGAATTATGAAAAGGGTTTAATAGATATTGTAAAAGTTAGCTCAGAGAAAAATGTTGCAGATATTTTAACTAAGGCTCTAGGACGAGTAAGATTCGAAAAACTGAGAAATTTATTGAATTTGATTTGAAAGATAATGTATTGCGCGCACCATAAGTATAAGGAGGCGTGTTTGTATATATGGTACATTTATGTGGTGCGAGAGTGAGAGACAGAGAGAGAGAAGATGCGCAGCGCCATCACACGTTGACTGATTGAGAGAGTGAGAGCAAGTCGTCACTTGATCGTCGCCCTCCGCTGCGTGCGGTTGTAAGTAGAGAGCAGTCGGGAGATCAGATTAATAATGTTACTGTTTAATTGTTAACCGTCGGGTTGTTTATTGCTCCCCCTCCTACCACGGTTTTTCTTAACAATATCAGTCATAAAAATATCGAAAATTATGCGCGTAACGCTTGGGAACGTCGCTGTTGCTATCTCTTTCACTCTTACCCTCACTACACGAGTTCTTCTCACTCACACCCGTTGCTTGTTATCGGACATCATCGGATTCCCTACTTTTTCCAACTTAAATCAGTATAACTTTTCTTCTAGCGACAGAATCATTCCGAAACTCCGCGTACTACTTTTCAAAATCACAAATACTACACAATATACTTGATTTCTATATCAATCCTACCACTACGAATACTTTTTTTGGAGGTTAACCGGGTGAAAATCCACGGCCTGCCATAAGAGCCCATGTATTTTCACTCAACTTTGACAATTTATTTCTTTATTTATTCGATACCTATCGACCAGATCGTTCTAGGTTTGAACATGGTGGCGTGAAATATCGTAAATTAAACACAGTAATTTTTTTATTAAATTCTGGTCACTCGACTCTCGCGCCAGGACAACCTTAACATTTTGTAATTATTAAAAAATTCTCAGGTGAGATCTCAGGTGATATTTTACATGAAATGTCCTGTAATATCTCATGAGAAATCTCAGGTGAGATCTCACCTGAGAACTTTTTGTAAGATTAAAAAGGCTAAAATGGCTATAAAGTTTTTTATTATTTGTCTTCCAGTGTACCATCTGGATGATAACATTGTAAGGAACACTTTGAATTAAGTAATTTAACTATTTTTAAGTAATTTAAATTTTAGTGAAATTTTGATTTTAAATTACATGAGATTTTGGCGTGACATTTCAGATGAGATTTCAGTTGATATCTCACCTGAGATTTTTTAATAGGGCCGTTTTCTTGAAGCCAGTTTCTGGCGTTAGTTCTACCCTCTTGATGTAGAGGCGCTGTGATCTGCGGTTCAATATAGAGTATATCCTATAATATAAGAGATTCAGTACGGATTAAACAGTCAAAAAGTATGAAACCAGTATTACTGTTCTTCTTTCCAGCTTATGTAACTTAAGTTTCCATCGATGAAGCCCATCGAAAATTTTTTTTTTTTTATAATTAATGAATCGACAAATAAATCACTCTAATGGCCACAGAAACAAAGAAATGCAAGGTCAGAATAGTATAAATGATCCCTCGAAGGATAACCACCCCTTCGGACCGTATAACGGGGATGAAAAGCAATAATCATTTTTTTTCTCGATTGCTATATACTTTCTCCTCAATTTTTCAATTGATTATACTTACAGCATGTAAAAACTTAACGTTGAATTTTTTCAAAAAAATCCAAGCAGATAATCTACCCCTTACAGGCGAGTGAGGGGATGAAAAGCAATAATTATTTTTTTTCCCGACTGTTACATACTTTCTCCTCAATTTCTCAACGGAACATAGTTTGCAGCATGTAGAAACATAACCTTAAATTTTTTCAAAAAAATCCCAGCAGATATACTTCCCCTTTCAGGTGACTGAGGGGGATAAAAATCAATAATTATTTTTTTTCTCGATTGTTACATTCTCCTCAATTTCTCAATTGATTATAGTTGACAGCATGAAAAAACATAACCTTGAATTTTTTCAAAAAAATCCAAGCAGATATACTTCTCCTTTCAGGAAAATGTTTCATTAAAAATAATATGTATTAATATAAATTATAAATAAAAATTAATTCATACAAATATTAGTAGTTTTAAAAAAATGTCTGTATGTATATATGTATGTATAAAGGTACGTATATATGTCGACAGGAGATCTTGGGTCAATTAATTGTAAGTACATGGCTATATGTGTCATCAACGATTTTTGTATATGTTTAAATGGCTAATTTAAATACTAATAATAAAAACATAACCTTGAATTTTTTCAAAAAAATCCAAGCAGATATACTTTCCCTTTCAGGAAAATGTTTCATTAAAAATAATATGTATTTATAATATAAATACATCTTTCTAACAGTTGAATGGTTTCCTCATAATCAAAATTCACTAAGCATTTTTTAAAAATATTCAAATCATCTTGTTTCAAATCAATCATATCTGTTGCTTTTTGGACATTCATTTTTTTTAGTTGAAAATTTAAATGATTATCTAGTATTCCAAGATGGAGGATAGTGGGCTGCCACCGGAGGCAGTCCCTCCCGATATATACTATCGATGTCACAATACGCAAGCGGTTAAAACGGTAGTATGTATATGGTGTTGCAATGTTTTTCATAAAAGTGACTTTAATAGAAAAAAAAATGTAAGATACATAAACAGTGTATTAGTTGTTTATGATGAACACGATTTGAACATAACCTCAAATCAAGATCCCACACGTGCTGTGTTACTAAAACTACAAGAAGATCTGCAAACCAAAACTAAAGCGATTGAGAATCTTAGTAAAAACTATAGGAAAATAGAATCAGAGTACAGTAAACTTAAAATCAACTATGAAGGCCTCCTTCAAGAAAACAGAATGCAAGTTGATGAGCTGGATGAGACTACAAGCGAAGACAAGGACAGTGATAAAGTAAGTGCACTAATAACAGAAAACCAGCTGCTTAGGGAACTAAATACTGAATTGAAACATAAAAATCTGCTTTTAAACGAAATTCTAACGAAAGAAAAAGAACGACCGAGTAAATACAAGGAAACATATGCAGATATAATGTCAAAGAAGATACACATACCACAATCCAAAAAAGTGCCGAAAATTGTAGTGACAAGAAAAGACAAAGAAGAGAAATCTGTGATAAAGGAAAAAGTATTCCACTATCTACTTAAAGAAAAATCAATCCAAACGAAAAAAATTGATATGAAAAGTAAAGATGTAATTTCAATAACATGCATGAACGAGGAAAGTGCCAAGACAGCAAAAAGATTACTAGACGCCAAGCTCAACCACCTCTACAAGGTCGAAGAAGAACAGCTTAGTAAGCCTGTCATAAGAATAACTGGCATCGAAAATGAATTCAAGTCTGATATAAAAGCAATCGAAAATGATATAAACCAAAGAAATTTTTCAAATTTAGATACAAAGGGTAACGTATTACACGTAGCTGGCAATGACAAAAGCAGTAAAGTAACGGTCATCATGCAAATAACGGGTGAAATGCACAAACATATTAAAGAAAATAAAGACAGATTATTCGTTGGTTATCAGAATTGCAAAGTTTACGATATAATAAATGTGAAACCATGTTATAAGTGTGGTACAATCTAAGTGTGGTCATAATTGCCAAAGGTGTAAGAACCGCCCAACCTGTTTAAAATGTGCGGGAATGCATCTAACAGAAAAGTGCACATCAGATAAACAGTGCTGCGTCAAGTGTAGCTTCTCAAATAAGACATTTGGAAACGACTATAATACTGATCATGTTACCACTGACAGACAAGAGTGCAAAATTTTGAATGCTAAGGTAAACAAGGCTATGAACACTACTGAATATATAATAAAACCTGACTTACCGAGATACCTCGGTAAGGTAGATAACTTCGAGAAACGGACGCAAGAGTTAACTAAATCACCAACTAGATTACAAACTCAGGTGGGCGGAACTGAATTAATACTGGCAAAACCCAGGCTTGGAAGTTCGTCTTCACTTACATCGATAACAACAAGATCTAGATTTTACTCACAACAAGACCTCAGCCTCAGTTCGCCTACCAAAAATACGCAAGAGGGATCAACAAACTTTTAATTTAAGTGATACAAACTTTGGCAGTGAGATTGAAAATTTTAAAAAAGCTCTATTGCAAAAGTGTTAATAGGAAACATGAACTAAAAAATAAACTAAAAAATATATATAATAAACAAATGTATACATATTGTTTTACTTGCGTTAAGTTTTGAGAATTCTATTGACAACATTAAATGTTTAAGGTTTAAATATTTAATACTTAGTATATAAACTTTAGTGTATAAGTATAGTCTTAAGTATTCATGTACCAGCCCTCGTACAGGTAGTTAATATCTATCTCTGAGGACTTTACTCTATGTAATTTTGTTCTGGTTTAATAAATAAATAAAGTATCTTAAACCTTTGGACAAATCATCAATTAATGATAATTCCGTAAATGTCAAAACTTTCGTATCTTTTTTATGAGACATAATTATTTATTCTTGTACACAATAGCAACTATAAACCTAATAATAGCTCATTGAAGCTCCTATTACAGGTTCAATAATTTTAGCTGCTGTAATGTTAAAATTAGGGGGGTACAGACTAATACGTAGATTTATATTTATATTAAATAAAGATCTAAATAAAAATCAAATTCAAGATCAAAGTCAAGATTACAACCAAGATCCACTCGCCATTCCCTCGAATTATATTATGATATTTTTTGTTGAAATTTTATATAAACCTCGCTTAGATTGTTGAGAAAGGTAAAAGAAAATGTTCGATCTGTATCTTGCAGATCTTCTAAAATTACTAGGTTCTATGCCATTTTATTAAAGTATGCTAAAAATTTGGTGGAAATATAGAGTGTCACATTGCTGCTTGCTTACAATATTTCTATGTGAGAATTTTGCTTTTTGCTGTCTGCTGCCACCACAAGAATGTAAAAATGTAAAAAATGTAAAAATGGGAATTATTGTAAAAAATGTAGAAAATGTATATCAAGTAAAAAATGTAAAAAAAGGTATAAAAGGAAAACTAAGAACAAAAATTAAAAACATTAAAAATTTATAAATTTAAAAAATGTAAAGACAGGAAGAAATGTAACAGTTTTGAAAAATGTAAAAAGTGTAAGAAGTGCAAAAGATGACAGGACCTCTTGCACCGTATCACCGAATTTTCTCGCTCAATGTTGTGACCTCCAAGGCCCGCGCAATTTTCTTTGATTATTGTTGAACTTGACTATTGAAGCAGGAGAATGGCCAGAGGCATTAAAAATAGCTAAGATAACACCAATTCACAAGGCTAAAGAAAAACCTTTTCCAACAAATTACAGACTACTATTATTACTATGTCATTGATTTCCAATATATCAAAAATTTTTGAAAAAGTTATACACAAAAATTATTACATTTTGTCAACCAATGTAATTTATTATCAGATAAACAATTTGGATTCAGAAAAAACAAAAGATCTAAGGAGTACTTTTTCACATAATTTGATCCTGTTCTAGATTTCGACTCAGGTCAACAGAACGGCCAAATTCACGATAAATTTGATCTCAATTGTGATCTCAGTAGGCGGAGCCGTTCTGCGTATCTCATTGACTTTTGTAAACTCGAGATCGACGTGGATCTCGTTGTTATAATTTCTCATTCTTGGATCCGTCTGTGTATCAGTGCTCTCCACCTACCACAGATCTACATTTCTACATTTTCTCATTTTCTTTTATATTTTTTACGTTCTTTACACGATTTACATTTTCACTTGTTTCCCATTTTCACATTATTTACATTCTTTACATTTTCTACATCTTCTTCGTTGCTTGGGTTTTATACGTTTTTCACATTTTTAAAATTTTTGACGATTCTGTCATTTTTTGCACTTCGTACACATTTTACATTTTTCAATACTGTTACATTTTTCCCTGTCTTTACGTATTTTAATTTTATAAATTTTTAATGTTTTTAATTTTTGTTTTTTAGTTTTCCTTTTTTACCTTATCTTACATTTTTTACTTGATATACATTTTTTACAATTTTTACATTTTTTACATTTTTTACATTCTTATTTTACATTCTGGTGGCAGCAGACAGCAAAAAGCAAAATTCTTACATAGAAATATTGTAAGCAAGCAGCAATGTGACACTATATTTCCACCAAATTTTTAGCATATTTTAGTAAAATGGCATAGAACCTAGTAATTTTAGAAGATCTGCAAGATACAGATCGGACATTTGCTTTTACCGCTCTCAACAATCTAAGCGAGGTTTATATAAAATTTCAACAAAAAATATCATAATATCATTCGAGGGAATGGCGACTGGACCGGGTTTTGTATTCCCTCGCTCGCTTTAATCACATAGGGGCATGTGTCGGTTCTCGCTCAATCTTTTTTGGTTTTGATCTTGATGTCGATACTAATTATGGCCTTGATTTAATCCTGAGGTTGAGCCTGATTTTGCTGATTTTGATTTTCCTTGTGATCTTGATCGTGATCTTGATTTTCGCATTTTTGATTCTGGTTATTTTCATTTTGATCTTGGTTGTAATCTTGACTTTGATCTTGAATTAGATTTTGATTTAGATCTTGATAGTGATCTTGATTTTGATATGAATTGTCATCTCGAGGTTGATCTTGAGGTCAATCTCGATTTTGATTCTGTTCTAGATTTCGACTCAGATCAACAGAACGGCCAAATTCACGATGAATTTGATCTAGCCTTTGGATCTCAATTGTGATCTCAGTAGGCAGAGCCATTCTGTGCATCTCATTGACTTTTGTAAACTCGAGATCGACGTGGATATCGTTGTTATAATTGCTGTATCATCAGCATATGATAATATTGAATTCTCTGGCATTGAGTACAATATATCATTTATGTACATAATAAAAAACAATGATCCTTGCGGGACTCCCATATCAACTGTTTCATACTCACTGAATTGATTTTTACTTTGACACTTTGTTTTCTATTACTTAAATAACTTTTCATTAGTTTATGGGCATTTCCTCTTATACAGTAGTTGTATAATTTATCTAGAAGCATTTGATGATCAACTGTGTCGATGGCTTTTGCAAGATCAAGAAATGTAATTGCAATTTGGTCACTTTTGTCAAGTTCATTGTAAATTAGATCTGTTATGCATCCTTAGTACTTTTGTTTTTTCTGAATCCAAAATTGTTTATCTGATAATACATTACATTGGTTGATAAATGTAATAATTTTTGTGTATAACTTTTTCAAAAATTTTTGATATATTGGAAATCAATGACATAGGTCTGTAATTTGTTGGTAGATGTTTTTCTTTAGCCTTGTGAATTGGTGTTATCTTAGCTATTTTTAAAGCCTCTGGCCATTCTCCTGTTTCAATAGACAAGTTCAACAATAATCAAAGGAAAATTGCGCGGGCCTTGGAGGTTACAACAATGAGCGAGAAAATTCGTTGATACGGTGCAAGAGGTCCGTCGATATATATCTATTAGTCGGATAGTCGAAGGTTGTCGGAGGCGCACTGACGGCCCCTGCTCGGGGACGTGTCAGCTCGCGCGTAGGCCTGTATGGCCCATTGCGCTTTGCCTCCTTGACTCTACCCTCCCATCATCATACCTTTAATATAGACCAGTAAGCTGAGGATCTCGCCCAGACTCAGTGTGCGGATCTCCTCTGGTTTTGGGAGGCACTCCCCGCACTCCCGATGCCTCCCTCCCAGAACCCTTGGGCAGGAGCAAAGCAGGTGTATGGGTGTCTCCTCCTCTTCTCCGCAGAGTCTGCAGCTGCCCTCAGCCACCCTTCCAATTCTCCTCTTAAAGTTTTCCAGTTCACAATGTCCTGTCATCCATCCTACAAAGGATCGTCGCCTTGGGGGGTCGATCAGTTTCCTGGTCCAGCTCTTGCGTGCCTCCTCACCAAGAAACAACTTGGCATGTCTGCACCCTTGACTATCCTCCCATCTTGCTATATGTACCCTCTTAATCCAGTTACGTATCCTTTCATCAACCGCGCAGAGAGGAACAGCAGTGTTGACTGATTACCGTTAGTCCTGCCGCTCCCCTCCTCGCTAACATGTCTGCCTTTTCATTTCCCAAAATTTTTGACGATTCTGTGATTTTTTGTACTTCTTACACCTTCGACATTTTTCAATACTGTTACATTTTTTCCTGTCTTTACATTTTTTAAATTTATAAATTTTTAATGTTTTTAATTTTTGTTTTTTAGTTTTCCTTTTTTACCTTTTCTTACATTTTTTACTTGACACATTTTTTACAATTTTTACATTAATTCCCATTTTTACATTTTTTACATTTTTTACATTCTTATGGTGGCAGCAGACAGCAAAAAGCAAAATTCTCACATAGAAATATTGTAAGCAAGCAGTAATGTGACACTATATTTCCAGCAAATTTTTAGCATACTTTAATAAAATGGCATAGAACCTAGTAATTTTAGAAGATCTGCAAGATACAGATCAGACATTTTCTTTTACCGCTCTCAACAAGCTAAGCGAGGTTTATATAAAATTTCAACAAAAAATATCATAATATCATTCGAGGGAATGGCAAGTGGATCGGGTTTTGTATTCCCTCGCTCGCTTTAATCACCTCGGGACATGTCTCAGTTCTCGCTCAATCTTTTTTGGTTTTGATCTTGATGTCGATACTAATTATGGCCTTGATTTAATCCTGAGGTTGAGCCTGATTTTGATCTTAATTTTGATTTTCATTGTGATCTTGATCGTGATCTTGATTTTCGCATTTTTGATTCTGGTTATTTTCATTTTGATCTTGGTTGTAATCTTGACTTTGATCTTGAATTAGATTTTGATTTAGATCTTGATAGTGATCTTGATTTTGATATGAATTATCATCTCGAGGTTGATCTTGAGGTCAATCTCGATTTTGATCCTGTTCTAGATTTCGACTCAGGTCAACAGAACGGCCAAATTCACGATGAATTTGATCTAGCCTTTGGATCTCAATTGTGATCTCAGTAGGCAGAGCCGTTCTGGGTATCTCATTGACTTTTGTAAACTCGAGATCGACGTGGATCTCGTTGTTATAATTACTGACTGCAGCTTTGAAAGCGGCCGCTCTAACCATTACCTCTAGGGGTGAAAGATCCAGTGCCATGTCCGACGCCTCGGGAGGACCTTCTTGCCCCCGTGATACCTCTCATTACCATTCCCTGCAGCCTGTTGCTGAGCCTGTTTTCAGTTTACTTCTGGGCCACTAGGCTATTGCTCCATGGAGTCGCCTGGGCCTCAGAATCGCCGTATAAATCGATTTGAGCATCTTGGGTGTTAGTCCCCATGTTGCCCCAAATCCCCTTCTACAAGCCCAAAAGGTAGCAGCAGTAAAGCTAGCCATTTTATTTTCCAAATGCTTCCATTTTTTCATTTTTCCAAATTTTCCATTTTATTTTCAAAATGCCCATTTTGGTCTCGAATCAAAAGTGACTCCCAGGTACTTAGCTTCCATCGAAATAGTCAGCTCTTCCCCTAGTAGTCTGATCGGTCCTATTTTCTTAACCTTATTCGTGAAAACCACCAGCTCCGTTTTGTTGGGGTTGACAGGTCGACTTCCTTGCACCATTTCACCACCACTCTTGTGCGAGCCTCATTAGCTCCCCTAGTATGTGTTCGTCATCGCTCATGACCAAAATGAGTATATCGTCTGCATATGCATGCGCGTATATACCCAGGTCATTCAGTCTCTTTAGAAGGTCGTCAACTACTAGGGACCAGAGCGTCGGTGAGAGCACTCCTCCTTGAGGGCACCCCCTCGTCGCCCGTCCCCCGCCAGTCGACGTGCCCCTATGTGCCTCAATAATGCGTTGCTTTAAAGAACTGCGAATCCATCTGACTAGGGTTCCAGGGACCCCGTGCCTCTGCGCTCTCTGGCAAACGCTTTTCTCAGTCGTGTAGTTGAAGGCTCCCTCCACATCCAAGAAAACTGCCAGTACCATGCCCCTGTTTTTCATACCTTTCTTGATCTTGTTTGTAGCGTCACTCAGTGCTGAGTCCACGGACTTACCCTCCCTATACGCATGTTGCGCATGATGTAGTGGGCTATTCTTAGGCATTATCCTCAATGTGCCCTCACCTCATCGGATGGTGGTGCTTCTGTTGCATCACTAGGGAAGTACGCAGAGGCTAAAACCAGTTCTGTCCCTGCCCCTCCTCCTATTTTAACCTTTACCGTGGCAATGTTTCGGCCAGGCCTCTCCCTCCATTCCTTTCAGGATTGTGCAGGTTCTTACTCGAACCTGCCAGAAACAGTTGTCCACACCCCCTTAATCCGGCTACTGTGCCTTTCGCATCGATCCAAGGTTCTTGGATCAAGGCGATACCTGTCTGCACCTCTGCCATGCTCTTTGACAGAACTGCCGAAGCGCTTTTGCTGTGGTGCAAATTAATCTGGATAAAGGGAATAGTGGGTTCCGCACTGTTGGCTGAGTCCTTGGTTCCTCTCATCCTTTATATATCTATTAATTTAAAATTAATATAAATAAAATAAGTTTGTGCAAACCGTAGAAGTCACCGGAATTGCAAGAGAAAGCCAACGCTAAACGGCATAAACAGATGCGCGGAATATTTCTGCCGGCCGCAAGGATCCACAATCCAAATGTAACGATTTTGTAGAAATGACACAGCTTTTAAATGAGGATGTCGAGGGTGGCTTGGCAGACGCTGCACGGTCAAAAAGAATCGGTAAGGGAGCCCAAGAGAATCGGCCGATGATAGCGGAAAAGACGAAGAGCGCCGATTCTGACCGATTAGATGCGACCGGGGTGCAAGATGTGACTGAAAAACCCGGTGAGATCAAGGAAATTACAGACGAAGTCACTGATCGTTTGGATAAATTGGAAGCGGGTAAGTACAGCGAGAACCGGATGGCGTTTCTTATCGGGTTCAAGAAAACACAAGAAGGACCAGCGCAAAGAGCAAACCACTTAACAAACAGCCGAACCTGAAGTGAATTTGGGGATCTGCGCCTACTAGGAGGCTGCGAAGCCGATCAGGCCAGTGTAGCAAATGCAGGACGGGCCATTCGTGAGAATCAGGTAGTCGAGGAAATAAAGCTATCGATTTTTTGGACAGTAAGACGGATCGTAATGCAGTTTTTTGCATCCGATTCGTGAGAGCATCCAGAAAGTTTGTGACCCCAAGTGATTAATTAATTTTTTGAAATTGCATTTGTGCATTAAAAAAATGCATCTTATGCATTTCAAAGAGGCAATAAATAAAAAATAATTTGCATGGAAACTATTGCTGGAAATGTTGGAAAGTTTACTTTTGTCGCTCGGGGGTTTTCGGGGTCGCTGAACACGAATATTCACGGTACCTGGTGTCCAGGGTATAAAGTATCAACTTCGTCTCCTGGAATTATCTTGAGTACAACACAATTTTTATATGATATTAAATATATTATTCTAAAAAATGTATGTAAATATTATAAAAAAAGATAACATAAAAAAGTTAACATCGGTACAATTGTACGGTAGATGCCCTCACACAAAATTTAAAAAGAGTGTATTTACGAGTACATAATTGGTGTACATACATGGGGAAGACTTTTCAAATCCAACAGATTTGGGATGGGAACTCGTAGAAAACTGTTTAATTCCAATAAAGATGACACAGCCTCCTGGTCCACCCAGCATTAAACTTAATCAAAATTAAAATAAATTAAACCTAATTAAAATTAAAATAAATTATTTTAATAAATTTTAATATTAAAAATTAACTAAATTAAATTTATTTATAAAATAACTAGATATTAAATTTTGACAAAAATATATTTTCTAATAATAAATTTTTAATAATATTTATTTTTATACATTAATT
Organism: Torymus aiolomorphi; assembly: GCA_036365515.1. NCBI lineage: Eukaryota > Metazoa > Arthropoda > Insecta > Hymenoptera > Torymidae > Torymus > Torymus aiolomorphi. The sequence goes on from CM070873.1 coordinate 145,804,362, forward strand.
AAAATAAACTATTAGATCAATTTATTTCGAGAAAAAAAAATTAATTTTATTATATTAATAAACCCTGATACAAAAGGTAAAATAAAATAAAATTTTATTTTAAATCAATAAAGTAATTTCTTTTTCAATACTTAAAATATTTAATTACTTTAAATTTTTAAATAAATACTAAATATAAAAATTTTTATATATATATATATATATATATATATATATATATATATATATATATATATATATATATATATATATATATATATATATATATATATATATATATATATATAATAAAGAATAAAATTTTATAATTTAACTTTTATTTGCAACATATTTATGTATGTATAAATATGTATGTATAAATATTTATTTATGTAATTTAACTATATTCCTTTAAAATATTTTAATTGGAAAAATAATTTCAATAAAATTATTAACAATAATTTACCTCTTTTTGGCTTCAATTAATTTTTAAAATAAATTAACTTATAATTATTATTTAATTAGATATAAAATTAAAAAATAAATTAACCTATATAAAATAAATATGAAAAATATATTTAAAAAAATATTTTTAATTATATTAATGATAAAAATTAAAAATTTTTTATAATTAAATTTATTTTAAATTTAAAATTTATAAAATTTTGTATGATCAAATTAATAATTAAATAAATTAATAAATTAAATTTAAATTTAATATATTTAAATAAATTATAATAAAATTACTAAATCAAATAAAAGATTCATAAATATCTGATACAATAATTTCTATAAGTACACTTATTAAAAATATTATTAAAAAAAATATATTTATTAAAATTAAAATAAATTTATAAATAAAATTTAACTTAATTAAAACCTCCCATAAATAAAATTTTATTAAATTTAACATAAATTTAATTATACTAATTAGAAAAAGTCAATATTCACACAAAATTCTTAAAATTAATAAAATTTTAAAATATAAATTTAACATTAATTTAATAAAAGGAAAAATAAAATGTATAAAATCTATAAATATTAATTTATATAATCAAAATAAATCCAAATTATATAAAATATTTCAAATTAATTTTAAAATAAAAAATAATTTATATTATTATTTTTATTTATTTGATAGTCCGTCCCTTTCGGGTTTGGACGACTTCCAGTTTTACATTTTTTTAACATCATTTAACATCATTTGTTTTGTTTTAGTTACATTATTCAACTTAAATTTATAAAGTTTAAATATTTTACAATATTTTACACTTTACTATAAACCTAAACCTAAATGTATTGAATTAACTTAATGAACTTTTCTTTTGCTATTTCCTATTTCAAAGTCTCAACTAGTTATATCACATAATTATCACAAAGTCTTTGATTCTCTGATTTTTCTTAATTGACTTGGTGTTCTTTTCTTTCCTATTGATTTTCATTTTCCTTTCTGGTCTTTTCTCTTTCTTTCTCTATTCTTCTTAAGATTTGCAGCCCTTCTCCATTTTTGTCCAATGCTGCCTCAACCTCAACTGCAGATTTTGTGTTTTCACATTCTGTTAATACATGCCTCATGCTCTCTTCTTTTTGCCTACATACTCTGCATAGTTTTTCCGATCTTTCTTTCCAATAGTCCTTTATCTTCGTTTCATTTCCGCATCTGTACCTTGCCATCATTCTTCTGTCCTTTATCTTCATCCAACCCTCCAGATACTTTGGTTGCTCTTCTTTCCATATACCTTTGTATACCTCATTGTATTTCGACTCCTCTATTTTCTTCTTCCTGTTTTCTCTTTCTTTTTCTTGCATTGCAATTATCACTTCTTCAGCTGATATTTCCTTCTGCTTTTCTACTTTTTCTTCATTCAGGATATTTTTTCTCTTTTTAGCCCATTTTCCTTCCTGCCCAGCGCCCCAATTTCTATCTCTTTCCTTTATACATTCTTTCACTAAAACTTTTGCTGACTCTCTTGCCTTCTCTTCGAATTTTATTGCTCTCCTCAATGCTTTTATGTATATTTCCTGTACTTTGCTTTCTTCTACTATTATGTAATTGGGTGTAGTCCTGTCCAAGCCCAATATCCATTTCACATATTTTCTTATAATTCTTTCCATTCTTTCATCTTTCATCCAGCCCCATACTTCCGCTCCAAACAATGCGACACTTTCCACTAATACTGTAAATAACTTCATTCTTCTTTTGTAATTCTCCTTAAATATTCTTTCTCCTATACTCCAGGTACTCTTCATCGCTATAGCTGTTTTTCACACTCTCTCATGTGTTTTTCTGCTCCTCCATTCTTTTGCATTATATATCTTAAATATCTTATTTCTTTGACCTCTTCAATGTTTTCATCTCCCCATTTCCACTCTCTTGTTTTGTTTCTTTTACTCTTCTCGAACACCAGTACTTTTGTTTTTCCAGGGCTTAAAATCATTTTCTTCTTTTCCAAATACTTCTTAAACCTGTCCAACATTTCCTTTAGTTCTCCTTCCCTTTCCGCTAGTAATACAATGTCATCTGCGTATATCAAAGTCCACACTTTCTCATTTCTTATCACTATTCCTCCTACTTGTCCTTTCTTCATGTATCCTTCCAAATCTGACAGATATACATTAAACAGTGTGGGGCTCATTGGGCAACCTTGTCTTACGCCTTTAGTTGTCCAGAATTCCTTTGAAAATTTGTTCCCTATCTTTACCACATTTATGGTTTCCGTATACGTTTCCATCACTCTCATTCTTAATGTCTTGCTCACTCCTATCTCTTTCAGCCTTTCATTTAAAATCTCTCTGTCCACTCTATCAAACGCTTCTTTCAGATCAGCAAAGCATACAAATAACTTTCCTTTCTCTATCCCTAATTTTTTATCTACAATGTGATTCAGTACATAAACTGCATCCATTACTCCTCTTTCCTTTCTGAAACCGTATTGTCCTTCCTCTAGTTTTTCATCTACTTCTGTCATTAGCCTCTCATTTAGTACACTCGCGTATATTTTGTAGGCTGTATTCATCAGTGTCACTCCTCTATAATTATTAACATCACTTTTTTCTCCTTTTTTGTAAATTGGGCTAATGACACCTTTCTTCCACTTTTCCGGTATCCTTCCTTCATTCCATATTTTGTTTATCATTTTCCAAAAGACTTCTCCTATTGTTATCGGCATGTATCTCCAAACCTCATTTTCCAAGTTATCTTCTCCTGGTGCTTTTCCTAGTTTTAACCTTCTCAGTTGTATTATCAGTTCTTCTTTGCTTATCCCCTCTATTTCTTGATCTTTTTCCGAATTTTCATGTGCCAACGTCATTACTTGCATTTCATCTTTTCCCTCAAATTTATTCATAAAATGCACTCTCCATTTTTCTATCTGGATGTTATTGTCCACTTTTTCTCGTTTTTTTCTGAATTTATTAATGTATTTCCACACTTCTTGCTCTGTTTTGATGTTTTTTATCTTCTCTAGTTCTTTTCTCTCGTATTCTCTTCCTTTTGCTTTGTACCAGTTCCTGTATTCTTTTTTCATTCCTGTGTACTCTTCTCTATTGCATTTACCTTTCCTCCATTTTCTTAACACCTGTCTTAATTCTTTCTTCTTTTCTCTCCATTGTTTATCATGCCACATTCTCTCCCCTATTTTCCATTTCCTTCTTTTTGTCTTTATCTTTGGTATTGCTGATTGCACTTTCTCACTTATTTCTTGCCAAACTTGTTCTATGTCTTCTTTTTCGCAACCCCATTCCTTGCAATTTTCGTGGTACTTACTTAGGCCTTCTTCTGTCCAATCTTTTCTTTCAAATTCCTCATCTTCCCTTTCTTCTCTTTCCCATTCTTCTTTTCTTATTACTCTCAGATTCAATTCTATAGGAAGGTGGTCTGATTCTGTTCTCTGTCCTATTTTTATTTCTTTTACCTCTTCTATGGCCTCCCAGTTTCCAATTGCATAATCTATTACTGTAGATCCGTTTTCTCCAACATACGTGTACTCTCCTTCTTCGCCTTTACTTCCATTCATTATCATCCATCCTCTTTCTTCTAACTTGGCTATCAATTTCTTTCCCTCTATATTTAATACTGAGTCCTTAGATTTTCTTTCACTATCTTTTTCCTTATCTTCTATAATAGTTCCTCCTTCTATACCAGTCCTTGCGTTCCAATCTCCTCCTATTAAAAGTACTTGTTCTTCTTTCTCGTCTATTTTCTCTGTTATTGTTTTCATTGTCTTTTCTACATCTTGATTATAAATTGTTATTATTCTCCAATTTCTCTCACCAATTCTCACTTTTATTTCCATAGCATTCGGACTCCACTCATTATATCCTTCTTCTTCCATGCCTTTTCTTATACCTATTACTATCCCTCCTTTTGCTCTCCCTCTATTGCTTTCTCTCGTCGCAAAATTACACTTCCAGTTAAATTCTTGTAGTAACTTTTTCTCTGTTTGCTCCCACCTTTTTTCTTCCAACCAAGTTTCTGTTAAACCCACAATATCAAATTGTCTTATATACTCCCATGTGTCATTATCCTTCTTTAGCAGACCTGCCACATTCCAAAAGCACATTCTCACTCTCTGTTCCTCCTCTCTCTTCTCTTCTGCTGTATCCTATCTTTGCTTGCTCTTTTCTTTACTTTCATACAAAATATCTTCCATCTCGTCCCACTTTAACAACTTTCCATCAATAATTACTTTCATGTATCCAGCTCTGGCATCCTTGCCATTCTCATTTCTCTTCTTGCGACTTTTTTCATTTTGTTTTGAATCTCTCTCTCTTTTTCTGTTAGGTCATCATCTATGTATATACCTCTTCTGAGCGTTCTTTTCTTACTCATTACCTGTCTCTTCATCTCCCAGTTTTGTAATTTAGCTATTACCATTTTGTTTCTGTTTGTTTCATCCTTTCCTTTAATTATATATGCTTTTTCTACTGTTATTTTCGTTTCTAGGTTTTTCTCTAAAAATACTTCCACATTTTTCTCTATATTTTCTTCTGTGAGCTCTACTCCCTTTATCACTATATTCAACTTTCTTTTTTCTCTTTCATTTTTCTCTTTCTCATATTCCAACTTTTTTATTCTTTTCATTATTTCCTCTTTTTCTCCATTCCACTTCTCCTTTTCTTTATTCCATTCTTCTTCTCTGAATTGCCATTTCTCTGCTAATTCTTTTCTAATTTCATCCATGTGTGCTTTTATCTGTTCTCCTATTGTTTTTTCCACTTGTCTCTTTATCTCCTCTCCCATTTCTTTAAACATTGAAATCATCTTTTTCTCCATTTGTTCCTCTTTTTGCTTTACTAATTGAAATGATTCTAACGTTAAATTCTCCTTTGGCTTATTTTTTCTTCCTACCGGTCTTCCTAACATCTCATCATTTCGTATTCTTCGATGGTATTTTGCGTCTTCCTTGGTCTTGTCGTCGTCACTACAGTCTGTCTCTGCTATACCGACGTTTTGCTTTCTGTTCTGTTTACTGTCTTTCTTCCTAACCTCAAAAATTTGTAAATTTTCTATCGAGCTTTCTCACTCTGTCTTCCTGATTTCTTTACTTATTTATGCTACATTTAGATCCTTTCACTTTGTATTTTATCTTTTTATACTTTTCCTTTTACTTTTTGCTATTCGTACTATGTAGGGCTTGGTTTTCTTTACTAGCTCCTGCGACGCATGCGACCGCTCTCGTGTCCCAACCGGAAGTCAAATAATTTATATATAAATTTAAATATAAAAATTAGTAAGTTTAGAAAATACACAAAACCTAATTCTAAAAGTAATTTATAAAAAATAAATATAATTATATCGTTTCTTAATCAACCAATAATTCACAAAATAAATAAAATTAAAATAATCATAAAAATTAATTTTTTCATAATATTAAATTTATTAATAATAATAACTTTTTTTGTAAAAAAAAAATATTTTAATTAAACTAAAATTTAATATATTTAATAAATATAAAATAAAAATTTAATAATTTAAATAATGATATTAATTTAATTAAATTTTATTTAAATAAATAAGATTAATAAAATATATAAAATAAAATTAATTAATTTAATTAAATTAATAAAATAAAACTTTATTTAATTTAATAATAAAATAAAATTTAAATTATATAGATAAACTATTACTTCTTTGATATTCAATTAATATTAATTAATTGTTTCCGGGATCCCGGAAACAGCATTTCTTTTTTACGGAATCCAAATTTAAAAGTTTTCCGGGATCCTAATTTATATTTCATTTTTTATCCTGAGACTATATTATCAATAATAATAAATGTAACTTATGGATACATTCGGATTGATTTTATTTAAAATGAGAGAGTTTGGGAAGGCGAACTGCCTATGGGCAGGTACAGCCAAAAAGGAAAGGAACAGGTACACTTAAAATACATTGTTTTTATATATATATATATATATATATATATATATATATATATATATATATATATATATATATATATATATATATATATATGAATCAGTCTTTTCTGGGAACCGATTTAATTTTGTTATAAATGAATAAAATACCTTATAAAATTAACACTGTATACATTTTTTTGGGAAATTTAATGTAATAGCCGATTTTATGAAGGTTTCTACTTTTCTGGTAACTAAAAATTTATATATGAATCTTTTTTGGTAATTATTATATGTGTATTATATGTATTATTATATGTGTCTTTTCTGGGAATCATGTTTTCTGGGAATCAGTTATCAGAAACTGTATCTACAATTTTCTAGGAATTATGTAATTTTATTATCATAAAATAGAGCTATTCCCTTATAAAAACACCTACAGCTATAAATGAATAAAATAACTTGTCAAATTAATGTTGGATACATTTTTTTGGTAATTTAATGGGATGGCCAATTTAATCAAGGTTATCGCTTTTCTGGTAACTGAAAATTTATATACGAGATTTTTCTGGTAATTATTATATGTGCATTAGTCTTTTCTGGGAATCAATTACTTGACAATTTTCTGATAATTATGTAATTTTATTTCCATAAATTAGAGCTATTCCCTTATAACAACACCTCAGGGACTGTCTCTATACTGTGTCTGGTCCCACGGCTCAATATACGTGAGCCTTACCGCAGACACAGAATGTAGACAGTCCCTAAAGAGATTTCATGTATTTGTAAGCAACGAATTCAGTTTGAAGATATAAAAAATCTATATGTATGCCGACTTACACGATGATTGCTGTTTTTATCGTGCGACAGCGAAAACGCGTTTTTTCCAATCAAAAAGTCACAAACCATAGAGCATAAACATAGGCTGTATCACGTTCTGTGTCGGAACAGACAGTGCAGTGCAGCAGGTGCAGTACCATAAAATTGTAGATCTTGCCTAACGAAAGACGAAGCCAGAAGATCTGTAATTGTAAAGAGTTGTAAAGAGTAAAACGAATTGCCATCTGCGGGATTTGCCGCCAAAAATAAGTTGAGGAAACCTATGTTTTGGTCGGTCGTGATTCATCATGGATGCAGATGGATACAAAAATCTATGCTTTGGTCGCTCGACCGTCATGGATGCAGAAAAAGGTATATTTTTTACTACATATATACTGGTGAACAATAATAATAGGTGAGAATAATAATAGGTTTTAAAAAAATGAATGAACATACATACATATGTGCAATGTCGTGCTGCGACAGTTTTCACACATTTCCTTCTTGCTTTTCACACCATACTTTGAATCTGTCTGTTCTCGCTCTACTACTCACCTCGCTTTTAGCTTTGTCTTTCCTTCAATTTCGCTAACACTGTACTTGTCACTCTACCACTCCTCCCATTTGGTCCATTCACTCTCACTTCCTTCAGATTTTCAATATTTCTCCCCACTTTTGTTCTCAAATTTCAAAAGTAAAATTTTTCTTTAGTTAATCTGGTATTTCTGCTGTTTCCGGAAAGTTATTATTTTTTATCCATACACTTAATTTGTATAGATAAAAAAATGTATTTGATATTTTTCTGAATCGATTTTAGTGTTTTTAGCTCATTAGGGAGCATGTTCAAATATTTTATCGTGTTAAATTCAGTACTCTTGAAGTCAAAATTATTCACATTTCATAAAGTTAGCCAGAGATGCAGCAATATATTGACATACGAAGAGTTAAACACTGAGAGCAGGTAAAAAAAAACAGAGAGACAATGTGATATAGCCATACACAAAGATATAGAGAAAGAGACAGATATAAATGCAGTAGATTGTTTTTTCTAGTTTTGCTTGTAGATCTTAAAAATTTGTTTTGCAGATTTTGGTAGTACTAGACAGTTCAAACGCGCTGCGCATGCTCTTTCTTTCCCTTGATTATACCTGTACAATTAATATTGAAATATTATGAATTACAATTTATTTTACTTTTTAATATCCCACGCAAATTTATCTAATATTTTTTTATTGAAACTTGGATTGTATTTATTTTAGTTTATTCTTACAATACAAAAATTCGGAGCTTAAAAACAACGAATGTGTGTGTGTGTGTGTGTGTGTGTGTGTGTGTGTGTGTGTGTGTGTGTGTGTGTGTGTGTGTGTGTGTGTGTGTGTGTGTGTGTGTGTGCGTGTGTGTGTGTGCGTGTGCGTGTGTGTGTGTGTAGTGTCCAGACATACGATTTTGGTCTAAATTGTTTTCTTGGTTATTTTTATAATTTACAAGAAGCTCCTAAAAATCTGACAGGGTATAAATGGGATTTTTCGAGTTAGAATTGTTCTTCGGCCTCGCCCCTCGTATTTCCGCACTAAGGGTAGTGTCCGAACATACGATTTTGCTATAAATTTTTCTAGGTTAGTTTTATAATTTAGAAGAAGCTCTCAAAACTCTGTCTGGGTATAAGTTCGATTTTTCTAGGTAGAATGTTTTTTAGTACTCGCACCCTCGTATTTCTGCATTAAGGGTTGTGTTGGGACATACGATTTTGCTCTAAATTGTTTCTTGGTTATTTTTATAATTTCTAAGAAGCTCTCAAAACTCTGTCTGGGTATAAGTTCGATTTTTCTAGGTAGAATGTTTTTTAGTACTCGCACCCTCGCATTTCTGCACTAAGGGTAGCGTTCGGACATACGATATTGCTCTAAATTTTTTTCCTGATTATTTTTATAATTTCCAAGAAGCTCTCAAAAATCTGGTGGGGTCAAAGTTTGATTCTTCGAGTTTGAATTTTATGTCGGCCTCGCACGCCCGTATTTCCGCACTTACGGTAGTGTTCGGACATACGATATTGCTCTACATTTTTTTCTTGATTATTTTTATAATTTCCAAGAAGCTCTCAAAAATCTGTCAGGGTATAAGTTCGATTTTTCGAGTTAGAATTTTATGTAGGCCTTGCAGGCCCGTATTTCCGCACTAAGGGTAGTGTCCGGACATACGATTTTGCTCTAAATTTTTTCTTGGTTATTTTTATACTTTTCCACAAGCTCTCAATAATCTGGTGGGGTCGAAGTTTGATCCTTCGAGTTAGAATTTTTTTCGGCCTCGCTCCCTCTTATCTGCGGACTAAAGATGGGGTCGAAGTTTGATCCTTTGAGTTAGAATTTTTTTCGACCTCGCCCCCTCGTTTTTCCGCAATAAAGGTAGTGTCCGAACATACGATTTTATTCTAATTTTTTTCTTGGTTATTTTTATAATTAACAAGAAGCTCTCAAAAATCTGGCGGGGTCGAAGTTTGATTCTTCGAGTTAGAATTTTTTTCGACCTCGCTCCCTCGTATTTCCACACTAAAGGTAGTGTCCGGACATACGATTTTGTTCTAAATTTTTTTCTTGGTTATTTTTATAATTAACAAGAAGCTCTCAAAAATCTGGCGGGGTCGAAGTTTGATTCTTCGAGTTAGAATTTTTTTCGACCTCGCTCCCTCGTATTTCCACACTAAAGGTAGTGTCCGGACATACGATTTTGTTCTAAATTTTTTTCTTGGTTATTTTTATAATTAACAAGAAGCTCTCAAAAATCTGGCGGGGTCGAAGTTTGATTCTTCGAGTTAGAAGTTTTTTCTGCCTCGCCCCCCGTATTTCCGGACAAAGGGTAGTTAGTGACCGGACATACGATTTTGCTCTAAATTTTGTTCTTGGTTATTTTCATAATTTACAAGAAGCTCTCAAAAATCTGGCGAGGTATATGTTGGATTTTTCGAGTTAGAATTTTTTTCGGCCTCGCCCCCGTTATTTTCGCACAAAGGCTAGTGACTGGACATACGATTTTGCTCTAAATTTTTTTCTTGGTTATTTTCATAATTTACAAGAAGCTCTAAAAAATCTCGCGGGGTATATGTTCGATTTTTCGAGTTAGAATTTTTTTTTGTACTCATACCCCCGTTTTTCTGCAGTAAGGGTAGTGTCCGGACATACGATTTTGTTCTAAATTATTTTCTTCGTTATTTTTATAATTTACAAGAAGCTCTCAAAAATCTGGCGGGGTATATGTTCAATTTTTCGAGTTAGAATTTTTTTCGGCCTCGCCCCCGGTATTTCCGCACAAAGGGTAGTGTCCGAACATACGATTTTATTCTAAATTTTTTTCTTGGTTATCTTTATAATTAACAAGAAGCTCTCAAAAATCTGGCGGGGTCGAAATTTGATTCTTCGAGTTAGAATATTTTTCGACCTCGCCCCCTCCTATTTCCACACTAAAGGTAGTGTCCGGACATACAATTTTGTTCTAAATTTTTTTTTTGGTTATTTTTATAATTAACAAGAAGCTCTCAAAAATCTGGCGGGGTATATGTTTGATTCTTCGAGTTAGAATTTTTTTCGTCCTCGCCCCCTCGTATTTCGACACTAAATGTAGTGTCCGGACATACGATTTTGTTCTAAATTTTTTTCATGGTTATTTTTATAATTAACAAGAAGCTCTCAAAAATCTGGCGGGGTATATGTTCGATTTTTCGAGTTAGAAGTTTTTTCGGCCTCGCCCCCAGTATTTCCGCACAAAGGGTAGTGACCGGACATGCGATTTTGCTCTAAATTTATTTCTTGGTTATTTTCATAATTAACAAGGAGGTCTCAAAAATCTGTCGGGGTATAAGTTCGTTTTTTCGAGTTAGAATTTTATGTCGGCCTTGCAGGCCCGTATTTCCGCACTAAGGGTCGTGTCCGGACATAAGATTTTGCTCTAAATTTTTTCTTGGTTATTTTTATACTTTCCCAGAAGCTCTCAATAATCTGGTGGGGTCGAAGTTTGAACCTTTGAGTTAGAATTTTCTTCGACCTCGCCCCCTCGTTTTTCCGCACTAAAGGTAGTGTCCGAACATACGATTTTATTCTAAATTTTTTTCTTCGTTATTTTTATAATTAACAAGAAGCTCTCAAAAATCTGGCGGGGTCGAAGTTTGATTCTTCGATTTAGAATTTTTTTCGACATCGCCCCCTCCTATTTACACACTAAAGGTAGTGTCCGAACATACGATTTTATTCTAAATTTTTTTCTTCTTTATTTTTATAATTAACAAGAAGCTCTCAAAAATCTGGCGGGGTCGAAGTTTGATTCTTCGAGTTAGAATGTTTTTCGACATCGCCCCCTCGTATTTCCACACTAACGATAGTGTCCGGACATACGATTTTGTTCTAAATTTTTTTCTTGGTTATTTTTATAATTAACAAGAAGCTCTCAAAAATCTGGCGGGGTATATGTTCGATTTTACGAGTTAGAAGTTTTTTCTGCCTCGCCCCCCGTATTTCCGCACAAGGGGTGGTGACCGGACATACGATTTTGCTCTAAATTTTGTTCTTGGTTATTTTCATAATTTACAAGAAACTCTCAAAAATCTGGCGGGGTATTTGTTCGATTTTTCGAGTTATAATTTTTCGGCCTCGCCCCGGTATTTCCGCACAAAGGGTAGTGACCGGACATATGATATTGTTGTAAAGTTTTTTCTTGGTTATTTTTGTAATTAACAAGGTGCTCTCAAAAATGTGGCGGGGTATAATTACGATTTTTCGAGTTAGAATTTTATGTCGACCTTGCACGCCCGTATTTCCGCACTAAGGGTAGTGTCCGGATATACGATTTTGCTCTAAATTTTTTTCATGATTATTTTTATAATTTACAAGAAGGTCTCAATAATCTGGTGGGGTCGAAGTTTGATCCTTCGAGTTAGAATTTTTTTCGACCACGCCCCCCGTATTTCCACACTAAAGGTAGTGTCCGGACATACGATTTTGTTCTAAATTTTTTTCTTGGTTATTTTTATAATTAACAAGAAGCTCTCAAAAATCTGGCGGGGTCGAAGTTTGATTCTTCGAGTTAGAATTTTTTTCGACCTCGCTCCCTCGTATTTCCACACTAAAGGTAGTGTCCGAACATACGATTTTATTCTAAATTTTTTTCTTGGTTATCTTTATAATTAACAAGAAGCTCTCAAAAATCTGGCGGGGTCGAAATTTGATTCTTCGAGTTAGAATATTTTTCGTCCTCGCCCCCTCGTATTTCGACACTAAATGTAGTGTCCGGACATACGATTTTGTTCTAAATTTTTTTCATGGTTATTTTTATAATTAACAAGAAGCTCTCAAAAATCTGGCGGGGTATATGTTCGATTTTTCGAGTTAGAAGTTTTTTCGGCCTCGCCCCCAGTATTTCCGCACAAAGGGTAGTGACCGGACATGCGATTTTGCTCTAAATTTATTTCTTGGTTATTTTCATAATTAACAAGGAGGTCTCAAAAATCTGTCGGGGTATAAGTTCGTTTTTTCGAGTTAGAATTTTATGTCGGCCTTGCAGGCCCGTATTTCCGCACTAAGGGTCGTGTCCGGACATAAGATTTTGCTCTAAATTTTTTCTTGGTTATTTTTATACTTTCCCAGAAGCTCTCAATAATCTGGTGCGGTCGAAGTTTGAACCTTTGAGTTAGAATTTTCTTCGACCTCGCCCCCTCGTTTTTCCGCACTAAAGGTAGTGTCCGAACATACGATTTTATTCTAAATTTTTTTCTTCGTTATTTTTATAATTAACAAGAAGCTCTCAAAAATCTGGCGGGGTCGAAGTTTGATTCTTCGATTTAGAATTTTTTTCGACATCGCCCCCTCCTATTTACACACTAAAGGTAGTGTCCGAACATACGATTTTATTCTAAATTTTTTTCTTCTTTATTTTTATAATTAACAAGAAGCTCTCAAAAATCTGGCGGGGTCGAAGTTTGATTCTTCGAGTTAGAATGTTTTTCGACATCGCCCCCTCGTATTTCCACACTAACGATAGTGTCCGGACATACGATTTTGTTCTAAATTTTTTTCTTGGTTATTTTTATAATTAACAAGAAGCTCTCAAAAATCTGGCGGAGTCGAAGTTTGATTCTTCGAGTTAGAAGTTTTTTCTGCCTCGCCCCCCGTATTTCCGGACAAAGGGTAGTTAGTGACCGGACATACGATTTTGCTCTAAATTTTGTTCTTGGTTATTTTCATAATTTACAAGAAGCTCTCAAAAATCTGGCGAGGTATATGTTGGATTTTTCGAGTTAGAATTTTTTTCGGCCTCGCCCCCGTTATTTTCGCACAAAGGCTAGTGACTGGACATACGATTTTGCTCTAAATTTTTTTCTTGGTTATTTTCATAATTTACAAGAAGCTCTAAAAAATCTCGCGGGGTATATGTTCGATTTTTCGAGTTAGAATTTTTTTTTGTACTCATACCCCCGTTTTTCTGCAGTAAGGGTAGTGTCCGGACATACGATTTTGTTCTAAATTATTTTCTTCGTTATTTTTATAATTTACAAGAAGCTCTCAAAAATCTGGCGGGGTATATGTTCAATTTTTCGAGTTAGAATTTTTTTCGGCCTCGCCCCCGGTATTTCCGCACAAAGGGTAGTGTCCGAACATACGATTTTATTCTAAATTTTTTTCTTGGTTATCTTTATAATTAACAAGAAGCTCTCAAAAATCTGGCGGGGTCGAAATTTGATTCTTCGAGTTAGAATATTTTTCGACCTCGCCCCCTCCTATTTCCACACTAAAGGTAGTGTCCGGACATACAATTTTGTTCTAAATTTTTTTTTTGGTTATTTTTATAATTAACAAGAAGCTCTCAAAAATCTGGCGGGGTATATGTTTGATTCTTCGAGTTAGAATTTTTTCGTCCTCGCCCCTCGTATTTCGACACTAAATGTAGTGTCCGGACATACGATTTTGTTCTAAATTTTTTCATGGTTATTTTTATAATTAACAAGAAGCTCTCAAAAATCTGGCGGGGTATATGTTCGATTTTTCGAGTTAGAAGTTTTTCGGCCTCGCCCCCAGTATTTCCGCACAAAGGGTAGTGACCGGACATGCGATTTTGCTCTAAATTTATTTCTTGGTTATTTTCATAATTAACAAGGAGGTCTCAAAAATCTGTCGGGGTATAAGTTCGTTTTTTCGAGTTAGAATTTTATGTCGGCCTTGCAGGCCCGTATTTCCGCACTAAGGGTCGTGTCCGGACATAAGATTTTGCTCTAAATTTTTTCTTGGTTATTTTTATACTTTCCCAGAAGCTCTCAATAATCTGGTGGGGTCGAAGTTTGAACCTTTGAGTCAGAATTTTCTTCGACCTCGCCCCCTCGTTTTTCCGCACTAAAGGTAGTGTCCGAACATACGATTTTATTCTAAATTTTTTTCTTCGTTATTTTTATAATTAACAAGAAGCTCTCAAAAATCTGGCGGGGTCGAAGTTTGATTCTTCGATTTAGAATTTTTTTCGACATCGCCCCCTCCTATTTACACACTAAAGGTAGTGTCCGAACATACGATTTTATTCTAAATTTTTTTCTTCTTTATTTTTATAATTAACAAGAAGCTCTCAAAAATCTGGCGGGGTCGAAGTTTGATTCTTCGAGTTAGAATGTTTTTCGACATCGCCCCCTCGTATTTCCACACTAACGATAGTGTCCGGACATACGATTTTGTTCTAAATTTTTTTCTTGGTTATTTTTATAATTAACAAGAAGCTCTCAAAAATCTGGCGGGGTATATGTTCGATTTTACGAGTTAGAAGTTTTTTCTGCCTCGCCCCCCGTATTTCCGCACAAGGGGTGGTGACCGGACATACGATTTTGCTCTAAATTTTGTTCTTGGTTATTTTCATAATTTACAAGAAACTCTCAAAAATCTGGCGGGGTATTTGTTCGATTTTTCGAGTTATAATTTTTTCGGCCTCGCCCCCGGTATTTCCGCACAAAGGGTAGTGACCGGACATATGATATTGTTGTAAAGTTTTTTCTTGGTTATTTTTGTAATTAACAAGGTGCTCTCAAAAATGTGGCGGGGTATAATTACGATTTTTCGAGTTAGAATTTTATGTCGACCTTGCACGCCCGTATTTCCGCACTAAGGGTAGTGTCCGGATATACGATTTTGCTCTAAATTTTTTTCATGATTATTTTTATAATTTACAAGAAGGTCTCAATAATCTGGTGGGGTCGAAGTTTGATCCTTCGAGTTAGAATTTTTTTCGACCACGCCCCCCGTATTTCCGCACAAAGGGTAGTGACCGTACATACGATTTTGCTCTAAATTTTTTGCTTCGTTATTTTCATAATTTACAAGAAGCTCTCAAAAATCTGTCTCGGTATATGTACGATTTTTCGAGTTAGAATTTTTTTCGATCTCGCCCCCTCGTATTTCCACACTAAAGGTAGTGTTCGTACATCTGATTTTGTTCCAAATGTTTTTCTTTGTTATTTTTGTAATTAACAAGAAGCTCTCAAAAATCTGGCGGGGTATATGTGCGATTTTTCGAGTTAGAATTTTATTCGTCCTAGTGCCCCGTATTTCCGCACTAAGAGTAGTGTCCAGACATACGATTTTCCTCTAAATTTTTTGCTAGGTTAGTTATATAATTAACAAGAAGCTCTCAAAAGTCTGGCGGGGTAAAAGTTCGATTTTTCGAATACGAATTTTTTTTTCTACTCGTACCCCCGTTTTTCTGCACTAAGGGTAGTGTTCGGACATACGATTTTGCTCTAAATTTTTTTCTTGGGTATTTTTATAATTTACAAGAAGCTCTCAAAAATCTGGCGCGGTATAAGTTCGATTTTTCGAGTTAGAATTTTTTTTGTACTCGTACCCCCGTTTTTCTCCACTAAGGGTAGTGTTCGAACAGACGATTTTGCTCTAAATTTTTTTCTTGATTATTTTTATAATTTACAAGAAGCTATCAATAATCTGGTGGGGTCGAAGTTTGATCCTTCGAGTTAGAATTTTTTTCGACCACGCCCCCTCGTATTTTCGGACTAAAGGTGGGATCGAAGTTTGATTCTTCGAGTTAGAAATTTTTTCGGCCTCGCCCCCCGTATTTCCGCACAGAGGGTAGTGACCGTACATACGATTTTGCTCTAAATTGTTTGCTTGGTTATTTTCATAATTAACAAGAAGCTCTCAAAAATCTGGTGGGGTATATGTGCGATTTTTCGAGTTAGAATTTTATTCGTCCTAGTGCTCCGTATTTCCGCACTAAGGTTAGTGTCCAGACATACGATTTTCCTCTAAATTTTTTGCTAGGTTTGTTATATAATTAAGAAGAAGCTCTCAAAAGTCTGGCGGGGTATAATTTCGATTTTTCGAGTACGAATTTTTTTTCTACTCGTACCCCCCGTTTTTCTGCACTAAGGGTAGTGTTCGGACATACGATTTTGCTCTAAATTTTTTTCTTGGTTATTTTTATAATTTACAAGAAGCTCTAAAAAATCTGGCAGGGAGTAAGTTTGATTTTTCGAGTTAGTATTTTTTTTCAACCTCGATCCCATGTATTTCCACACCAGCGGCAGTGTCCGGATATATGATTTTGTTCTAAATTTTTTTCTTGGTTATTTTTATAATTAACAAGAAGCTCGCAAAAATCTGGCGGGGTGTAAGTTCGATTTTTCGAGTAGGAATTTTTTTTTGTACTCGTACCCCCGTTTTTCTGCACTAAGGGTAGTGTTCGGACATACGATTTTGCTCTAAATTTTTTTCTTGGTTATTTTTATAATTTGCAAGAAGCTCTAAAAAATCTGGCAGTGACTAAGTTTGATTTTTCGAGTTAGTATTTTTTTTCAAACTCTGTCCCATGTATTTCCGCACTAACGGTAGTGTCCTGATATACGATTTTTGTCTAAATTTTTTCTTGGTTATTTTTATAATTTACAAGAAGCTCCTAAAAATCTGGTGGGGTCGAAGTTTGATCCTTCGAGTTAGAATTTTTTTCGACCTCGCCCCCTCGTATTTCCACACTAAAGGTAGTATTCGGACATACGATTTTGTTCTAAATTTTTTTCTTGATTATTTTTATAATTAACAAGAAGCTCTCAAAAATCTGGCGGGGTATATGTTCGATTTTTCTGAGTTAGAGTTTTGTTTCGGTCTCGCAACATCGATTTCCGCTCTAAGGGTAGCGTCCGGACATACGATTTTGCTATAATTTTTTTTTTAGGTTAATTTTATAGTTTACAAGAGGCTGTCAAAAATCTGGCTGGGTATAAGTTTGATTTTATGATTTAGATTTTTTTTCGGCGTCGCACACGGCATCAGTCCCCCGACAACTGTGACAATTTCCAATATTAATTACCACGCTCTCTCTCTCTCTCGCTCCTCGCTCTTTCTTTTATCTCCTTTCGTATATACTACACCCATTATTTCGCGCTGGCCATAGCGGTTCTGTAATCAGACCTTTTGTAATGTCCCATCCTTCTTCTCTCTCACTCTCCTTTCTCTGTGTCATCGAACTGTTACCGACTACGAGTACTTCTTCCTCTCACTTGATGTCCAATTTTAAAATGTAGATGTGAGAAGGCTATAATTTTAGACTACAATAATCTTTCGTATTATGGTTTCTTGTACCTTAACACACCTTCATTGACCATTAATGTCATGACCTCGACAGGATGAGTGATATTTGCAATTCACTTTGAATACAGCAAATTCTCTCAAATTCAGTATTTCTCTTGTTTTAGATCCCTGGTCAGAAAGCAGAGAGGAATATTGCATTATTTACACTATAAATGATCTTGGTGAGGTTACGGAGAATATTATAGAGAATAAATCTAAGGACACCGGAAACGATGTTGATTTGAAAGATGTAGATCTTATTGGATCTGCAGATATTGTCTCGGATTTGGAACCTATCCCTGGTTCTAATAATATTTCTGAATGTATGTACCTATAGTGTGTACGCTTTTGGATTATCATATATGAATACATTGAATTTGGCATCCCCTTAACCTCTTCTGACCGACGTACACATATGTGTACACATATTGAAGTCACGATTGTGAGGTGACCTGAAGCTTTTTTAATGATTTTTACACATTATTTATTTATTTTTACATAATTTTTTTTCCAACGGTTCATAGTGCCGGTCAGAAGAGGTTAAAAGAATCTCGTATTGATAATCTAATACTTTTAATATAATAAATATATACTTAATTTATATTTAACACCTTTAAACAGATTCTGATTGTAACTCAGAGGAAGGCATAACAACGGATATTGCAAATATTCATGCTCTCTACGCATTAAATTCCAGTGATGATGAAATGAATGAAACAGAAGAGCCGAATTTGAGTAAAGAAATTCTGGATTTTCACGATGATGTTGAATATACTGCCGCTGTGGACTTAAATGCTGAACCAGAAACTATCAGAGATAGTCCGGGGTTCGCTAAATATTTGCACACTTCTGGCCTTCTCAATTTGAAATCAATTGACTCAAGTGATGGAGAAACAACAAAAACACCACAATTATTGAAATACAATGGTAATAATAATCCGTTTTCCATTAAATATAAATGTTTACTAGCATGCTCAGGCGTGTTCTTCCTTTAACATGAATTATTCAATTAATATTGAAATTTTATCAATTTAAAATTTATTTTTTGAACCTCCGGCCGCAAAATTCTACATTTGATGCCCGACATAGGCGCTAGGTGACACCCTTGTTGCGTAATATACTATTACTTTTTGATATACGTTAATTTATCCAATAATTTGTATTGAAAGTTGGATTGTATTTATTTAAGTTTATTCCTACAATACAACAATTTAGAGATTAGAAATTTAACTGTAATCAGAACTGTATTCTTATAATAATAATAATAACTTTATTTCACTCATGAAGAGTAATATACTACACTCATCAGAAGAGTATTCATAGTCCTTCATTGATAAGTACAGATAAAATTTGAATACTCTTTTGTTATACAACACCAAATTTTAAGTGACTAATACTATTTATGACTTATACTTTTAGTTGGGTTATTTCATAATTTCAAACTGCAGGTTTTATTTGGACCCATTAGCTAAGACCTTAAGCGAAAAGCTAAGGCCACCGTCGACTAACCACGGGCTCCTTTAAAACTGACTTGACCAATCGTAAAGGTTTTATTTCCGCTTCACATTTCCGTCATCACTTTTTAAAGAAAGAGCATACATAATTTAATTCAATAGCTGGGGTCCGATTACTAACTATTTTTTAAAACTTAATTTAATATAAATTATCAAGTAAACAAATCAATCTTTTCTGATAAAAACATAATTGCTTATACATCATAAGAATAATCTGTACTTATCAATAAGTAGTAGATACAAATAGTCAATAGTTTAAGCTAATAATATATAGTATAGGTATATTCACAATACCTTATCGCAACATTTTTATAACTCTTTCAGCAGAAAAGTAAATGCTCTCCAAAGATCCTAGAAGAAAAATCCACAACGTAGTTTCTTCTTTTTAAATACTATAATCATGAATATATCTTATTTGAAAAAGAAAACCACATATCTAAAAGTTGGAGATTATAATAGAAATCCAGATATTATTTAAGAACGTCTCTATTTGCACATTTGTTTCTGAGTTTTTATAATATTTCTCTTTTACATTTTATTTACTATTTTTAATTGACTGTAAACCGTTCGGTAAAGGAGATTACACATTATATTTGTCTAATTTCTACAATAAAACTTTTATGCGAAATCTTATTAATTCTTACAGGACTGTCTACACTGTGTGCGCGGAGTATCGTGTACCGTCCACAGTAAAAAAAAAAGTTGTCAAACATCTATCAATCTATAACGGCACTGATTGAACTGATGTTTTTACAGCCGATTTAAAAACTATTCGGCTTCATCTGTGGCTTTCAAGATTATTAGATGTTCGTAAAATATTTTTTTCCATGTGGTACACTACACGACACATGGTCACGTCTCTGAAGTTGGCAACACTTTGGGAGAAATGAGAATCTAAGTAGCGGATATTTTGCCGTAAATTATCCGTAAATTATCCGTGAAAGCCGCAATTTTGCCGCGGCAATTTTTATTAAAAAATTCTAATGTCCTGCCAACTTCAGATGAAGTTAGCAAACGACCCCTCCAAAACCTAAGTTTACATTAGTCCTACCAAAACCAAACGCACATAGGAATTTGCCGCTTTTTTGACGCAAAAGAACAGTGTTATATAGAAAATGAAATAACAATTAATATTATAATTATAAACAATAATTATGTCAAACACTAAAAAGATAGCAAACCACGGCTCAGAAACTAACTTTAGACCCCTTATACCGCCGCCATACTAGCACAGGAATTTGCCGCTTTTTTCCGTGAGACAGTGGTGTTATGTAGAAAACGAAAAACTATTTTTTACTATTGTTGTAAATAATAGTTCCATGAAATTAACTTTAGACGACTCATACGGCCAACTTACTAACGCAAGAATTTGCCGCTTTTTTGCCGTGAGGCAACGGCGTTATGTAGAAAAAGAAAAAAAAAATTGATTTATTATTATAAACAGTAATTATGTCAAACAATAAGAAGATAGCAGACCTCGACCCAGAAACTAACTTTAGACGACACTTAACGCCACTATACTAGCACAGGAATTTGCCGCTTTTTTGCCGTGATACAGTGGTGTTATGTAGAAGATGAAAAAATAATTTTTACTATTGTTATAAATAATAGTTGCGTCAATTCACATGAGAATAGCAGACCTCAACCCAGAAACTAACTTTAGACGACACTTAACCCCACTATACTAGCACAGCAATTTGCCGCTTTTTTGCCGTGAGATAGTGGTATTATGTAGAAGACGAAATAATAGTTTATATTATTGTTATAAATAATAGTTGCGTTAATTGACATGAAAATAACAGACCACGGTCATGAAACTAACTTTAGACGACTCATACCGCCACCATACTAGCACAGAAATTTGCCGCTTTTTTGCCGTGAGGCAACGGTGTTATAAAGAAGTAGAAAAAATAATTTTTAATATTTGTTATAAATAATAGTTGTGTAAATTCATATGAAGGTAGCAGACCACGGGCATGAAACTAACTTTAGACGACTCATACCGCCAACATACTGGCACAGGATTTTACCGCTTTTTTGCCACGACACAACGGTGTTATGTAAAAGATAAAAGAATAATTTTTACTATTGATATAAATAATAGTTCAGTTAATTCACATGAAAATAGCAGACCACGTCCATGAAACTAACTTTAGACGACTGATACCGCCGCCATACCAGCACAGGAATTTGCCGTTTTTTTGTCGTGAGGCAACGGTGTTATGTAGAAGACGAAATAATAGTTTTTAATATTTGTTATAAATAATAGTTGCGTCAAACAATAAGAAAATAGCAGATCTCGACCTAGAAACTAACTTTAGACGACAGTTGACGCCACTATACTGGCACAGATATTTGTCGCTTTTTGCCGTGAGGCAACGGTGTGAGACAGTTTTCAATATTTGTTATAAATAATATTTGCATAAATTCATATGAAGGTAGCAAACGACGGCCATGAAACTAACTTTAGACGACTTATACCGCTGCCATACTAGCACAGGAATTTGCTGCTTTTTTGCAGTGAGGCAGTGATGTTATGTAGAAGATGAAAAAGTAGTTTTTACTATTTGTTATAAATAATAGTTGCGTAAATTCATATGGAAATAGCAGATGACGGTCCAGAAACTCACTCTAGATGGTGTTACTTGAAAGCAGAAGAAACCATATAATTAATATACATGACATAAGCTATGATCTTAGAAGGGTTTATCGCCCGTGACTACGTCTATATAACACCGTTGTGTCACGGCAAAAAAGCGGCAAATTTCTGTGCCAGTATGTTGGCGGCATGAGTCGTATAAAGTTAGTTTCATGGCCGTGGTTTACTACCTATGAATATGAATTCACGCAAATATTAGTTATAACAAATATTAAAAATTATTTTTTCATCTTCTATATAACACCGTTGCCTCACGACAAAAAAGCGGCAAATACCTGTGCCAGTATAGTGGCGTTTGACTGTCGTCTAAAGTTAGTTTCCAGGTCGAGGTCTACTATCTTCTTATTGTTTGATGCAACTATTATTTAGAACAATAGTAAAAAATATTTTTTCGTTTTCTACATAATACCGTTGCCTCACGGCAAAAAAGCGGCAAATTCCTGTGCTAGTATGGCGGCGGTATGGGTCGTCTAAAGTTAGTTTCACGGCCGTGTTCTGCTATTTTCATGTGAATTGACGCAACTATTATTTATAACAATATTAAAATATTAATAGTAAAAATTATTTTTTCATCTTCTACATAACAACACTGTCTCACCGCAAAAAAGCGGCCAATTCTTGAGCTTCTATTGCGGCGATATGTGTCGTATAAAGTTATTTTCATTACCGTGGTCTGCTGACTTCGTGTGAATTACGCAACTATTATTTATAACAAATAGTAAAAACTATTTTTTCATCTTCTATGTATATAACACCTTTCTGTCACGGCAAAAAAGCGGCAAAATCATCTGCTAGTATAGTGTCCTTAAGTCTCCTCTAAAGTTAGTTTCTGGGTCGAGGTCTGCTATCTTCTTATTGTTTGACATAATTATTGTTTATAATAATAAAACAATTTTTGTTTCTTTGTCTACATAACACCGTTGCCTCACGGCAAAAAAGCGGCAAATTCCTGTGCCAGTATGTTGGCGGTATGAGTCGTCTAAAGTTAGTTTCATGGCCGTGGTTTGCTACCTTTATATGAATTGACGCAACTATTATTTATAACAAATATTAAAAATTATTTTTTCTACTTCTATATAACACCGTTGCCTCACGGCAAAAAAGCGGTAAATTCCTGTGCCAGTATGTTGGTGGCATGAGTCGTCTAAAGTTAGTTTCATGGTCGTGGTTTGCTACCTTCATATGCATTCACGCAAATATTATTTATAACAATAATATAAACTATTTTTTCGTCTTCTACATAATACCACGGTCTCAGGGCAAAAAAGCGGCCAATTCCTGTGCTACTATTGCGGCGGTATGAGTCGTATAAAGTTAGTTTCTGGATCGAGGTCTGCTATTCTCATGTGAATTAACGCAACTATTATTTATAACAATAGTAAAAATTATTTTTTCATCTTCTACATGGGAGCGTCCGCCAGAAACCAGCCAGCGGGTGTATTTTTCATGCAAAACACGCTCTGTTCAACTCGCTCGTAATCGTATTATGAGTTTCTCAGAAAAAAACAAAAGATATATATCGATAGATTTTTTCCTGCTCTTTCCAATGGTGCTATTGTTTTTACTCCGAAACTTTTTCTTCTGGTCGAAAATTCAAGTTGAAAGTTCAGAGATATTTTTCTCAAAGTATATCATGTTTTTTTTCAAAATGCATATGACCATTCGAAAGTACAAGTCTTAAGCTACAAAACCTTAAATTTTCAAATTGGAGAAATGAAGGGCTCAAAAGTAACAAGATTAAAAAGACAGCGGTGAGTGGCTGCGCGTGCTCTTCGCGCTGCGCTCGGACGCGCCGCACGTTCGGGCTTGGTATAATGAGCTCGTAATCGTATTTTGAGTCTCTCAGAAAAAAAGGCATATATCGATAGATTTTTTCCTGCTCTTTCCAATGGTGCTATTCTTTTTACTCCCAAACACTTTCTTCTGGTCGGAAATTCGAGTGGAAAGTTCAGAACCATTTTTCTTAAAGTATAACATGTTGTTCTTCAAAATGCATAGCACCATTGGAAAGTAAAAGTTATAAGCTACAAAACCCTACATTTTCAAGTTGGAGAAACGTAGAGTTCAAAAGTAATAAGATTGGAAAGGCAGCGGCGAGCGGCCGCGTGAAATCTGTTCTGCTCCGCGTGAAATCTGTATGCGTATATATCTATTATACTTTGATCGTTGCATTATTTTCACTTGTTATTATTTCTGCCACTAGAGCGACCACAGAGTCGTTCCCAATACTTAAAAAAGCTCCTTGGAAGGTATTTATCACCCACTGAAAATGTTTTCTTTCTCAATATTTATTATTTTCATAGTAAAAAAAAAACTTTAGAATGTCAAAGATTTTCAATCGCTGTTGTAACCCTTTTGATGAAGCAAAGCATTCATCTAAACTGAGATTTGTTTCTGAAAAAATGAAAGCTCGTTTTCCGAACTTACAAGATAAAGATAAAATATGTGATTCTTGTCGATTAAAATTTGATGCGAAAATTGAGGAAGAAAATGTAGTGTCAATGGAAGAATCTAGAGAAATTATTTCTAATTTACAAAAATTGTTTAACGATGATAATTTGTCGGAAAATGAAAAAATGTTGCTTTTAAAATTACTCCCAGAAAACTGGAGTTCTCGTGAAGTTGCTAATTTTTCTAATTCATCCTGTTGGCTTGTAACAAAATGTTTGTCAGATAGTCAATCCCTTTTAGTTGATAAAAGGGGAAACCGAAAAATATCATGTGATACTGTAAAGGAAGTAAAACTTTTCTATCAAAATGACGATAATAGTAGAATCATGCCAGGTTATAAAGATAATTAGTGTATACGAAATGATGATGGCACAAAAACCTATGTTCAGAAATGACTTGTTTTGTACAATCTCAGAGAGTTATATTTAAAGTATAAACAACAGTATCCCGAATCAAAAATAGGATTCACTAAATTTGCCGAATGTCGCCCTAAATATTGTGTTTTAGCTGGTGCTAGTGGTACGCATTCAGTGTGTGTGTGCATTTATCATCAAAACGTCAAACTCCTCTTAGCTAGTTTAAGAAATTCAGGAGTTTCTTTTGATAAAATGGATACTTACAAAGATTGTATAGCTGAAATAGTTTGTAAAACACCAACAGCGAAATGTTACTTAAATATGTGTCAAAATTGTCCTGGTATTGAACCTCTAAAAACAGAACTTGAACTATTTCTTGAAAGGTCTGGGATTAATCAACATTGCAAATTGAAATTGTTTCTAGTTCTTTATTTACTGATATCTTTTTTCCTCTTTTACATAAAGTCAAAACTCATTCTTTCATTTCCAAACAGCAGTCATCTTATTTTCAAATCTTACGAGAATCCTTAAGCAAAGGAGAATTTTTAATTTCCCTAGATTTTTCGGAAAACTATGCTTTCATTGCACAAGATGCGGCACAATTATTCCACTATAATAATAATCAATGTAGTTTGGCAACAATAGTTATTTACTACAAAGGTTCAGATTCTAAAATTGAACACAAAAGTATGGCGGTTTTTTCAGACAACTTAATTCATGATACTGTGGTAGTTTACCTAATTCAAGAAATTATAATCGATTACCTTAAAAAATCTTTTGATTTCGTTAAAAAAATCATTTACTTTATTGATGGGGCTGCACAACATTTTAAAAATAAACATAATTTTCAGAATCTTTTTCATCATTATGAAGATTTTTCCGTTGAAGCTGAATGGCACTTTCATGCGACTGCTCACGGAAAAAATGCATGCGATGGAATCGGTGCTTCTATAAAAAGTAATGCTAGGCGAGCAAGTTTGCGGAAAGTATCCGATAATTATATATTGACGCCGCAAGATCTTTACCAGTGGGCGACTAAATACTTAGAAAATATTTTGTGCTTTTTTTCATCAAAAGATGAATATGCTAAGGCTACAGATAAATTAAGACAAAGGCTAGATTCAGTGAAAACAGTGCCTGGAACACAATCGTTTCACTGTGTTAGATTATTAGCTAACACTAAAAATTTAGAACTAAAACGATTTTCAACATCCAAAGATTCTCAATTATATCCAACAGTTAAAAAAGCCGAACCCTCTAAAACTCGAATTAAGAAAAACATGAGAATCGTGAAAAGCCCAATAAAAATAATCGCAAATAAAAATAAAAGAATTAAGGTTTAAATAAAAAATTAATGTATTTAAAACGTAATATATGATGCACTGATAAAACATTGTGTAATGCTTTAAATAGGAAACAACGAAAATATGCATTACGTTTATAAAAGCACACTCGGGTCCAGCGCAAAAAGTTTGCGCAGTCGCTCGCCGCTATCTTCTTAATTTTATTACTTTTGAGCTCTACGTTTCTCCAACTTTAAAATGTAGGGGTTTGTAGCTTATAACTTGTACTTTCGAATGGTGCTATGCATTTTGAAGAACAACGTGTTATACTTTAAGAAATATGGTTCTGAACTTTCCACTCGAATTTCCGCCCAGAAGAAAGTGTTTGGGAGTAAAAAGAATAGCACCATTGAACAGAGCAGGAAAAAATCTATCGATATATGTCTTTTGTTTTTTTCTGAGAGTCTGAAAATACGATTACGAGCTCATTATACCAAGCCCGGGCGTGCGGCGCGTCCGAGCGCAGCGCGAAGAGCATGCGCGGCCACTCACCGCTGTCTTTTTAATCTTATTACTTTTGAGCCCTTCATTTCTCCAATTTGAAAATTTAGGGTTTTGTAGCTTAAGACTTGTACTTTCGAATGGTCATATGCATTTTGAAAAAAAACATGATATACTTTGAGAAAAATGTCTCTGAACTTTCAACTTGAATTTTCGACCAGAAGAAAAAGTTTCGGAGTAAAAACAATAGCACCATTGGAAAGAGCAGGAAAAAATCTATGGATATATATCTTTTGTTTTTTTCTGAGAGACTCAGAATACGATTACGAACGAGTTGAACAGAGCGTGTTTTGCATGAAATATGCGTCCCGCGCGCCCGCTGGCTGGTTTCTGGCGGACGCTCTCACATAACACCACTCTATCGCGGCAAAAAAACGGCCAATTCCTGTGCTACTATTGCGGCGGTATGAGTCGTATAAAGTTAGTTTCATGGCCGTGGTCTGCTATTTTCATGTGAATTGACGCAACTATTATTTATAACAAATAGTAAAAACTATTTTTTCATCTTCTATATAACACCGTTGTGTCACGGCAAAATGCGGCAAAATCCTGTGCTAGTATAGTGACTTTAAGTGTCGTCTAAAGTTAGTTTCTGGATTGAGGTCTGCTTTCTTCTTATTGTTTGAGATAATTATTTTTTATAATAATAAATCAATTTTTTTTTCTTTTTCTACACAACGCCGTTGCCTTACGTTAAAAAAGCGGCAAATTCCTGTGCCAGTATGTTGGCCGTATAAGTCGTCTAAAGTTAGTTTCATGGCCGTGGTTTGCTACCTTCATATGAATTTACGCAACTATTATTTATAACAAATATTAAAAATTATTTTTTCTACTTCTATATAACACCGTTGCCTCACGGCAAAAAAGCGGTAAATTCCTGTGCCAGTATGTTGGTGGCATGAGTCGTCTAAAGTTAGTTTCATGGTCGTGGTTTGCTACCTTCATGTGCATTCACGCAAATATTATTTATAACAATAATATAAACTATTTTTTCTACTTCTATATAACACCGTTGCCTCACGGCAAAAATGCGGCAAATTCCTGTGCTAGTATGGCGGCGGTAAGAGTCGTCTAATGTTAGTTTCGTGGCCGTGGTCTGCTATTTTCATGTGAATTAACGCTGCTATTATTTATAACAATAGTAAAAAATAGTTTTTCGTTTTCTACATAACACCACTGTCTCACGGCAAAAAAGCGGCAAATTCCTGTGCTAGTATGGCGGCGGTATAAGGGGTCTAAAGTTAGTTTCTGAGCCGTGGAGCTTGCTATCTTCTTAGTGTTTGACATAATTATTGTTTATAATTATAATATTAATTGTTATTTCATTTTGTATATAACACTGTTCTTTTGCGGTAAAAAAGCGGCAAATTCCTATGTGCGTTTGGTTTTGGTAAGACTAATGTAAACTTCGGTTTTGGAGGGGTGGTTTGCTAACTTCATCTGAAGTTGACAGGACATTCGAATTTTTTAATAAAAATTGCAGCGGCAAAATTGAGGCTTTCACGGATAATTTACGGATAATTTACGGCAAAATATCCACTACTTAGATTCTCATTTCTGCAAAAGTGTTATGCCAACTTCAGAGACGTCACATGATCCTCACGGTTGACATTAAATCACTCATATTTATATACACATCCACGTAATAATATAATAAATAATATTTTCAGAGAATGGCTCATCCGATACTGAGGCATCTTACAAAAAAATTAAACCTACGCAAAAAGAGGAAAAGAAAGTAAGAAATTGTATTCCCGCAGAAGATGATTCATCTGGTAAAAATGACATTTATTATAAGTTCTTTCTTACTTTAGTCTTTATTTTCATTCCTTTTTTTATTTCAGATAGCTATACTACGCCTATCAAAAAAAGGAGAAATACAAAAGCAAAATCAGCAAATAAACACGT
Organism: Torymus aiolomorphi; assembly: GCA_036365515.1. NCBI lineage: Eukaryota > Metazoa > Arthropoda > Insecta > Hymenoptera > Torymidae > Torymus > Torymus aiolomorphi. The sequence goes on from CM070873.1 coordinate 145,832,853, forward strand.
AGAAGATTCCGATAATTATACTACGCCTAAAAAGAAAAGAAGGAATAATGCAGAGGCAGAATTAACAAGTCGTAAACATGTTGAAGATTCAGATTCTGATTGTCAGATTTCGAAACAAAGTCTGAAAAAGCCTATAAAGAAAAAAAAAAAAGAAATGCAAATGCAAAAACTGTAAAACTATCACAGAAAAAAAAAGTCACAGATTCAAAATCTGATTACCATGTTTCGGAAGAAAGTCAGTCTAGTACATCAGAGCATAGTTCTACATCTGATACTGAAAGTATTGAGAAGGTAGTGGATATAAGTACCAATTCTAATAAAGAAAATAATTGCTCGTATGAAACTGATATGCCTATATCTACAAAAGACTTTTTTGAACGAAAGTTTGTGCCCGAATCTAGTCAAGGAGGAGAGTTTTATGCGAAGGCAAACTGTTGCTCGTACTGTTTTATGGTATTCAAACGAGTTGATAAACACTTAATGTCTGTACATAAAGATAAACGTACTGTCATAAAACTTCTTAGTTACCCTCCTCAACACCCAGCAAGGCGAGCATTGTTAGATATACTCCGTAATGCGCGAAATGAACGATACAATAAAGACCCAAATCGGAACCCCACAGGAGAACAGATTGTAAAACGAAGACTAGCGAAAAATAGAGGGAAACCGATTCCCCATTTAAAAACTAGTACTGATAATACAGCTGATAATGATTCCAAATCAGTAATATCTCCAGAAAGTTCTCCTAGAATTTCGCTAGAAACAAATTCTGAAAATTTGAAGGATTTCAATAACCAAATTTGTCGACAAGCTGGTACGCTTGTCGCAGGATCAGAAAATGATGAATCTATTGATGAATGTAAAAAAAGTGCAGAACCAATTGATAATCGCCCTCTTAGAATACTATGTCCTATTTGCAGAGGCTATTTTTCACGGAACTACTATGCCAAGCATTATCAATCGAAACACGGCACTAAAAACCCTATTAGTACAAAAAACACTACTGTAGCTTCCCGTAGGGAGATGGAGAATTATCACCCCTCTGCAACCAGGAAAATGAGAGAACTTATATTACCTTACTTGCAGGAGGATGAGATCGGTATGACATGTAGATTTGACCAAACCATAATAGCATATGGTAATAAGTACCCCGAACGTCATAGCCACGTAGACCAAGGTCAACTGGTTAGAGGACACTTACGATTACTAGCTAGCCTCACTCTAAAACTGAAACAATTACACCCTGCTATTACTGAGCTGCAAATTTGTTTCCGGGGTATTTATTGGCCTTTTGTCTTAAATGCAATCAAAATTATTGCTGGATATAATGAAGAAACAAATGAGTTAGATACTCCATATAATGGACGCACTTTGGGTATGCTAATAAAAAGATTAATTATTATTTTGAGAGCAAAATTTGAATCAGAAGAAGATGAAAAACGATTGAAGTGATTGACGACGTTTTACTCATTATATGATGATGGATTTTCTGTTGCCATTGCTACGAAAGCTACGCTAACGGAAAACAAAACAAGACGAAATACAAATGTTGATGTTTTGCGAACTTCAAGGGATATTCAAACTTTTAATCGATACCTAAAAATGAAAAGAAAAATAAGTTACGACTATTTACAAGAAAATGGATACAATTTTCATCATTGGATGAACTTAATAGAAACAACGATGATGATTATTCAAATTTTTAATAGAAGGCGAAATATAGAAACTCAGAGAGCCGAAATAGAAGATTTTGAAAATCGGAGAAAGGTGAATCTACAAGATGAGTACTTTAACTCATTGACAAATGCTGATAAAGAGCAGTCTAAAAAATATGAAAGATTCGAAACACAAGGTAAAAAAATCGATGGGATTGATGGATCGATTTACGTTAGTAACTATGACATCTATTGTCTCACCTCTATAATTAAATATCGTAGTCAGGCCGGAGTACCAACAAAAAACAGATTTCTTTTTGGTCTGCCGAACCCTAACGATTCGTGATTTACCCATGCGAATGCGTATATAATAATGGTCAAACTTTCAAAGGAATGGGACAAAGAATGCCATCTCGAAAGAGCTTCAGCATTGAGAGGCACTAAGCTCCGGAAACAGTTCGCAACGAAGTTTAGTACGATGGACCAAGACGAAAAATTAGACACTATAGCAAAACATATGGCTCACACGACAAAGACCCACTCGACTTACTACAGGAAACTAGTAAATAAAGTAGACGTCGATGTAACCAGAGTTTTGGAACGAGTTAATGGAGGATCTAGCGAAGATGAAAATATGGTGGATACTAACGTTAATGAATCTATAACTACATCAAATTACTCTGATGATGAAGTTAGTAGCCCACGGATTAAGACTAAAGTTAAGAAGCCGATAACGAAGGTAGCATTTACAACAGGTACATATTTGAATTTCTTCATACCTCACTAATTTTTTACATACTTTTTACTTTAGTGATTTTTTACATGTATATTAAGCTGGAAAAGCCACTCCATAAGCCCGGGATCATTTTCTTATCGGAATACAATTTTGAGCATGCAAGATAGCTACAAAAAAAAATTGGCAACCCCCCAAGCACCGTGCAAGACCCCCTTTAAATCGGAAAAAACAATAAAAAATCTAATTCCGTCGTTATGGAGATCCCCGATAATTTTATTATAAAGCACGAAAAAATCGCCTAAAAAAACCAAATTCCGCCGTTTTTTAAATCTCCGATAATTGTATATCAGAATACATTTTTGAGCTGCAAGATAGCTACAAAAAAATGATCAACCTCCGAAACACCGCGGAAGACCCCCCAACTTCCCCTAAAGCAAGAAAGCAAAAAAAAAAATCTTATTCCTTCGTTTTTGAGATTTCCGATAATTTTACTATCGGAATACAATTTTGAGCATGCAAGATAGCTACAAAAAAATTGGCAACCCCCGAAGCACCGTGGAACACCCTTCCTTTAATCCGAAAAAATCGCAAAAAAAAAATCTAATTCCGCCGTTTTCGAGATCCCCGATAATTTTATTATAAAGCACGAAAAAATCGCCTAAAAAAACCAAATTCCACCGTTTTTGAGATCACCCATAATTATATTATCGGAATACAATTTTGAGCATGCAAGATAGCTACAGAAAAATTGGCAACCCCCAAAGTACCGCGAAATATCCCCACATTAACCCTCTAGTCCAAAATAAATCGCAAAAAAAATCTAATTCCGCCGTTTATGAGATCGCCGATAATTTTATTATAAAGCATGAAAAAATCAACTAAAAAAACCAAATTCCGCCGTTTTTGAGATCCCCGATAATTATATTATCGGAATACATTTTTGAGCATTCAAGATAGATATAAAAAAATTGGCAACCCCAAAACATCGCGGAACACCCCTAAACTACCCATTTAGTCCGAACAAATCATACAAAAAAATCTAATTCCGCCGTTTTTGAGATTCACAAAAATCTAATTCCGCCGTTTTTGAGATTCAAAAAAATCTAATTCCGCCGTTTTTGAGATCCCCGATAATTTTATTCCCGGAATACAATTTTGAGCATGCAGGGTAGCTACAAAAAAATTAGCAACCCCAAAAGCACTGCGCAACACCCGCTTTAATCCGAAGAAATCGCAATATAAATCAAATTCGCGATATAAATCAAATTCGCGATATAAATCACATTCGCCATATAAATCAAATTCGCGATATAAATCACATTCGCCATATAAATCAAATTCGCAATATAAATCAAATTTGCAATATAAATCAAATTCGCAATATAAATCAAATTCCGCCCTTTTTGAGATCCCCGATAATTTTATTTCGGAATACAATTTGAGCATGCAGAATAGCTACAAAAAAATTTGCAAACTCGAAAGCACGGCGGTAGATTCCCGAACCACACCTTTCGTCCGAAAAAATAGCAAAAGAATCTAATCCCGCCGTTTTTGAGATCTCCGATAATTTTATTCCCGGAATACAATTTCGAGTATGCAGGATAGCTGCAAAAAAATTTGGAAACTCGAAAGCACCGCGTTAGACCCCCTTTCGTCAGAAAAAATGACAAAAAAAATCCCATTCCGCCGTTTTTGAGAACCCCGATAATTTTATTCCCGGAAAACAATTTTGAGCATGCAGGATAGCTACAAAAAATTGACAACTCCGAAAGCACTGTGGAACACCCCCCTTTCGTATGAAAAAATCACAAACAAAAATCTAATCCCGCCCTTTTGAGATCCCCGATAATTTTATTCCCGAAATACAATTTTAATTTAATTTAAATCAAATTCGGCCCTTTTTCGGATATCCCGATAATTTTATTATCAGAATACAATTTTGACCATGCAGCATAGCTACAACAAAAATTGGCAACCCTCAAAGCACCGCAGAATACCTCCAAACTACCCCTTTCGACCTAAAAATCACAAAGAAAAATCTAATCCAGACCTTTTAGAGATCCTCGATAATTAAATTCCCGGAATTCAATTTTGAAAACCTAAAGCAACTAAATCGAGATTAGCGTAACAAATTAGCAACAAATTTGCGGGAACTTACCGACAAAGTCTGGGCGAGACCTGGTGTAGGTATCTCTAATTGCTGACAGGGGTACGAAGGTGATTATTCAAGCTTAAAAATGGAGCTAGCTACGATTTTTTTTTGGGTAATGATTTTAGCAACAAAATCTGGATGGGCATGACAAATGAGGGACAAATTAGCGACAAAATTTGCAATTATGAGAAAATTAATATTTTTTTATTTTGCTCATGCGCGTAACCCCTGATCGCTTTTTTTTTGGGAAAGCGGTCAATTATTGCGACATTTGGTCTACGGCATCGTCGAGCAACAAATTAGCGACAAAATTTAGGCTATATCCGGTGTCGCTATCATCGTAAGATTACGCTAGAATAACCATTGTTTCTCGGAAACAATTAGAGCGACAAAATCGAGGTTTGCGTGACAAATTACGGATAAAATAAGGGAATATTTTCGGCGGTGGCTTATAAAGTGGATTTTCCAGCTCAATATACATATATTTTATATACAGTTTAGTGAACTAAAATTTTTTGACGTAGTTCATATTCGCACATATTTTATATACTGAAATCATTTCAATTAATAACTTATATTACTAAAAAATTTACATCATATTATTTTTTTTTTCAGAGAAAGATACCAAAGTTTCACGCAATAAATGGACAGAGCTCGAAATCCAAGCTTTTGAGATCTCCTTTGCGAAACATCTAAAAAACAAGACTTATCCGAGTGCCAAAGAAATAAGAAAAGCGATTGAAGAATATCCATGTTTGAAGGAGCGAGGAGAAAAAAGTATGAGAACCAGATTCTCTAATTTCTATAATAAGCACTCACCAAATGCATGTCAATCAAGAAAAAAGAAAGAAAAATCAAGACGATAAGAAAACCTTATACTAGCTTTATAAAGAAAATGTGAAAACTACCCCCAAAGCGCGAAGAAATCGCAAAAAAACTAATTCCGCTATTTGAGATACTCTATAATTTTATTATCGGAATACAATTTTGGCCATGCAAAATATCTACAGAAAAATTGGCAACCCCCAAAGCACCGCGAAAGACCCCCGCATTTCCCCTTTAGTCCGAAAAAAATCGCGAAAAAAATCTTATTCCGCCGTTTTTGAGATCCCCGATAATTTTATTATCGGTTAGCGCATCTACCTTTTGTCACAACCTTTGTGTCGCGGTAAACTGCTATTAAGATGTTTTTTAAATTTATTGTAATACATTAGAGTAAATTTTCTACATAAAAGTAATATAATATAGTGTCGTCGTAAACTGGTATCAACATGGTTTTTTCACGTTACACACTTATAAACAGAGCCAAAATGTTTAGAATATTTCTACGCGGCCGCTTCCAAATTATGTGGAAAACGTTGATACCAGTGAGTATACTCCGTTTTCTTGAATGCGCCGTAAACTGCCGAATTTATTTCTTACATGAACTGCATTATTCTAATTAAATTTCTTAGATTAGCTGCCTTTTTTCAGCACGTATATGTAAACTAGTCTCTCATCTTGATTTTGCGTATCATATATATTTATAAAAAAATCATAATTACTGTCTCTCATATGTGCCTTTTGCCATAACCTTTGTGTCGCCGTAATCATGCTGTTAAGATATTTTTTTAATTTATCGGAAAACTTTACAGTAAAATTTCTACATTAATGGTAACATAATATAGTGCCGTCGTAAATCGGTATCAATATGGCTTTTCACGTAACCCACTTCTAAACAGAACCAAAATATTTAAAATATTTCTACCCGGCCGCTTATATGTGTTTGAAGTTTGCAACGTTGGAATCCAACGAAAAATCGATTTTTGAAAAATCGTTTTTTTTCAATTGGTCCGAGTTTATTATCACCAAGAATGATAAAATACATATAAAAAACAAAAAACAATTCAAAAACAAGCCACCCCCCCCCCCAAACACCCTTTACGTAGATCAGTCCATAGAAAAAATTCTATTTTCGTTGCTTTTGATTTTTTCCCCGATTTTATTGTTGTTTATCGATTCTGGCGATAAAACTGTACCAGAAAAAAATTGGCGACGGAATTGAATTCCCGGAATACCCCCAAATAGTCGATTATATAGGGATGGAAGTGGAAAAAAAATCTATGTTCGTTGCTTTTGGGTTTTTCCCCGATTTTATTGTTGCTTATGGATTCTGGCGCTAAAACTGTACCAGAAAAAATTGGAGACCGAATTGAATCCCCGAAACATCCCCAAATAGTCGATTATATAGGGGTGGAAGTGGAAAACAAATTCTATTCTCGTTGCTTTTGGGTTTTTCCCCGATTTTATAGTTCCTTATGGATTCTGGCGATAAAACTGTGCGAGAAAAAAATTGGCGGCCGAATTGAATCCTCGGAACACCCCCCCAAATAGTCGATTATATAGGGGGGAAAAAAATTCTATTTTCGTTGCTTTTGGGTTTTTCCCCGATTTTATTGTTGCTTATCGATTCTGGCGATGAAACTGCAACAGAAAAAAATTGGCGACCGAATTGAATCCCCAGAACACCCCCAAATAGTCGATTATATAGGGGTGGAAGTGGAAAAAAAAATCTATTTTCGTTGCTTTTGAGTTTTTCCCGATTTTATTGTTGCTTATCGATTCTGGCCATAAAACTGTAACAGAAAAAAATTGGCGACCGAATTGAATCCCCAGAACACCCCCAAATAGTCGATTATATAGGGGTGGAAGAGGAAAAAAAATTCTATTTTCGTTGCTTTTGGGTTTTTCTCCGGTTTTATAGTTGCTTATGGATTTTGGCAATAAAGCTGAACGAGAAAAAAATTGGCGACCGAATTGAATCCCCGGAACACCCCCAAATAGTCGATTATATAGGGGTCAAAGTGGACAGAAAATTCTATTCTCGTAGCTTTTGGGTTTTTCCCCGATTTTATTGTTGCTAATCGATTCTGGCGATAAAACTGTACCAGAAAAAGTTGGCGACCTAATTGAATCCTCGGAACTCCCCCAAATAGTCGATTATATAGGGGTGGAAGTGGAGAAAAAATTCTTTTCTCGTTGTTTTTGGGTTTTTCCCCGATTTTATTGTTGTTTATCGATTCTGGCGATGAAACTGTACCGGAATAAAATTGGGGACCGAATTGAATCCCCGGAACACCCCCAAATATTCGATTATATAGAGGTGGAAGTGGAAAAAAAATTCTATTTTCGTTGCTTTTGGGTTTTTCCCGATTTTATTATTGCTTATGGATTCTGGCGATAAAACTGTACGAGAAAAAAATTGGCGGCCGAATTGAATCCCCGGAACACCCAAATAGTCGATTATATAGGGGTGGAAGTGGGAACAAAATTCTATTTTCGTTGCTTTTGGGTTTTTCCCCGATTTTATTGTTGCTTATGGATTCTGGCGATAAAACTGTACAAGAAAAAAATTGGCGACCGAATTGAATCCCCGGAACAACCCCAAATAGTCGATTATATAGAAGTGGAAAAAAAAAATCTATTTTCGTTGCTTTTGGGTTTCTCCCCGATTTTATTGTTGCTTATGGATTCTGGCAATAAAACTGTACGAGAAAAAAATTGGCGACCAAATAAACCCCCGGAATACCCTCAAATAGTCTATTATATAGGGGTGGAAGTGGGAAAAAAATTCTATTTTCGTTGCTTTTGGGTTTTTCCCCGATTTTATTGTTGCTTATGGATTCCTGCGATAAAACTGTACGAGAAAAAAATTGGCTACCGAATTGAATCCCTGGAGCACCCCCAAATAGTCGATTATATAGGGGTGGAAGTGGGAAAAAAATTCTATTTTCGTTGCTTTTGTGTTTTTCCCCGATTTTATTGTTGCTTATTGATTCTGGCGATAAAACTGTACCAGAAAAAAATTGGCAACCGAATTCAATCCCCGGAACACCCCCAAATAGTCGATTATATAGGGGTGGAAGTGGAAAAAAAATTCTATTTTCGTTGTTTTTGGGTTTTTCCCCGATTTTATTGTTGCTTATCGATTCTGGCGATGAAACTGTACCGGAATAAAATTGGGGACCGAATTGAATCCCCGGAACACCCCCAAATATTCGATTATATAGAGGTGGAAGTGGAAAAAAAATTCTATTTTCGTTGCTTTTGGGTTTTTCCCGATTTTATTATTGCTTATGGATTCTGGCGATAAAACTGTACGAGAAAAAAATTGGCGGCCGAATTGAATCCCCGGAACACCCAAATAGTCGATTATATAGGGGTGGAAGTGGGAAAAAAATTCTATTTTCGTTGCTTTTGGGTTTTTCCCCGATTTTATTGTTGCTTATGGATTCCTGCGATAAAACTGTACGAGAAAAAAATTGGCTACCGAATTGAATCCCTGGAGCACCCCCAAATAGTCGATTATATAGGGGTGGAAGTGGGAAAAAAATTCTATTTTCGTTGCTTTTGTGTTTTTCCCCGATTTTATTGTTGCTTATTGATTCTGGCGATAAAACTGTACCAGAAAAAAATTGGCAACCGAATTCAATCCCCGGAACACCCCCAAATAGTCGATTATATAGGGGTGGAAGTGGAAAAAAAATTCTATTTTCGTTGCTTTTGGGTTTTTCCCCGATTTTATTGTTGCTTATGGATTCTGGAAAAGTGCAATACGCAAACTTGAATATTAAAGTTGAAAAAAAAATCTTTAATTTTTTTAATTGCGTTTATAGAAACGTGTTTATTTCCCTTCGCAGCATTTTGATTTTAAACAATCGTCTTTCTATATGTCTAATTATAGTTTTGGAAAAAAAAGCAAATTGAAAATATAAAAAGATTAGATTATAGAGATGATGCTCGTTGCAGGAGAACCACTGCATCCATGAAAAGAGGGAGGGAGAGAGATAGAGAGAGAGAGAGAGAATAGTGAAAGAGTACACGAGAGAGACAGTGCGCGAGACACTGTCTCTAATTGTAAGTCGCTGTTCCCTCCCCGCGCGGCAATTACCGAACGGTTTTCGGGAGCCCCAGCAGCCGCGCGGGTTTTTTCATTTTCGGCTATGATTTTCCGAAATCTATAAACTTTGTTGAATTGTTATGTAGCATAAACTTTTTCTATAGTATGCAAAAGGAACACATTTAGGATCCAGATATTGCTATTTAAATTACAACGACCGCAATCGTTGCAAATATGTTTTCATCATTACCTTTTAAACTATTAAAAGAATTTCAAGTATTGTTGTAAAGTTATTGCACTTTCAATTCCTCTGACGAGACCAGAACTGACTATTTAAAAAGAAATTGGTTTTTTATATGGTCCTATAACTTTGGTCTAATTTTAAATTTTTGAAATTTCAAAATGGATATTCAATTTGGATATATGCATATTGTTTTTCAACCTCAAAATCTCTACCGTCTGGAGTACAAGGCGGCTTGGCCAGCATCGCTTGCGAGAGACGGCTCGGCCCCAATAATATGAGTGTCGACGCTAGAAACCAACAAGCGGGCGCGCACGACGCTTCTCTCGCGTAATACTATGTGCTCTTTTCAACTCATAATCATATGCTGAGTCTCTTGGAAAAAACACAGAACATATATATTGATAGATTTTTCCCCTCTTTCCAGTGGTGCTATTGTTTATTCTCTGAAATGCTTTTTTACGGTAAAAATTTGAGATGAAAGAGTTCGGGCCGATTTTTCTTAAAGAATACCATGTTTTTTTTACATAAATTTTTTCATTCGAAAGTACAATATTCAGCTTCGAAACTCCAAATTTCAAGTAGGAGAAATGAAGGGTTCAATAGTAATAAAATTTAGAAGACGGCAGCGAGTTCTGCCGTTGTACGCTACGCCGAATCGTGCTGTTGCAGACGTATTTCGTTATTTCGTACTTAATAAATATCATATAATAAATTTTTCAAACGTAATTTTTAATTAAAAGTCAATACTTACCGATCCATCTTTTGCAATTGTTTGTTAATTTACTAATTTCTTGTATCTGAATTTAATTGAATAGGTCTTGTCTCAAATTTAGATTTCTTCACACTTTTAGTCAGTGCAGTTTGGCAGCATTAGTCCTTTATTATAAAGAATTAAATTTTAAACTTAGAAAAGCATGATACTTTTTTCAGACAATTTATCTCGTACTGCCGTAGCAGTTTATCTAAAAAATGATAATGAATTACCCTAATAAAAAATATTCTTTTGATTCCACCAAAAAATATATTTGTTTTACCGATGGAACTGGGTAATATTATAAAAACAAATACGACTTCCATAATCTTTTTCATCATTATGAAGATTTTTCTGTTGAAGCAGTGGAAGAAAAATGCATGAGAATTGATTGTACCGCTTCTTGGTCAATAGAGACGAACTTTTTCAAGAAATTCAGAGAAGTTAAAAATTTTCCTTTGATCACTGTTTGAAAATAAAAGAATTAGTTTTAATTTATATAAAAGAGAAAAAAGATGTCTATGATCAAACCTAAATCAAAGGTTAAAATCAGCAAAAAAAGTTCCTGTTACTCTATCATTTCATTTTATTAAACTGTTGCCACGCGCCGCAGTCTTTTAAATTGAATTACTTATATGAATCCTTCATTTCTCCAACTTGAAATTTTGAGGTTTTGAAACTGAAGACTTGTACTTTCGAATGAAAGAAATTAATTAAAAAAAAAACATGGTATTCTTTTAGAAAAATCGGTCCGAACTTTCAACTCAAGTTTTTAACCTTAAAAAAGCATTTCGGAGAATAAACTATAGCATAAAATTGGAAAGAGGGGGCGGGGGGGATATATCGATGTATGTTCATTGTTTTTGTCCGAGAGACTCATCATATGATTACGAGCGAGTTGAACAGAGCGTATTTTACGCAAAAAAGGCAGCCAGCGCAGCCGCGAGTCATATGTGTCCAAATACGCGCTATGAGTGTACTGGTCGGCGCGGAGTGGGGGAATTGGGAGAAAGACGGGCTCGGCCAGCGCAGCACTTCAGACCCATTGAATTTGTGACTATAATAAAAAAATCTCTTAAATACTGAAAATTAATATTTGAAAAATTTATAACTCTTTGAATATTGGCTCTTCGTAGATGTTGAATGCAAGATTTTAATCCTAAAATTGGCTGAATTTTCAAGAAACAATTATCCTGATCGCAATAGATTGTTTCTATTTGTTTAAATTGAGTTTTGGTTTAAAGAAATGCATTTAAATCAAGGTTTTGAAATAGCAATTTTGTTAAATTGTAACCTCGAAATTTACAGTCTACAAATCAAACTCTATAAAAAGCGATGGTTATTTTATCTAATTGCATAAATGGGGAGACAGTAGCGAAAAAATTTCCGGCGCCTAGGCTAGCTAGAATCGCTAGAAACTGAAAAACGGCTCCCGAGTGTCAATGCGACAGTCAGCACGCGCACGCTCATGTGACAAACATTGCCGCCGAGGCCGCTGCTCCGCGGCCGCAGGCTCCGGTTCCGCTCCGTTCATTTACTGTTTGCATATATTCGGGCGCAGCCAGCTCTTGCGTGCTGCGCTGGCCGAGCCCGTCTTTCTCCGAATTCCCCCACTCCGCGCCGACCAGTACACTCATAGCGCGTATTCGGGCGCAGATGACTCGCGGCTGCGCTGGACGAGTCATCTTCTCTCGATTCCTGTACTCCGTGACGATCGGGTATATCGGAGCGTCCGCCAGAAACCAGCCAGCGGGCGCAAGCCGAGCCTTTTTCGCGTAAAATGCGCTCTGATCAACTCGCTCGTAATCATATGATGAGTCTCTCGGATAAAAACAACGAACATACATCGATACATCCCCCCCCCCTTCCAGTTTTATTCTATAGTTTATTCTCCGAAATGCTTTTTTAAGGTTAAAAACTTGAGTTGAAAGTTCGGACCGATTTCTCTAAAAGAATACCATGTTTTTTTTTTTTTTTTTTTTTATAAATTTTTTTCATTCGAAAGTACAAGTCTTCAGTTTCAAAACCTCAAAAATTTCAAGTTGGAGAAATGAAGGGTTCATTTTAAGTAATTCAATTTAAAACACGGCGGCGCGTCGCAACAGTTTAATAAAATGTAATGATAGAGTAACAGGAACTTTTTTTGCTGATTTTAACCTTTGTTTTAGGTTTGATCATAAACATCTTTTTTCTCTTTTATATAAATTAAAACTCATTCTTTTACTTTCAAACAGTGATCAAAGGAAAATTTTTAACTTCTCTGGGTTTCTTGAAAAAGTTCGTCTCTATTGACCAAGAAGCGGTACAATCAATTCTCATGTATTTTTCTTCCGTACGCGGTTGCGTGAAAGTGCTGCTCTGCTTCAACAAAAAAATCTTCATAAAGGTGAAAAAGATTATGGAAGTCGTATTTGTTTTTATAGTATTACCCAGTTCCATCGGTGAAACAAATACCTTTTTTGGCGAAATCTAAAGATTTTTTTATTAGGGAATTGATTATAACTGCTACGGCAGCATGAGATAAATTGTCTTAAAAAAGTATCATGCTTTTTTAAGTTTTAAAATTTAATTCTCTATAATAATGCTGCCAAACTACACTGATTAGTGTTGTAGTGAAATGATTGTGACGCTTCTTGGTAAAAAAAACGTTCTTTTCCAAGAAACTTAAAAGAGAATTTAAAAATTCTTCTCTGGATGAGGACTCCCTCGAGGTTTGTAAATATAATGTTCACTGTTTGAAAATAAAAGAATGAGTTTTAAGTTTATATAAAAGAGAAAAAAGATGTCTTCAAATGATGAATTAGAAACGATGAATTAAACTAAAACAAAGGTTAAAATCAGCAAAAAGAGTTCCTATAGCTCTATTATTTCATTCTACTAAACTGTTAACACGCGCTAAGAGGCTTGAACTATAACAATTCTCAGGATCGAAAACTTTAGAATTAAACTCACCTATCCACAAATAGTAAAGAAATCTAAATTTGAAACAAGACCTATTCAATTAAATTCAGGTACAAGAAATTAGTAAATTAACAAAAAATTGCAAAAGATGGAACACAAAGTATTGACTTCTAATAAAAAAACGATTGAAAAATTTATTATATGATATTTATATGAAATACGTCGGCAACAGGGTGCTCCGGCGTAGCGCACAAAGCACGCGCGTCTACTTGCCGCCGTCTTTTAAATTTTATTACTTATGAACCCTTCATTTCTCCAACTCGAAATTTTTGGGTTTCGAAGATGAAGACTTGTACTTTCGAATGAAAAAACTTATTTAAAAAAAAAATTGTACACGAAAATAATATACGCTCTAAAAATAGTATACGCTCCATGGGAGTAAAATTGGCCAGCCCACAGCTCGTGTAAATTGTACACGAGCTGTGGGCTGGCCAATTTTACTCCCATGGAGCGTATACTATTTTTTTGCCTAATGAGGCCGAAAATACAACCTTCGCGATCGGGCGCCGGGAGAGAAAGTGGTACTTTCAGCCCGCTAGGCAAAAAAAGTTTTTCCCGCCCGCTGGTCGGCAAGCAATTGCTTTCGGCTCTATTAATAGATTCAAAAAAGGCGAAAATTGTGCTTGCGGTAAAAAAAAAAATTCCCATCGTCGCATAACTTTGTTAGGAAAAATTTTGCGACTGGTACTTGTACAAAAGGTCCCCGAAAAATTGAAAAAAAATTATGAACCAAATCGCTTTTCCGCAACTACCCCTTCAAGCAAAGGATGCACGTCAGAAACACGAAAAAAATTCTAACAGTTGCAAAAATTACATTAGGTAAAAGTTTACAGTTGAAACGTATATTAGAGGACGTCCATAGCCTAGAAAAAATTCAGGCACGAAATCGGTCTTCCGAAATCGGTCTTCTTGAAGGGGTAGTTTATTATATATTTACAGAATATAAAAGTACAATACGCAAACTTGAATATTAAAAAGTTCAAAAAAAACTATTTAATTTTTTTAATTGCGTTAGAAAAACGTGTAGATCTCATCGCGACATTTTGATTTAAAAAAATCGTCTTTTTATGTCTAATAGTTTTGGAAAAAAGCGAATTGAAAATATAAAACGATTATGGAGATGCTGTTCGTGGCAAGAGGGAGACTGCGTCCATGAAGAGAGAGACAGAGAGACAGAGAGAGAGAGAGAGAGAGAGAGAGAGAGAGAGTGCGCAAGACACTGTCACTAACAATAAGTCGCTATCCCCTCCCCGCGGCCATTACCGAACGGTTTTCGAGAGCCTCAGCAGCCGCGCGGTTTTTTTCATTTTCGATTATGATTTTCCGAAATCTATAAACTTTGTTGAATTGTTATGTAGCATAAACTTTTTCTATAGTATGCAAAAGGAAAAGGCATTTAGGCTGCAGAGAGCTATTTAAATTACAACGACCGCAATCGTTGCAAATACGTTTTCATCATTATCTTTTATAGAACATTTCGATACTAGTGCGAGGATTTGATTTTCCCCTCGTGTGACTGTTTGCACCCGAGCGAAGCGAGTGTGAAAAGGTCACACGAGGAGAAAATCAACTTCTCACACAAGTGTCGAACCGTATTTTTTGACACGACGTGCGAGAAGTGAGATTTTAGCACGCATCGTTTAAGGCAGCGTGCGAGAAATCGAACTTCTCGCACGGAGTTTCAAAAAATTATTAATAGAATTTTAATTATTGTTGTAAAGTTATTGCATTTTCAATACCTATCCAGAAGTATACTGCCGATTTAAAAAGAAATTGATTTTTCATATGGCCCTATAACTTCAGTCTAAATTTAAATTTTTGAAATTTCGAAATGGATATTCAAGTTGAAGAGTTTTATGATTTTTCCAAACTATTTGGAACAGTGGGACATGATATTTGTAGAAATGGCGCAATATGCAATTAATAACAAAAAACATTCCCCCTTATAACTCGAATAATAATAATAAATCAATTCCAAATTTGACAGGCTTTTATGCGTAAAAAAACATGTTTTATTTGAAATTTCAGATGAATTTATCTTTTTTTAAAAGTTATTTCATAATGAAAACAAGGCGTTTTTCAACTTTGGCGGTCATTTGCAAGTTAAATTGAAGTTATAGACTTCGAACAAATCTAACTTTGTTAGAAATTTAATAAGTAACAAAAATGACCTTGACTTTTTTTTCCCTGAAGTGCCTCAAAAATTAAATATAAGAGAAAAATCAAAAAGAGTTAGAAATTTGTTACAAATTGTTAAAAGCAGAAATGGAACTCGTCCACTTTTGAATCATTGAATAACAACAAGGATTTTATAGAGAACGTTGAGATGAACTGTCCCAATGAGATATCGCAAGAAAAAAAAATGACTACATATCGCTTTTCAACCTCAAAGTCTCTACCGCCTGGAGTCCAAGGCGGCTCAGACAGCACAACTCGCGAGGGTTCTTAAATTCTCTTTCAAGTTTCTTGGAAAAGAACGTCTTTTATACCAAGAAGCATCACAATCATTTCACTACAACACTAATCAGTGTAGTTTGGCAGCATTATTATAGAGAATTAAATTTTAAAACTTAAAAAAGCATGATACTTTTTTCAGACAATTTATCTCATGCTGCTGTAGCAGTTATAATCAATTCCCTAATAAATAAATCTTTCGATTTCGCCAAAAAAGGTATTTGTTTCACCGATGGAACTGGGTAATACTATAAAAACAAATACGACTTCCATAATCTTTTTCATCTTTATGAAGATTTTTTTGTTGAAGCAGAGCAGCACTTTCACGCAACCGCGTACGGAAGAAAAATACATGAGAATTGATTGCACCGCTTCTTGGTCAATAGAGACGAACTTTTTCAAGAAACCCAGAGAAGTTAAAAATTTTCCTTTGACCACTGTTTGAAAATAAAAGAATTAGTTTTAATTTATATAAAAGAGAAAAAAGATGTCTATGATCAAACCTAAAACAAAGGTTAAAATCAGCAAAAAAAGTTACTGTTACTCTATCATTTCATTTTATTAAACTGTTGCGACGCGCCGCCGTCTTTTAAATTGAATTACTTAAAATGAACCCTTCATTTCTCAAACTGGAAATTTTTGAGGTTTTGAAACTGAAGACTTGTACTTTCGAATAAAAAAGTTAATTAAAAAAAAAAAAAAAACGTGGTATTCTTTTAGAAAAATCGGTCCGAACTTTCAACTCAAGTTTTTAACCTTAAAAAAGCATTTCGGAGAATAAACTATAGCATAAAACTGGAAGGGGGGGGGGGGGGTATCGATGTATGTTCGTTGTTTTTATCCGAGAGACTCATCATATGATTACGAGCGAGTTGAACAGAGCGCATTTTACGCGAAAAAGGCTCGGCTTGCGACCGCTGGCTGGTTTCTGGCGGACGCTCCGATATACCCGATCGTCACGGAGTACAGGAATCGAGAGAAGATGACTCGTCCAGCGCAGCCGCGAGTCATCTGCGCCCGAATACGCGCTGAGTGTACTGGTCGGCGAGGAGTGGGGGAATTGGGAGAAAGACGGACTCGGCCAGCGCAGCACGCGAGAGCTGGCTGCGCCAGAATATATACAAACAGCAAATGAACGGAGGGGAAGGGAAGCGGAGCCGGAGCCTGCGGCCGCGGAACAGGCGGCAATGTTTGTCACATGAGCGTGCGCGTGCTGACTGTCGCTTTTACACTCGGGAGCCGTTTTTCAGTTTCTAGAGATTCTAGCTGGCCTAGGCGCCGGAAATTTTTTCGCTTCTGTCTCCCCATTTATGCAATTAGATAAAATAACCATCGCTTTTTATAGAGTTTGATTCGTGTACTGTAAATTTCGAGGTTACAATTTAACAAAATTGCTATTTAAAAACCTTGATTTAAATGCATTTCATTAAACTAAAACTCAATTTAAACAAATAGAAACAATCTATTGCGATCAGGATAATTGTTTCTTGAAAATTCAGCCAATTTTAGGATTAAAATCTTGCATTCAACATCTACGAAGAACCAATATTCAAAGAGTTATAAATTTTTCAAATATTAATTTTCGGTATTTAAGAGATTTTTTTATTATAGACACAAATTCAATGGGTCTGAAGTGCTGCGCTGGCCGAGCCCGTCTTTCTCCCAATTCCCCCACTCCGCGCCGACCAGTACACTCATAGCGCGTATTTGGTTGCAGATGACTCGCGGCTGCGCTGGCTGCCTTTTTCACGTAAAATGCGCTTTGTTCAACTCGCTCGTAATCATATGATGAGTCTCTCGGATTAAAACAATGAACATACATCGATATCCCCCCCCCCTCTTTCCAATTTTATGCTATAGTATATTCTCCGAAATGCTTTTTTAAGGTTAAAAACTTGAGTTGAAAGTTCGGACCGATTTTTCTAAAAGAATACCATGTTTTTTTTTTAATTAATTTTTTTCATTCGAAAGTACAAGTCTTCAGTTTCAAAACCTCAAATTTTCAAGTTGGAGAAATGAAAGGTTCATATAAGTAATTCAATTTAACAGACGGCGACGCGTGGCAACAATTTAATAAACTGAAATGATAGAGTTACAGGAACTTTTTTTGCTGATTTTAACCTTTGTTTTAGGTTTGATCATAGACATCTTTTTTCTCTTTTATATAAATTAAAACTAATTCTTTTATTTTCAAACAGTGATCAAAGGAAAATTTTTAACTTCTCTGGGTTTCTTGAAAAAGTTCGTCTCTATTGACCAAGAAGCGGTACAATCAATTCTCATGCATTTTTCTTCCCCTGCTTCAACAGAAAAATCTTCATAATGATGAAAAAGATTATGGAAGTCGTATTTGTTTTTATAATATTACCCAGTTCCATCGGTAAAATAAATACATTTTTTGGTGGAATCAAAAGAATATTTTTTATTAGGGTAATTCATTATAATTTTTTAGATAAACTGCTACGGCAGTACGAGATAAATTGTCTGAAAAAAGTATCATGCTTTTCTAAGTTTTAAAATTTAATTCTTTATAATAAAGGACTAATGCTGCCAAACTACACTGACAAAAAATGTGAAGAAATCTA
Organism: Torymus aiolomorphi; assembly: GCA_036365515.1. Lineage (NCBI taxonomy): Eukaryota > Metazoa > Arthropoda > Insecta > Hymenoptera > Torymidae > Torymus > Torymus aiolomorphi. The sequence goes on from CM070873.1 coordinate 145,851,270, forward strand.
AATTTGAGACAAGACCTATTCAATTAAATTCAGATACAAGAAATTAGTAAATTAACAAAAAATTGCAAAAGATGGATCGGAAAGTATTGACTTTTAATTAAAAATTACGTTTGAAAAATTGATTATACGATATTTATTAAGTACGAAATAACGAAATACGTCTGCAACAGCGCGATTCGGCGTAGCGCACAACGGCAAAACTCGCCGCCGTCTTTTAAATTTTATTACTATTGAACCCTTCATTTCTCCTACTTGAAATTTGGACTTTCGAAGCTGAAGAATTGTACTTTCGAATGAAAAAATTTATTTAAAAAAAACATGGTATTCTTTAAGAAAAATCGGCCCAAACACTTTCATCTCAAATTTTTACCGTAAAAAAGCATTTCAGAGAATAAACAATAGCACCACTGGAAAGAGGGGAAAAATCTATCAATATATATGTTCTTTTTTTTTCCAAGAGACTCAGCATATGATTATGAGTTGAAAAGAGCGCATAGTATTAAGCGATAAAAGCGTCGCGCGCGCCCGCTTGTTGGTTTCTAGCGTCGACTCTCATATTATTGGGGGCCAGCCAACTCTCGCAAGCTGTGCTGGCCAAGCCGCCTTGTACTCCAGACGGTAGAGATTTTGAGGTTGAAAAACAATATGCATATATCCAAATTAAATATCCATTTTGAAATTTCAAAAATTTAAAATTGGACCAAAGTTATAGGACCATATAAAAAACCAATTTCTTTTTAAATAGTCAGTTCTGGTCTCGTCAGAGGAATTGAAAGTGCAATAACTTTACAACAATAGTTGAAATTCTTTTAATAGTTTAAAAGGTAATGATGAAAACATATTTGCAACGATTGCGGTCGTTGTAATTTAAATAGCAATATCGGGATCCTAAATGTGTTCCTTTTGCATACTATAGAGAAAAGTTTATGATACATAACAATTCAATAAAGTTTATAGATTTCGGAAAATCATAGACGAAAATGAAAAAACCCGCGCGGCTGCTGGGGCTCCCGAAAACCGTTCGGTAATTGCCGCGCGGGGGGGGAGAGCGACTTACAATTAGAGACAGTGTCTCGCGCACTGTCTTTCTCGTGTACTCTTTCACTATTCTCTCTCTCTCTCTCTCTCTATCTCTCTCTCTCCCCCTTTTCATGGATGCAGTCTTTCTCCTGCAACGAGCATCATCTCCATAATCTAATCTTTTTATATTTTCAATTTGCTTTTTTTTCCAAAACTATAATTAGACATATAGAAAGACGATTGTTTTAAATCAAAATTCTGCGAAGAGAGATAAACACGTTTCTATAAACGCAATTAACAAAATTAAAGAGTTTTTTTTCAACTTTAATATTCAAGTTTGTGTATTGCACTTTTCCAGAATCCATAAGCAACAATAAAATCGGGGAAAAACCCAAAAGCAACGAAAATAGATTTTTTTTCCACTTCCACCCCTATATAATCGACTATTTGGGCGTGTTCCGGGGATTCAATTCGGTCGTCAATTTTTTTCTCGTACAGTTTTATCGTCAGAATCCATAAGCAATAATAAAATCGGAGGAAAACCCAAAAGCAACGAAAATAGAATTTTTTTTCCACTTCCACCCCTATATAATCGACTATTTGGGGGTGTTCCGGGGATTCAATTCGGTCGCCAACTTTTTTCTGGTACAGTTTTATCGCCATAATCAATAAGCAACAATAAAATCGGGGAAAAACTCAAAAGCAACGAAACTAGAATTTTTTTTCCACTTCCACCCCTATATATTCGACTATTTGGGGGTGTTCCTGGGATTCAATTCGGTCGCCAATTTTTTTCTGGTACAGCTTTATCGCCAGAATCGATAAGCAACAATAAAATCGGGGAAAAATCCAAAAGTAACGAAAATAGATTTTTTTCCACTTCCACCCCTATATAATCGACTATTTGGGTGTTCCGGGGATTCAATTCGGTCGCCAATTTTTTTCTGGTACAGTTTTATCGCCAGAATCCATAAGCACCAATAAAAGCTGGGAAAAACCCAAAAGCAACGGGAATAGAATTTTTTTTCCACTTCCGCCCCTGTATAATCGACTATTTGGGGGTGTTCCGGGGATGCAATTCTGTCGCCAATTTCTTTCTTGTACAGTTTCATCGCCAGAATCCATAAACAACAATAAAATCGGGGAGAAACCCAAAAGCAACGAAAATAGAATTTTTTCTATGGATTGATCTACGTAAAGGGACTTTGGGGGGGGGGTGGCTTGTTATTGAATTGTTTTTTGTTTTTTAGATGTATTTTATCATTCCTGATGATAATAAACTCGTTCCAAATGAAAAAAACCGATTTTTCAAAATCGATTTTTCGTTGGATTCCATCGTTGCAAACTTCAAACACACCCGCTTATAGTCTATTTGGGAAACTTTGATACCAGTGTGTATACATAATATAGTGTCGTAGTAAACCGGTATCAACATGGCTTCTTCACGTAACACACTTATAAACAGAGCCAAAATATTTAGAATATTTCTACGCGGCCGCTTTTTATTCTGATTAAATTACTTAGATATGCTGCCTTATTTCAGCACGTATATGTAAACTAGTCTCTCATCTTGATTTTGCATATCATATATATTTATAAAAAAATCATAATTACTGGCTCTCATATGTGCCTTTTGTCACAACCTTTGTGTCGCCGTAATCCTGCTGTTAAGATATTTTTTTAATTTATCGGAAAACTTTACAGTAAATTTTCTAAATTAATGGTAATATAATATAGTGTCGTCGTAGACCGGTGTCAATATGGCTTTTCACGTAACCCATTTCTAAACAGATCCAAAATATTTAGAATATTTCTAAGCGACCGCTTTTTACTCTGATTAAATTACTTAGATTAGCTGCCTTATTTCAGCACGTATATGTAAACTACTCTCTCATCTTGATTTTGCGTATCATATATATTTATAAAAAAATCATAATTACTGGCTCTCATATGTGCCTTTTGTCATAACCTTTGTATCGCCGTAATCCTGCTATTAAGATATTTTTTTAATTTATCGGAAAACTTTACAGTAAATTTTCTACATTAATCGTAATATAATATAATGTCGTCGTAAACCGGTATCAATATGGCTTTTCACATAACCCATTTCTAAACAGAACCTAAATATTTAGAATATTTCTACCGGGCCGCTTATAGTCCATGTGGGAAACTTTGACACCAGAGTATATACATAATATAGTGTCGGCGTAAACCGGTATCAACATGGCTTCTTCACGTAACACACTTATAAACAGAGCCAAAATATTTAGAATATTTCTACGCGGCCGCTTTTTATTCTTATTAAATTACTTAGATTAGCTGCCTTATTTCACCACGTACATGTAAACTAGTCTCTCATTTTGATTATGCGTATCATATATATTTATAAAAAAATCATAATTACTGGCTCTCATATGTGCCTCTTGTCATAACCTTTGTGTCGTCGTAATCCTGCTGTTAAGATATTTTTTTAATTTATCGGAAAACTTTACAGTAAATTTTCTACATTAATGGTTATATAATATAGTGTCGTCGTAAACCGGTATCAATATGGCTTTTCACATAACCCATTTCTAAACAGAACCAAAATATTTAGAATATTTCTAAGCGGCCGATTTTATTCTGGTTAAATTACTTAGATTAGCTGCCTTATTTCAGCACGTATATGTAAACTAGTCTCTCATCTTGATTTTGCGTATCATATATATTTATAAAAAAATCATAATTACTGGCTCTCATATGTGCCTCTTGTCATAACATTTGTGTTGGCGTAATCCTGCTATTAAGATATTTTTTCAATTTATCGGAAAACTTTACAGTAAATTGTCTACATTAATGGTAATATAATATAGTGTCGTCGTAAACCGGTATCAATATGGCTTTTCACGTAACCCATTTCTAAACAGAACCAAAATATTTAGAATATTTCTACGAGGCCGCTTTTTATTCTGATTACATTACTTAGATTAGCTGTCTTATTTCAGCACGTATATGTAAACTAGTCTCTCATCTTGATTTTGCGTATCATATATATTTATAAAAAAATCATAATTACTTGCTCTCATATGTGCCTTTTGTCATAACCTTTGTGTTGCGGTAATCCTGTTTTCATGATAATTTTTAATTTTATGGCAATACATTACACGAGCAAATTTTCTACATTAATAGTAATATAATAAAGTGTCGTCGTAAGCCGGTATCAACATAGCTTCTTCATGTAACCAACTTATAAACAGAGCCAAAATATTTATAATATTTCTACGTGGCCGCTTACAAATTATGTGGAAAACTTTGATACCAGTGTGTATACTCCGTTTTTCTTTATTGCGCCGTAAACTCATGAATTTATTTCTTACAAGAACTGCATAATTCTGATCAAATGAATTAGATTAGCTGCCTTTTATCAGCACGTATATGTAAACTAGTCTCTCATCTTGATTTTCCGAATCATATATATTTATGATAAAAGCATAATTACTGTCTAGCATCTCGACCTTTTGTCATAACCATTTTGTCGCGGTAATCCTGTTTTCAAGATAATTTTTAATTTTATGGCAATACATTACACGAGTAAATTTTCTACATTAATAGTAATATAATACACCGATCTCCCGTACATACTTGGCGGGCCCGACGGTTTGCAGTTACGTGGGCTACTTAAATGTAGAATACTAAATTTTTGCATAAATTCATTAACAATATTTAGACCTATAAGTCCACCATAAATAATTACATTGGCTCTAATTTTTAATTGATGCCGTTAAGTACAACATATCCGTACATGTGCAGAATCATGATTTATATTTCATTACTAAACATATTTTTCCTTGTGTCCGTCCTTTTTAAACGAGAATAAAATAAAAATTTCATATAAATTTATAGCCTGCTCAAAAGTCCTATACATTTTAGTAACCGTTTCATAAGCAACATATGTTATATCCTTTTCCCCCGTGTAAATATCATATCTGATCTCATATGAGAATTTCAGACAGCGCATATCTCGTATGAGATCTCATATGATATTTTCACGCGGGTGTTTACTTTCTATTTAAAAACAGAGTGATAGATTCATAGATCAGTAGTTAGTATGTAGAAACAACCCATTTATACATTTTATCTGATCTTTAAACATATGCATATTTATATGAATATGACAATGCCTTACACCTTGAACTGCAAACCGTCGGGCCCGCCAAGTATGTACGGGAGATCGGTGGGCCACCCCTGCTAGAGCAGCTCTAGACTTCTCTTGTCCTTCCAAGATGCGTAATATTATAGAAAGTTCAAAATTGAGGAGGAATAATGAAAAATAGTGATGTGTTGGTAACTATGTAATTTTTTTATATAGGCTTAGACTTTTCGTAAATACCTGGAAAAATTCTTATGAATTTTAGAAATAAAAAGAAGTCATTATAATTATATATATAATTAAAATAATTTTGCCCACATGGGCGTAAAGTACGTAGGTACTATAAAGTTTTGTAGGAGTGTGTGAGCTATTGGGCCTCTTGGGCGTTATGTAGTACTTTATGCCCGCTGAATAATTTTGAAGTTACAACGTGGGCGTAAAATGTACTTTTACACGCGAGGTACGAAAAGTTCTTATGGCCGGTACTTGACTACAATTAATTGATTTCAGTACTTTCTTGTGTTTAATTTGTATAGAAGAATGAAAAAATTTGAATACATTTCGGAGAACATAGTCATACAGTTTTTCGGAGAATGGTTTGCATTACTTGACTGTCGATAATTGATTTCACAACTTTCGTTTGTTTGATTTGCAGTGAACAATTTGAATGTACTTACATATAATTTGTTGAGTATACATTGACTCAAAGAAGTAGAAGACTTTTTTACTATAGTATTTATTTAACTTCTTTTAAAAAACATAAATATTATTTTATAGTTTATACAGAAAAAACTTCTATACTTGCCTTATTTTATACTTTCGTAGAAAGTTTTATTAACAATATTATTAATTTTCTCTATACCTTGAAATTTGCCATACTACAAAATTTATAGCACATACATTACACAAAAGTTTTTTTTGTAAATATGATATTACTTTAACACGTTCTTATATAATATTAGACAATTTTGATTCTTTTAGTTCAATCGCTCTACTGAAAAATCTCACGTGAGATCTCAGGTGAGAACTCATATGAGATCTCATGTGAGATCTCACACCAAAATCTCATCTGAAATTCTGGTCCGCGAGCTGCTAAAATCCCTTTAATGATAAAAAATCAGTTTCTGGGAATTACGAGTCGCCTATTAGGTTACGCCACCCCCTAGATAAGTTCAAAAATCTATGTTTTGAAGTGATTTACTCTTTTTTTACATTTTTAGAAATTTTAGACATGCGATCTCACGCGAGATCTCACGTGAGATTTCACGTGAGATCTCATGTGTAAAATTTCTAAAAATGTAAAAAATGACTAAAACGCTTCAAAACGTAGAATTTTAAACTTATCTGGGGTTTGGCGTAACCTAATAGGCAGTTCCTAATTCCCACAAACTGATTTTTTATCATTGAAGGAATTTTAGCAGCTCGCGGACCAGAATTTCAGATGAGATTTTGGCGTGAGATCTCACGTGAGATCTCATGTGAGTTCTCACCTGAGATCTCATGTGAGTTCTCACCTGAGATCTCACGTGAGATTTTTCTGTAGGGCGCTTAGGTTCTGTGAACAGTAAATAGGTTAAGCTGTGCATTCTTGTTTCTTAAATTTGTTATCGAAACAGTAAGATAACATAATTATATATTTTTACCAACCCAATTTTTATAAATTTTTCTAATTTTAATTCTACTACATTCTAATTTCTCTAGATCATTTGACAAGAAATTATAAGTTCTGACAGCTTTTATGTAACAGTTTCTGTTAGTTATTGTTTGAGTTTTTTTTATTGGTATCTGTACAGTTCTATTTCTTGTGTATTAATTGTTTGTCTCTGATATTTAGTTTCTCATAATGATAGAACACGGACTCAAAACAAAATAATTATTAGATATTTAAAGGGCATCTCTCAAACACAAAAGTATTTTTAAATTTAATTTTAAAAATTTTATTTTATAAATTATTGAATGATCTTCGACTATTCATATATAAAGAATCACAAGATATTATTCCATAATTTTTAAGACTATTATAAAGAGCATAATATAATGTCAACAATGTTTTAGTTTGCATAATATTTGTTTTTTTTTTGTAGAAAAAAGAAGAATAGATATTTCGTTTCTTTAATTATTTTTTACTAATGTGTTTATCAGGTTGAATATTGTAATCAAATGTACTTTTGTATCTCATTATTATATTTTTGTAATTATATTATCTTTGGATATCGATTTTTCCGATTTTATTGATAGCTATTCTATTTAATATTTCTGTATCAAATCTAATTCTGTTAAATAATAAGCGAAAATTGACTAAGGTGTATCGATGCATTAAAAATCGTGTTTATAAGTTTAGACACCAAGAATTGATTTTACATGAAAATGTTAAATGGGAAAAATTTTTGTTTTATTATAATCTACAATTTTTACATTTAACATATTTGTGTAAAATTAAAACCTGTGACGTTATAGCCGACATTCATCCATTTTATGTATATTTAAGCCTTTAAAATCGTTTTTATAGTTCTAACTCGCCAGGTATTGATTTTACAGGAAAATGTTAAATGGAATAAAGTTTTATTTTCTTATAACCTATAACTTTCGTATTTAACATTTTTGTATAAAATCAAATCCTGCTAAGTTATAAACGAAAATCGACCATTTTAGGTACATTCAGGCGTTAAAAAACGTTTTTATGAGTTTAGCTCATCAGGAATCAATTTTACATGATAATGTTAAATGGGAAAAAGTTTTGCTTCAATATTATCTACAATTTTTGGATTTAATATTTATGTGTAAAATCAAATCATGCTGAGTTATAATCGAAAATCGTCCATTTTTTACCTTTTTTGACGTTTTTTTGCATTTGTGTTGGTAAATATTGCTCGGAGCAAAAGATTCCCAAAAGAAAAAAGGTGTCTTTTAATTAGTTTTAGCAGATGGCCTATAGATATTAGCTTAAAAATAATTTTTCTAGACATTAAGGTCAAAAATCGATTTTTTGAAATATTACTTTGTGCTCCCATTTCTAAAATTTTCTATTGATCGTCTTCGCTAGGGAACTGTTAGTTACGTATAATTAGGCGAGTATTTTCCCCAAAGCCCGTTTGGATCCATCGAAATTTCGCTGAGATAATCGGGTTACTTGATTACATACATACGTACGGACATACATACATCTCCAAAAACGCTTAAAATGAACTGATTGTGGGTGGAAAATAGTTTATATCGTAAACTTTCAGTTTTTGAAGTGCTACAATTTTCGCATTGACGAAAATATAAGGCTCTCCCGAGAATCGGTCGTGCCTTTTTTAGGCACGATATATAGTGGTCCGATATCTAGAATACTCATGACCCATGGCAGAAGTTCAATATGTTAAAAATCACTTTAACCTTGAAATAACCTTGAAAATAGAGTTCAAGGTCAAGGTCGTTGTTGCCATTAGCTGACCCCCTACAACTGTTGAACCCTACAACTTTTGTATTTAAAGTTTTTTTCTATCTCCCTTACTTTTCAAGATATTTGCCTGGGGCGATTAAAATGGGACACCTTATATATAGATATGTGTGTGTATGTATGTGTATGTGTGTATATGTGTGTGTGTGTGTGTGTGTGTTTAATGTTATTATCCAAGACCCCTTAGGGTTTTCTGCAATAAAAGTGAGTACGGACGGCGCTTTGTGCCGCCAGTGTCTACAATTAAGACATTCTTCAGGTTATTGACTAAAACCCTAAAGGTCCCCGAGACTAAGGTCAAGTCCTGGAAACTAACGTTACACATATACAGTTTCCAGGACATGTCCTGGAAACTAACGTTACACATCATGAATGTCCATTTATGTGTACGTTACATACACACACACACACATACACACACACGTGCGTGTGTGCGGGTGCACGTGTACGTGTACGTGTACGTGTACGTGTGTGTGTGTGTGTGTGTAACGTACACATAAATAGACATTCATTATGTGCAACGTTAGTTTCCAGAACATTTGCTAGTTTGCAGGACATGTCCTGGAAATTGCATATGTCTAACGTTAGTTTCCAGGTCCTGACCTGTAGTTTCGGGGACCTTTAGGGTTACTTTCACAACCCTAGGGGTTTTAGTCAATAACCTGAGGATTGTTTTAATTGTAGACAATGGCGGCACGAGGCGCCGTCCGTACCCACTTTTATTGCAGAAAACCCTAAGAGGTCTTGGATAATAACATTACACACACACACACATACACACACAAACACACACACACATATATATATATATATATATATATGTACATAAAACCGGCGTTTTGAATGCATCGATATATACTTGATAGATACGTATTAACATGATAGATAGGTCGGAGAGCATTATAGATCACTGTAGTTACAAAAGAACCACCTTATTTTATTAACATTATAACTATCTAGATCATATTTATAATAATATTGTGAAAAACAAAAAATTGATTGTATAACATTGATTGCAAAACATTGATTTCAAAACTTTTTGAATGCATAGATATGTTTTGAATGCATTTATTTTAATATTATGAATATCAAGAAATTGATTGCATTTTGGATGCATCATAGATGTGTTTTGAATGCATTGTAAAAAAAGCCCAGTCAATTAGCGGACGAGCCTACGGGTACTAAAGTACACTGCTCATACAGCATAGCAATGTGGATTCACTGTTAGAAAATCAGGCACCTGCTACACAGTCTTTTAGAGCGAGTCCACAATAGAGGCACAGTGCTTTTGTGCTTTTGTGCCAAGCGAAAAAAAAAACTAGTTGTCCGATATCTAGAATACTCATGACCCATGGCAGAAGTTCAATATGTTAATCTACGGCAGTGAAATCTGCCGGTATAAGGCTTCCCCTTAATGCTGTGCTTGTTGCGTAGCGCATCCCGTCATTCTCTCTTTCTTATAGGATTTTGTATGTTATGTTTGTTTAGGGCACACGGTACGCGGCTCGCGGCTCACCGTATGGAGGCAGCTTAAAGGACTCTCTACATGGTGTCCGAATGTGCTCTAACCCTAAGGCGCAGTCTCAGCTACTCTGAGCCACTCAGAGCCAATCTCTGACTTGGGGGCCTTGCTTCGATTGGCTCAGAGTACGTGAGCCTTCGCCTTAAGGCAAATTCGGCACACGATGTAGAGAGTGCTTCATCTGCAAACCACTTCGCTATTTCAGAAAACCCATCCCACATAAAACGAAATATTTCTGAAAGGTTTCGGAAATGTTTCGTAGAAAGGATGAAAACATTTTAAAAATATTTCCCAGAAAGGTTTCTGAAATAAGTTATGTCCGCGATAGAAGCCATCAAAAAGGTTTCATGATATATTTCAGAAAGGTTTTATAAAATTATTTTAAGAAATGTTTTTGAAACATTTCTGCAACATTTTGAAACTATTTGAACTATCTCTTAAAATGTTTCAAAAACATTTTAGAAACCTTTCTAAAAATATTTTTCTAAATATTTCTGAAATATTTCCAGAAAGGTTTCTGAAATAATTTATGTCCGCGATAGAAGCCATCAAAAAGGTTTCATGATATATTTCAGAAAGGTTTTATAAAATTATTTTAAGAAATGTTTTTGAAACATTTCTGCAACATTTTGAAACTATTTGAACTATCTCTTAAAATGTTTCAAAAACATTTTAGAAACCTTTCTAAAAATATTTTTTAAATATTTCTGAAATATTTCCAGAAAGGTTTCTGAAATTATTTATGTCCGCGATAGAAGCCATCAAAAAGGTTTTATGATAGATTTCAGAAAGGTTTTTTAAATTATTTTAAGAAATATTTTTGAAACATTTCTGCAACTTTTTGAAAGTTATTTGAACTATCTCTTAGAATGTTTCTAGAAACCTTTCTAAAAATATTTTGTGAAAGATTTTGGAAAGGTTTCCTGAAAAGTTCTGTGAAATATTTTTGAAAGGATACAACAATGTTTTACGGAAGTTTCTAAGAGGCCTCAAAACCATCAAGTAAGATTTTTGAAACATTTTAAAAAGATTTCAAAAAATATTTTTCAAAAGTTATCGGAATTAGAAATTTTTTAATAATATTTTATAACAATTTTTTTTTAACAATTTTGAAAACCAGTTTTTTCCTTGTAGTTGATGATCCTTCCTGAACTCCTGCAACTTAATATATCTGAATAGTTATTATATCAGTTATGTTTTTTAATATTAAATTATTGTATATTTGCATTAATTTATAATATTATCGTTCGCAATTTCGCATTTACAAATTATCTTACAGAAAAAACGCAGAAAAAAATTTTGACCTAAGGTGGGATCGAACTCGAGTCCCTCGGATTACAAGGCTGATGCCCTAACCACTACCCACATAGCATGAAATATTTCTGCAAGGTTTCTGCAAGGTTTCTTTGCAAGGTTTGGAACCTTGCAGAAATATTTCACTGAAAGGTTTCTGAAATATTGATATGTCCGCGCCAGAAATCTGCAGAAATATTTCAATGAAATGTTTGTAACATATTTCTGGAGAATGTTTCAAGAAACGTTTTGAAATGTTTTTGAAACAATTTCATGAAAGATTTAGTAGCCACATAAAAGATGCATGAAATATTTTTAAAATCTTTCAGAAATATTATTTGAATTAATTTAAAAAAACATTGCAGAAACATTTCACTGAAAGGTTTCTGAAACATTCATATGTCCGCGCCAGAAACCTGCACAAATATTTCCATAAAATATTTCTAACATATTTCTGGAGAATGTTTTAAGAAACATTTTTGAAATGTTTTTGAAACATTTTCATGAAGGATTTAGTAGCCACATAAAAAATGCATGAAATATTTTTAAAATATGTCAGAAATATTACTTGAATTAATGTAAAAAAACATTGCAGAAACATTTCGCTGAAAGGTTTCTGAAATATTTATATGACCGCGCCAGAAATATGCAGAAATATTTCAATGAAATGTTTGTAACATATTTCTGGAGAATGTTTCAAGAAACATTTTTGAAATGTTTTTGAAACAATTTCACGAAGGATCTGGCAGCCACATAAAAGATGCTTGAAATATTTTAAAAATCTTTCAGAAATATTACTTGAATTAATTTTAAAAAACATTGCAGTAACATTTCACTGACATATTTTTGAAATATTTATATCTCCGCGCCCGAAACCTGCAGAAATATTTCCATAAAATATTTCTAACACATTTCTGGGAAATATTTCAAGAAATGTTTTTGAAATGTTTTTGAAACATTTTCACGAAGGATCTGGCAGCCACATAAAAGATGCTTGAAATATTTTAAAAATCTTTCAGAAATATTACTTGAATTAATTTTAAAAAACATTGCAGAAACATTTCACTGACATATTTTTGAAATATTTATATCTCCGCGCCCGAAACCTGCAGAAATATTTCCATAAAATATTTCTAACACATTTCTGGGAAATATTTAAAGAAATGTTTTTGAAATGTTTTTGAAACATTTTCACGAAGGATCTAGCAGCCACATAAAAGATGCTTGAAATATTTTTAAAATCTTTCAGAAATATTACTTGAATTAATTTAAAAAAACATTGCAGAAACATTTCACTGACAGATTTTTGAAATATTTATATCTCCGCGCCCGAAACCTGCAGAAATATTTCCATAAAATATTTCTAACAAATTTCTGGGAAATATTTAAAGAAATGTTTTTGAAATGTTTTTGAAACATTTTCACGAAGGATCTAGCAGCCACATAAAAGATGCTTGAAATATTTTTAAAATCTTTCAGAAATATTACTTGAATTAATTTAAAAAAACATTGCAGAAACATTTCACTGACAGATTTTTGAAATATTTATATCTCCGCGCCCGAAACCTGCAGAAATATTTCCATAAAATATTTCTAACAAATTTCTGGGAAATATTTAAAGAAATGTTTTTGAAATGTTTTTGAAACATTTTCACGAAGGATCTAGCAGCCACATAAAATATGCTTAAAATATTTTTAAAATCTTTCAGAAATATTACTTGAATTAATTTTAAAAAACATTGCAGAAACATTTCACTGACATATTTTTGAAATATTTATATCTCCGCGTCCGAAACCTGCAGAAATATTTCCATAAAATATTTCTAACACATTTCTGGGAAATATTTCAAGAAATATTTTTGAAATGTTTTTGAAATATTTTAAGGAATTATTTAGCCGCCACACAAAAGTTGCGTGAAATGTCTTTAAAATTTTTTTTTGAAATATTACTTGAATTAATGAAAAAAACATTGCAGAAACGTTTCACTGAAATGTTTCTGAAATATTGATATGTGCGCACCAGAAACCTGGAGAAATAATTCAGTGAAATATTTCTAACATATTTGTGGGTAGCATTTTCTGAAAAATTTTCTACTGATGCGTAAGTTTTAAATATTATATATGTATACTTACGTTTTGCTTCCTACTAGAGGATGCTTTGTGATAGTAATTTTTTGACTTGTTGTAAAAACATGTTATATGTGTTATTGGAGGTGTTAGGAACCAAAATACATGATTTTTGAAAAATGTCTGTATGGATGTATGTGTGTGTGTGTGTGTGTGTGTGTGTGTGTGTGTATGTAGATAGCTGGATCTCAGCTTCTACTCGATCGATTTTAATCAGATAAGTCTTATTTTTTTTGTTTTTTTTTGTGTGATGGCGGGTCAAAAATCGATTTTCGATTGGGTTGGGCTGATTCGTTTTTGTTTTATTTCGAATTTTCGATTTTCTCAAAATTTATTTTTGAATTTTTTCAGTGATTGGATTTAAATTTTTGAATCGGATGAGCAGCATTCGAAAGAGCGTAAAAAAACCTATAATTTAAAAAAAACTATCACGGTTCTCTTGTTATTGATAAAAATGTATTTTTTTTTTAAAGCCTGTAACTCAGAAACTAAACGGTACATTTTTTTGAGAAAAATCACGATAATGCACAATATAAGTAGCTATAATCTGCAAAAATTTGAATCTATTTCTTTGGTTAGTTTTTGAGAAAAAATTGAAAAATGAAAAAAACGCTTTCTCTATGCCCGACGTTTACGGAAATAAAATTGACTTAATCGCTTCAAAATTCCTTGTAGAGGTAGATTTTGTATAGTTCTCGGTCGAGTTCTTTGGGCAAAATATTTGGTCTAAAAATTTCAGAGATATTTGAGGTTAAAATTTTTTAACCTTTTCTTAAAATCGTAATTTCTCGAGAACGGCTCCATGTATCAGCTCAAAATTTATAGACAATTTTTTATGTAACATAGCTAATATGTGTGAGAATTTTCATCTAGATCGTTCGATTACTTTTTGGGATATTTGATATTTAAAATTTTCGTATTTTGCAAAGTCATTTTCTTTGTCACACGATAACGAATGAAAACAAATATTGGTATAATCATGTTGAAATTTTGTGGAGATGTAGAGTTTATATATTATCGCATAACTCCTTTAGGTAAAAGAATTGTCTCATGATTTTTACAGATATTTAAGGTTAAAATTTTTTTACGGTTTTTTTCTAAATCGTAATTTCTCAATGACGACTTTATGTATCAGCTTGAAATTTATAGACTATTTTGTATGCGATATAGGCAATACCTGTGTAAAATTTCATCCAGATTATATTATTATTTTTTGAGATCTTTGATATTTATAATTTTAGTATTTTTGAAAATAAATTTCATTGTTGTCCCACAATATAACTACATTAAAATTGTTTTAATTTCTTTGAAAGTTGGTGGAGATGTAGAATTTGTATATTATTTATGAGAAAAGTTCCTAGGATAAAAGAATTTGTTTATGAATTTCAGAGATATTTGAGGTTAAAACTATTTTAGCCCTCTTTGAAAATCGTAATTATTCGGAAACGCATTTATGTATATTAGAAAATGGAAATGATATGCGCTATGCGCTATCCGCGCGTGTTGTGTACCTGCTTTTGTTTTGTAATAACCATTTAGGTATACTACTAGAGACAATTCTACGTGTGAAATTTCACAAAGAAAATATAATTTGAAGACGATAATATTACAATTAATTATTTTATTTATTTTTCACACATAATTCAAACGAAAAATCATACCTATTATTTTATTCATATCGTATAAATAATTTAAAAATTAATAATTTTTAATCTTCATAAATGAATTTAATTATAATTATGTCATAAATTATTGCAAAAATTAAAAATTTTTGTTATTAAAACTTAATTAAAGGAAGAAGCAAATTAAGTTTGAGGAAGCCACGGGCCAATGAATTGGCAGCGGTTTTATATATCGCGTTAATCAGCAATACAATTGTAAGACTTTTGATAATCTATTGATTAATAATAACTTGTATTGTTTACGTAGTAAACAATCGTTAGCGCACTTACTTAGCAATTAGCATATATACTTAGTAAATAACGTTTTATTTAGACAATGTTAGATGAAAATAATGTAATAATGTAACCGGGATCTTCCTGATGAGTCCACCCGGTACGACTAAGGACGAAACGCATTTTAATTCCGCTTATTTTGTAAATTTGTAATTTTTATTAAAGTCTTTTTTATATTTCTCTTGCCAGGGTCGCCGTTTTGCTAAAATTTCTATCATATAGTGCGGGCTACAATAAAGTAGCACACTATCTGGATTTGGGAAAGTTATTACGACTAACTGTAAGGGAATTGGCTCGTTGGGATCGATAACCATTTTATAAAAATAAAATAATGTAATTTATTTACTATATATATATGTGTACAAATACAATTTTATACAGCTATGTATGATTTTCATTTAACATAAGTTCGATCAATTAAATTACATTTAATTTTTTTTTTAATTAATAATAGTAAAGTAGTAGTACTACACAGCATGACATATTTCCAAAAATATTTTAATGAAATGTTGCTGAAATAATTCCATCTCCGCGCAGGAATCCTGCAGAAACATTGCTAAAATATTTTGTGGAAATATTTCAAACAACAACAATTTCAGCAAACCTTTCATGAAACCTTTACAAACGTTTCTGGAAAGTTTCGTGCTGTGTGGTTTAATACTATTGATAGTAGTAAAGTAGTAAGTAGCAAGTATATATTAAACTTCGGGTTCACTATCCGAATCGCATATTTGGAGAGGCATAAACGGCTTGGGTGTAGATGAGGAGTCGTTTCTGAAAAAAAAACGTTTATCACAATTGTAGAACTATTAAGCAGCTTAGCAGCCTATTACAAATTCAGTTTTTTTAAAAGTACTTATATTTTTAACAAGGAGTATGACATTTTTAACAAGGCATGACATATTTAATATAATAGTTAAATCTGCTCTATTTTCTCAATATTCGTACTTATTTGTGATATACTGTAATTTTTGAGGTTATAAAAAAATCATTTCGGCTTTTAATTACTTCTAAAAATTTATTTAATAGAAACCGCAGAGTAGTAAAAAAATTAAAAAATCCGGTGTTTATTTGATTAATACATTTAAAACAAAAGTCTAAGAATTGAAATTGAAATTTTAAATTCATACGAAAACCTAATTGTGAATTTTGGCGCCATAAAAACA
This sequence comes from Torymus aiolomorphi, assembly GCA_036365515.1. Taxonomy (NCBI): domain Eukaryota; kingdom Metazoa; phylum Arthropoda; class Insecta; order Hymenoptera; family Torymidae; genus Torymus; species Torymus aiolomorphi. The sequence goes on from CM070873.1 coordinate 145,867,924, forward strand.
TAAGTAAACGTTTTAATAGTAAAATATGAAGTGATATGTGAATTTCGGAAATGTTTTCTCTAAATAATGACTAAATACATAAAATATTCTATATTAGGCGGGTATAATGGAATTTTTTATGCCAATACGAATTATACAAATTTTGCTGTTAGTTGTGACTTACTTTTGTTGCCTACGCTTCACTCTCGTTTTTGATCCATCCAACCAAGCGGATATACTTTTTTTTGCGTCTTCCTCCGATAGGTTCGGATATAACAGTCTGGTAGCCTCTGTAAATAATTATTTATCAAATCTTTTTTTGAAATACAAGGTTGTAATTCTAGTGCAAAAAAATTGTAGAAATAATTTGTTGGTAATTATATATTTCTATTAAGGGATCCTAAAAGAGAATTACAAATTCAAATTATGCGTCAAAATTTAGGAGACGAAAAATGAACTATTTTCCTTATAACAATAATGCGATTTTTTGACATTATTCAGACTTTTCTCGTCGGTGTTGTAGTACAAACTTGAAATTTTATAAAATGATAGATAATTCATTTCATTTTTATCATTTGTTACAAGGGAAATAGTTAATTTTTCGTCTGCTAAATTTCGGCGCAAAATTATAATTTTTAATTGAGTTTCAGACAGCCTTAACTGGACTTAAGGAGTTTATAAAATAATTAAATGCGCGAAGCCACTTAGAATGTGCTAATAAAGGTAAAAATCTTACCATAAATGCAAGTATTTATCGTGAGAGATGAAAAGCTCTTATTTTTCCCTTTATCATTTTTTTTTTGTCCCTTAAAGCTGTACTCTACAAGAGTATCATCTTCGAACATTTTTGAAAAAATATTTATGATTACGTCATGGGCATTATTTCCTCCAAGGCTCTTCATATACGCAATCTGAAACAATTTTAAAATACTTCAAATATTTATTTTATTGTCAAATGGTACAATTGTTGTAATTGTGGGATTTATAGTGCGAAACAAAAGAAGTAAGCGCTTTGTTGGCCAAACAGGAGTACTGCAAGCACACAAGGTTATAAAGGCCAACTGTAGCCGTAGGTGCATACAACATTTTTCGTCACCTAAGTATGGATTTACAATTTTTATATACTTAGAAAGCAATATTCTAAAGATATTGGAGGAACTACTTTTTGATATTATTACAAGACTTTATAAATTATAAAATTTGCATTCCTTTAATTTTTTAATACTTTAAGACACCATATGTAATTTTAGTGAAGAGCAAACAATTGAAATATTAAGTAATAAAGTGAAAGTTACTGTTCACTTTAAAATTTTTTTGCTCTCTGGTTAGAGAGGAATAAGTTACGACCCTATTTTCATGGCAACAAACCGCGGAAATTACGCTTACGTGACAAAAAAAGTTGTAGCCACAATTTTGTACAAAAAAGCTTATTTTATAATATCACTCTCGAAACATTAATAGTATAAACAAACTCCATGCAAACCTCACACCTTGCATTATGACTAACTGAAATATAATGATAATATTACATTACCTATTCATGCTATCCACCCCAGCATTGCCGCGATTATAAATAAATAAAGAACTACATTGCATGTAAAACTGCAGTATAAACGCGTTCATTTTTCTTTGTTATTATTATACAAATAAAATTTAAACACAAATGCGCGCATAAGGCATTGTAAGTACATCATATGTTGCTGTATTACGAAAATTAGGTTAACAACAAATGCATTTGAAATATAAACGATGCAGGTTTACATGTGAATATGATTAGTGCGTATGGTTATTAATGTGGTATATGTGTATGGTTATCATAATTAAATTTACTGCTGCAAGATGAAGGACACTCGTGATTCAAGAGAAGCCAGAAGCCAGTGTTTAAATAAATATTTTACGTATTAAAACTTACGCACTTCTTTATTTATTACTTTAACTGCTTTGCTTACCACAATCATGTACTCCAAAATAGTAGTCTATAAAGAAAATGTCGATTTCAATAGGGAATTTGCGTGAAAAATTTTTGAGTTCTATTATATCCGCCTGATGATTAATAAAAAAAATAATCAACAGGACATATTTATTCTTTTTCAATGAAATGATTATTAGCAAAGATCGCACTTCGAAAATTCGTATGACATTACGAAAGTTACCGTATGTAGATATAATATTAGTGATGACGTCAAAAAGTTATAGTATTTTTCAATTGCGATATCTTTTCTTTTTTTAGTAAACATGAAATTGAAAAAATAAAAAACATGATTTTTTTTGCTCTCTGGTTAGAGAAGAATAAGTTACGACCCTATTTTCATGGCAAGAAACCGCGGAAATTAGGCTTACGTGACAAAAAAAGTTGTAGCCACAATTTTGTACAAAAAAGCTTCTTCTATAAAATCACTCTCGAAACATTAATAATAAACATTAATTATATTAACATTAATAGTATAAACAAACTCCATGCAAACCTCACACCTTGCGTTATGACAAACTGAAATATAATGATAATATTACATTACCTATTCGTGCTATCCACCCCAGCAATGCCGCGATTATAAATAAATAAAGAACTACCTTGCATGTAAAACTGCAGTATAAACGCATTCATTTTTCTTTGTCATTATTATACAAATAACATTTAAACACAAATGCGCGCATACGCCATTGTAAGCACATCATACATGTTGCTGTATTACGAAAATTAGGTTAACAACAAATGTATTTGAAATATAAACGATGCAGGTTTACATGTGAATATGATTAGTGTGTATGGTTATTAATGTGGTATATGTGTATGGTTATCATAATTAAATTTACTGCTGCAAGATGAAGGGCACTCGTGATTCAAGAGAAGCCAGAAGCCAGTGTTTAAATAAATATTTTACGTATTAAAACTTACACTTCTTTATTTATTACTTTAACTGCTTTGCTTACCGCAATCATGTACTCCAAAATAGTAGTCTGTAAAGAAAATGTCAATTTCAACAGGGAATTTGCATGAAAAATTTTTGAGTTCTATTATATCCGCCTGATGATTAATAAAAAATAATCAAAACGACGTATTCATTCTTTTTTCAATTAAATGATTATTAGCAAAGATCGCACTTCGGAAATTCGTATGACATTACGAAAGTTACCGTATGTAGATATAATATTCGCGATGACGTCAAAAAGTTATAGTATTTTTCAATTGCGATATCTTTTTTAGTAAACATCAAATTGAAAAAATAAAAAACACGTGTCGATTGTATTTCAATATTCTGTCATTTGTTACGTGAAACTTTACAGTTGCACCTTCCACTTGCTTTTTGGATAGGGAAAGAAGCAGAATAAAAACCCCTGTGATTATAATCCTAAATCCTCTACAGGATTTCCTTCAAGAGCAGAGGTTAAGGGAATTAGGAAAGAACGGCTAATTGTTTATGTTTTTATATTATTGCTTGTATTTATATTTATTGCCTAGTATCGCGCGCCCGTCTTATCGCGCTGATTTCCGGCGCAGTAATCGAATATACTAATTCGCGAACGTGCTCGTGCTTACTCCGCGTGGAATTCTTAAGACAATAATCTTTTGCGACGGTGAAAGCAATACGTAACGAGAACCGACTATTCACGGCATCTGAATGAAGTTTATTTTTAATTAAAGATGATTATGCCGAAAATTGACAATAATAATATTTTCGGTAATGCAACTTATAATTCTTCTCGGCGCTGTTATATCAAAGTTTATAATGCGTAATTTTATTTTTCTTTATTATCTATTCAATTTGATTAAGTTTTCTTTTGTAAACGGACAAAGGATAATATCGACAAGTCTAATGGCGTACTCGCGAGTACTTATTATAATTTAATTCCCGTCAATATATGTTTACTGAACATGAAATTAATAAATTCTAATCCAATTAGATTTACGCGCACTGTATTGTTTAAGATAAATAAAAACACAAATGATTAAATAAAAACACAACGTGTTTGATCCCGTTTGAAAGTTACTGGTGCACCGCTATGACCCAGCAGTCCCTTTATACCTGCGCGTTGGTCCCAAAATTTAGAGAGTGACTATACATCCAAGCCCCGCCTCTCACACTTACAGTCTTAGTGCCGCTATACATGTACCCCCAATACTATGCATACTACGAGAAAAGCTTCCCCCTCTCCCGTTCATCTGTCCTTATACGTATACAAAATTTGTAACTTTAGACTATTATATCTCCATAACGGCACGGTAAAGTCCTATGCATCTTGCATTAATATATTTGTAGTAACCTTATTAGCCATAAAATAGTTTTTAAAAAAAATCCATGGAAAAATTTAGTCAATATAACTTGAAATGTAACAAAAAATATAGCTTTGTCGAACCGTCTCCTATACTTCCCATGTTAAAAGAGAAATATTTAAAAATTTATATATCGATTTCCGAACGGTGCAGCCTCCTAAAAATTTAACCACGTATAGATAATAATATTGTAAATATACTGTTAAAATTTGGAAACAATCTATGGAAAGTCACTTTTGCGATGGACGTCCTTAATTATTAGCCTCTCTCTCGCACTCATTAGCACACCCGGTGTGGTCTACGTGCCACAACACCGAGGAGAAATGGGTCATTTCTGAAGTGTCACCATTGCACGCGGCAAGGCTACTCACACCCTTGTGGCGTGATTTCTACGGCATGACAAACTTGCACTTTTGCCGTTTGCCCGGGACAACCGACACGTTTTTCTTTAAGCTGGGAAATTTCCAAGTACATGGTCAGCTGTGCTGAAAATGTGACTGCATGAAAGAAAGAAAGCACGTTAAAAAAATAATGTTCTCGGTATTCCACAGAAATCACGCCATAAAATATCTTATTTAAAAAAATGAATATTAGGCGATATCGGCGCCTAGCAGGATATAATGGAATTTTTCATGCAAATTCCTAATTTCGTTTAAAAATAAGTTTTCATAAAAAATGACAAATCTGAAAATTTATGAGTAAAGTTATGTCAACAAAATTATGATATATTTTTATAATATCTTTCAGCGGCTTTTCAAAGGTAGAACAGAGTTATCTCGACATTTCGTATAATTCATTGAACTTATACAAAATTTTCATTATCTGTTATTACAAATATTGTTTTAAGGAACGGTATTATATGAAATCAATTTCAAGTAATTTAGCTAGAAGAGAAATATTTCCGGTGCTAACGTATAAATGCAAAAAAAATGTTCAGTTGATATCTGCGCCAAATATTAAATCGAATAATGGATACCACAATATTTTCTTATGAAATATAATAATTAAGATGTCAACGAAACGTTTATAAAAATAATATATAAGAGATTTGACATACAGCAATAAAATATGCATTTCTTCAAAAGTGCTATAATCACGTACTATAAGAAGAAGGCATTAACTCCCGTCGAATGATAACTATTTCCTCCGTGCACTACTTATACAGAAAGAATCAGTAAGGTTCTGTTGACGTACATGTGCTGTGCTGAGAATCATCACTGGCCAAATCCAGAACAAAATCCGGAATGCACATGTACCCACGAAATGCAAGCTTAAACATTTTATTTGTTTAAGTAGCGCGCGGAGCGAATGAGAATGATACTTATTGCAGGTGCTACATCAGTATTTAAAGGCCGTTATTTGAACCGATTCCACGAGGCTTACACACCTTCGCCTTTACACGATGACAGGTAAGATAATTAAATCGTATATTTCACACTTCGGAAGTTAAAATAAACAATATCTCAAATCTCACGTAAATTGCCACCCGAGGTTAAGTCGCAAATATAATATAAATAAACGTATTACCAATATATAAAAAACTCACCACAGCTTTCAGAAATGTCTTGTCCTCTTTTAATTTACGTTCCACTACCTCTATCTTTTTGTTAGTGTTCTCTGGAACAGTGTCGATCGGAAAGTAGGATTGTATCAATTTGGCAATTCTGTTGTTCATTCCAATAATTGATCCAGATAATGGCTTTTGCTGATTTAATTTATTTATTGCTTTTTCTAAATTGTCTTGTTTTATTAGAACGGTATTAATCTTTTGTAAAATTTTCTTTTGTACATCTGAAAAATAAATGTGGACGAAGTAGTTTTTATACATGAATCAAAATTTTTAAAGTGATCGGAAAAAAAGATAATGTCAAATCATTACAAATAAAATAGTGTATTGTTAATTGTCCGTCAACTTATATTTTTTTCATATTTTCTTTAATTAATGGTAAAAAAATTTTTAAAAAAAAATCAATGTAAAATAATTAAAATTTAATTTATGTAAAAACAAAATTTTAATTAATTAAATTCATTAAGGTGATGTGGAATACCGACATAATTTTAAAACATGGATATCTCATGTAAATACCAATAGAATCATCCAAAAAAAAATCGGAGTATAGTATTAACATATACGGAGCGCCTGACGTTCGTGTTTTTCCAAAAAACGATGAGAATTTATTTAATTAAATAAAACCCGAACTGTAGGTAAGTAGGAATCTGCAATCAAGCTACTTTTAAAACATGGATATCTCATGAAAATACCAATAGAATCACCCAAAAAAAAATCTGAATATAGTGTTTACGTGTACGGAGCGCCTGACGTTCGTCTTTTTCCAAATAAACGTTTTAATGTTGATTTAAAAAATATTGAAATTCACGGTTTCACATGACCTTAATCAAAATAATATTTTAAATTATTTAAGTTAATATTAATAAGAAATACATATTGAAATTGAATCGAACTTATTTATTTGAATTGTTTTCAAATAAAGTGGACTTTTATAAATGATTAGGGTGAGAAATTATGTATGCATCTCGAGAGTAACGACTATTCCCATGGGTGAATCACTCCTTACCTTAACATCCTGCAGCAATCCTGCAGAATATCCTGCAGGAGCATCCTGTACGGAATTTCGCGGTTTTCCTGCAGGTAATCCTGTATGATTTTTTATACATACTAAATTATAGTTTATAAATTGTAAATTGCAATATTTAGCGGGAAAAATATTAGTTTTACTAAGAACAGTCATCATCATTTAAATACGATTAGTAGACTTAAAAGTTTTCTTTAACATTTATTATAATTTATAATTTTGAATTTATAATTTACAAAACATTCTGTATGTTTATCCTGCAGCAATTCCTACAGGAAAGCCGCGAAATTCCGTATACGATGCTCCTGCAGGTAACCTGCAGGATGTCCTGCACAGGTCATGCAGGATATTTTGATAAGGGACTGTCCTTGATAAATGTCAGACAGCAAACTTCACCGTGGGAATAATCGCCTATTTTACTCCCTTGATGCATAAATAACTATGAAGATAGATAATGATTGGTGAGAAAAATAAAGTAAAAACGGCATTTATTTATTTTGAAAATTATGTTATATCTTTACCTTTGAGTTACCAGAAAATATTTAGCCACTAATTTATCGAATTATTTTTTTATATGGTTCAGAACAACCTACTATCGATTTTGTAAAGATAGGATCAACATATATTAAATTTATTTTTTGTCACACAAGCACGTTTTTCGCGTTTTTTCTACCTATTATGCGACCTAAAAATGATCGTTCAAAGACCGGCGGACAAAAAAACTTTTTTGCCCGCTATGGTGAGCAGCGGGCAAAAAAATTCTTTTTGCCCGCTCCGGCACAGCATATATATTTTCATAAAAATGTGGTTGCCGTATATAAAAACAGCCACATAAGCTTGTTTTTGTGAAAAAAAACACGAAAAACAATAGTTGTGTTACAAAAAATATGGTGTGCACCAAGGGCTAAGTGGGCTTTTTGACCTCGTGTGGTTGCAGTACTCGTCTTCGGCTCGTAAAACGCACTCGCCTTCGGCTCGTGCTTGCTCGCCTTCGACTCGTACTGCAAACTCCATACTCGCTCTAAAAAAGCTCACTTCGCGCCCTTGGTACACAATATACTGTTATGATATTGTTTTTTCTTACCAAAATATTGTTGCATTGTAGGATTATATTCTCCAGTTTCCACAAAATTCTCTTGTGCAGCAGCTATGTCAGATGATTTTTTTGGAGTTTCGGTTGCAGAAGATTTTACAGATTTTGGAGATGCATTAATAGGAGATTTTGATTTATTGTTACTTGTACTAGCATTTTCAAAACAACGATTGTCCATTCCAATCACAGCCAATTGAGGCGGTAATGACATATCGGTTTTTGTACATTGTTTTTTCATACTATTTTCTTCATCAGTATCTGAGTCACTCTCTTCAGTACTTTCTTCTGATGCTTCAATTACTTTTTTTTTTTTAAGTTGTTTTTCACTTGTTTCATTATTTTCCAAGTGTGATGATAAACGTTTCTTTTTACTATTTTTAACTGAAGAAACAAAATCTGGATCCAAAGCTTTTTGGTTCCTTTTCGCTCGAGTTTTTAAGACTGAATCTGCATCACTTGGATGACTCAATTCATCAAGTTTTTCTAATTTTTTATCAGATACAGCATCAGTGTAATTATCTGGAAACGTAACGATGTCATCATATTATTTTCCCGTTTTTGACCTACTAATCTTATGACAATCATTTGATAATCATGTGTCAATCATTTGCCCTTTCATATCTATAATATATATTTTTTCCCAGTAATCTTATCGAATTTATTCATTTGTTTTCTGTTCGTCTCGATGTCGATAAAAAGATGACAAGATGAAAAGATGCAAAGATGTAAATTGTTTTTTTTTGTTTTCGTGGTTAAAAAGAGTGAAATCTCATAGGGCGCGCTACGCCTAAGCTGTAGCAAAATAATAACAGAACTTGCTGCAATTGAAAATAATACAAGTTTACAATTTCCTAAAATTACCCGTTTGTTTTGTACATATTTTATAATACTAAAAACAACGAAATGTGAGAGAAAAAATATTTAGGAGAACAAAAATGACAGCAGAACAAGTTATTGAATATAAATGAAAAGAATATTTTAATTCTTAAACCCTTACAGTTTCGTTATAGGGCTTGTTGTGAAGATATAATATGAAAACTATGTATTATAGAGGTACCAACATCCTTAATGAAATATCACATGATTATGATACGACTGTCATACGATATAACTTTTTATTTTTCAGCAGGACGGGCTGATTTCCTAACAGCAGAAATGTGAATAATTACCATTATACTTAATAACTTTCACCAATGAAAGCTTACACCAGTTTTTGTCGCATTCGTGGTCATCAATTACAGCTTGTTTAACGTCGATTAATGAATCCGCAGGCGGATAATAATAAAATTTTGAATCCTTCGTCATCCATGAAGAGGGTATTATTATTTTCTCATTTTGAGCATCTAAGATAATGGCATACTTTTTCATGATGAATTCTGAACAAACATTTAAAACATTTTTTAACATTTTAATTCTTATGATTATATCAAAATATAATTATAAAGGCAGTTATACATTTTAAATAATTTTATTTTCAAGCAGACTAATAATAATGTTAATATATGTTAAGGTGATGTGGAATACCGACATAATTTTAAAACATGGATATCTCATGTAAATACCAATAGAATCATCAAAAAAAAAAAATCGGAGTATAGTATTAACATATACGGAACGCCTGACGTTCGTGTTTTTCCAAAAAAACGATGAGAATTTATTTAATTAAATAAAACCCGAACTGTCGGTAAGTAGGAATCTGCAATCAAGCTACTTTTAAAACATGGATATCTCATGAAAATACCAATAGAATCACCCAAAAAAAATCTGAATATAGTGTTTACGTGTACGGAGCGCCTGACGTTCGTCTTTTTCCAAATAAACGTTTAAATGTTGATTTAAAAATATTGAAATTCACGGTTTCACATGGCCTTAACAGACATGGCTACAATACAATTTTTAAAAAATGTGTTCATAAATGATTCTTTATTATAGTAAGAATAATATACTTTTCTATTTATAACGAAAAATTATATTTTTGTAACTAATTTGAAATATATTACAGTTGCAGCAAAATGGACTGAATTTTGTGATCAAATGTGTGTATAAATATTAAGATTCAAATCGATTTATGTTTTATGACTTTGTCTTACACCATAAATTATCTCAAAATATTGCCGAAAACCCATCCGTGAATTGGATTATTTATTATAAAGTTCTGCAGAAGATTTCCTTCAGTGTCGAAACATCGACAAAGAATAAATAATTATTCAATATTGACTAGGCGGTATCATAAGAAGTTCGTCACATTCAAATACCGAAAAAGCAGTACCAACAGTTTTCAACACTTTAAATATAAATGAATTTATAAACAAAAAAAGAAAATGAAGAAGAAAACTTTGAGAAAGGTAATTGATAACGAATTTACAGGTAATATTTACAAAAAATTAGTCATTTTGTATGTTTTATTATTTATTCATTTCATCGTATGTGTGAATTAATGGGTATACTATAAAGCCTTGGGTACATGGAATTTTGAAAACCTTTGCGTACAACATATCGCAGGGCCAATCTAGAAGTACTTCAGACTCTCTGACAATTTGAATTCCTAAAACACTGCTATGAACGTCTGACATTACAAATAAATCTTTTGTTTTTTCACACTTCTTTCCGATAAAATATAACTTCTCACTACTTCTAGCTATGTTTATAACATTTACAATTGATCCATCGACGAGCATAATGCAATTGTTTCTTTCATCATTTATGTCTATTCGCGTTGTTTTTGTTATTAGGATTTTGTATTGCTCTTCGTACGACCGTACATTGGTAACTTCACCGTGATAGTGAAGCTTTTCAACGTGAATGTCATTTATCGTACAAGTTTTAATGCTTTTAATAGAATCATATTCTGCTAATCTTTTAGCTATTTGTTGTAGCGGTTTATCGCCCTTCCGAATTAACTTTTTTAAATAACTAATATAATTTTCAAACGGAAAGGCGCTAAAATTCTCCACAGCGCCAAAATGTTCAACATCTTTGCAAAGGTGTAACAAATTATGAATGTTGAAGGTGACGTTTGATTTACCATAAATTTTTTGAAACTCATATACAAACTGCACTAATAAAGATTGAGCAAATCTAATGTTTTCTACGGCACATACCAAAGTTTTATTACTAATAATGACCATAGCAATATGCAGTTTTAAAAAGTTACTGTAAATATATGGTTTTAAAATATCTTTTAAAATAGATGGACCGAAGTATAATAAAAAATGACGAAATTCGGTCGCTTTCCACTGTTTCAAGTACTCACCGATCTACAGCGTCTGTTAAAATCCGAAGGTAATATGTGTTTTAAACTTTCAAGCCTTTGTGAAATTAATTTAATTTTATCGTCTGACAGTGTACAGGTTTTAACTCGTCTACCTTTGTCACCTATCCAGTGTCTTATTATTTGCTTTGTAACACCTACGTACACCAAATGCATGGAATCTAAAGGCACATTTGAAACTAACTCAAAATGAGGTACTTCACTCAAAATAGAGTTTCCACGTTGGTACTCGCCAATATATTTTAAATTTCTGCATTCTAAATCGCTTCTTAATAACTCAGTACAATATCTTTTAAGATCATGAATACTCTTGGTAGGAAAACAGACTGATGAAAAATATTTGCCTTTTATTAAACATTTACTGCAGCTACTATACCCACTGTGATATTTCGTGCATAAAATAAAAGATTTTGCGGGAGCATCGCAAATAAGTCCGTCTAGTCTGACATTGCATAAGATATTAAGGTATGTTAATCCATTTGCTGTTAACTCTGATATTTCGTTAACAAATCTCTTTAAAAATACATTGGGGTCTTCCGGCTTTTTAGTACCACAATAAACACCAACAAGATAAACAGGCTCTAATTCAAAATCTTTAATCAAAATCACCCACAGTCCTTTTTCCGAAGAATTTCCAATAATAGGTGCTCCGTCTATATTGACTAATAATTTGATATTGTCAAATTTCATTTTCCGTGCAGCACGAGCTTCCAGCATCTTTATTAAACAGTTTTGTACACCAATGTGACAATACTGACCACTGTCCATACTTACGACGTCACAAAATTGTGGAGTTTGCAATAAAGTACGAGGGTCTTTCGGAAATTCTGCATCAGTATATTTATTCAAAATTGTTAACAATGCTTTTATAGCATTTTGAGGAATTTGATATTGTTTGGTCCAATGAGTAACATCTTCACGAAACTGTCCATTTTTGTCTAATCCAAGATTAATATCAAAATCAAAGTCAAAATCTATATCTGGAATGCTATCTGCATCACTATCACTGTAGCGATACTCGTTACTTAAAACACTGCTGCAATCATTATCTGAGTCATTGTGTGTGTCACCTTCATCATTTACAGAAATATTGAATTCGTTTTCAGATGTATTGACAACTGTACAGGGTTCACTGTCTGTTGTCAAAGAAAATTGCTGAAAATTAATATCTACTGTTTCTTCAAAACGATACTGTTGGACTGGTTCTGTACGTAATGTATATTCTGAACTTGAATCTTCAGGAGTAAGAATGTGAACGTCTTCCTTATTAATTTCTTCAGAAAGATGCTCTTCAACTACTACATGCGTAGGTAAGATACATTGTGAAACCGAATCTTCCGAACTTAACGCTGCAGGAATATCTATTGGAACATTTTCATTAGAAGCCAAATCATGAGAAGTTTTACATTCCTCCAAATCAGACTTAGTGCGTTGCTGAGCTAATCGTCGTAAGTGACGAGAGCTTGTTGCAGATACGCCTTTTCTTTTCTTAGGCATTTCTCATCAGCTGATCTATTTTAGAATTAAATATAATTTTGGAAACTGAATTTGCAATTTTTTTGTCATAATTTTTTAATGATTACTACTATCACTGTTGAGTTTCAAACTACGTTTTGTGTAATAATATATTTACCCTTCAATACATTTATAGAACTTATCTATGAGTGTAGTTGAAAACGTAACCGTAACTGCGTAATGTGGTTAAATTCGATATTTTATAAACCCAGTTAAAAACTCAGCAGGGGAGCTTGAGAACTCCGGATCACGAATTTTATTGAAACTGTATAAAAATTAAGGAATCTAAAATTGTAGATCTTACTGATGAATAGTTATTGTCCTAACAGTTCTATGAAATTAGTTTTTTCAACAAAAATGATCACTGATAAAATAAAATATATCTATTAAATATGAGAACATTAAAGAAATGATTCTAAAACATTTTTGTAATATTTCAAGGAAATATTTCGAGAAACATTTTAAAAACCTTTCAAGAAATGTTTTAAGGTTTCTGCAAGATCTCCATATTTAGTAATAAAGACATTAAGGGGGTCTGAACGTCAATTAAAAGTTCAAATTTCACGCCAAAATTTGCATTCTTAATTGACTTTCACCTTAATGAAATTCATGATGCGAAGTTCTGGTGCTCTAATCTCGTAATTATTGATAAAGGATTTTTATTGACATTGTCGAATGTACGGGCGGAAATGGAGGAGTGTCATATAACAAACGAAACAAGAGAGACCCCTTCCATCTAATGCGCTGTACATACAAACACAACAATTACGCACAAATACAGAGTAACGAACGCATAAAATTAGTACATAGAAACGTAGTTAGGTAATGAATATTATATTGGTTATACAATTAAAAAGAAAGTTAATGCAGAAAAAATAAATATATCTTCTTAAAAACATGGACACTGTCTGTCGACTGCACCAAAGATGCTCGTCAGCTATTCGGCGTCAGCTTTACAGGAAAAGATCGTGAAATCGCAGTATACGTGAGGGCCGTACGTGACTGCCTGACCTACTGCAATTCTTTTTTGTTTCTGAAGTCTACCCTCTGACTAAATTATGTTACAAAACGCGAGTGCGGCCCAATGAAGTGAAACCGGGAATTTACCATGTGGTTTTTCAGTGTGGTTTTATCACGTGGTTTTTAACTATCACATGGTAAAACCCAATGGAAAAACCACATGGTTATTCTCAACTGGGGAATAACCTTACCGCCGATGTATTTTTCTCTATTTTAGCTAGCGCAAAATTGCTATATATTTATATTATTTAGTTATAAATATTTATTGACGTAAAATTATGTCAATAAATATTTATTAATAATAAATAAATCATTTAGTTAAGTATAAAAAGTCTAATGAACACGTTTATCGCGGTATTAACACTGTAATAAAAATCCAAAATTATCATCTCACGCAAAAATCACACAATTTGCACACTGATTTATTTTCGTCGCCTTTCAGTCTGAAAACATTAAACGCAATTCTATGTGCATCAATTGCAATTTATCGAAGATCGAAAAAAAATTTACGGTTCGGTTAAAGAAATCGTTAAGCGTCGCGCGTGTATCCCGTGCGAGCCGTTCGAAAAATTATTGTCTGATTAGAAACTGAAAAATACACCAGATATCGCGAGAAAAATTATAAAAACCAATGAATAGATTCATCAGCCGGCGGAGCCTTTGGATAAAGAAGCTCGGATTGGGATTTAGCCTTTCTGCACTGAATTTATTTCGCTTTGGCGATTAATTGCCTGCAGATCGCATCGAATGTCGATCTTTAATTCCATTTTGAATTTCATTTTTTAACTTTGCGTCTACTTGAACTGCGTTATTCAGTTATGAAAATGTATGAATGACATCAATTTACGAAGTATAGTGATTTATTACATTTTTAAAAGAACTGCTGCTATGTAGTACCTAATAACATAAGTTCTTTGTTAAAATAATTTATTTAGTAATTATTTTATGGAAAATTTGAAGCACCCCTTTTTCTAGAGAGACGCTTCAAAGTTAAACTACTTGGATAATTAAAGTTTATGTATATGAAAAATTTTTTAATATTTAAATTTTTCTACAGGTCTACAGGCACTTATCACCGTCAAAAATGAAATTACGTTGTAATTTTAATATTAAATTAATTTTTTTTAAATATAAATTATCGTTCGTTCTGTACACTGTATTTTGTATAATTAAGCAATTTTATTTTAAAAACGATTTTCATTTTTGTAAGTACTTTAATAGTAGACATTCTCCAAGTGAACTCGTAGTAAATTTCAAGTAGAAAAAAGTAATTTCCATCCCACACAAAACGAAATATTTCAGTGAAATATTTCATGAAATATTTCATGAAATATTGCAAAAACCTTGCTAAAATATAACTTAAAAGATGTAAAAACCTTTTCAAAAATATTTCAAGAAAACATTACCAAAAACTTTTAAAAACATTTCGTAAAAGTTTTAATTTACCACAAATAAAACATTTCAAAAAATCTTTTAAAAAGATTTTTAAAACCATTCCTGAAATCTTTCTAGTAATGATTCAGCTAAAAAACATGATATATTTTATGAAACATTTTGGAAACGTTTTTGAAAGGTTACTTGAAAAGTTTATTATTCCGACTCATGAACTTGTCATGTAATATTTTTAAAACCTTGCAGTAAAATTTCGCGTAATGCTACGAGAAAGGTTTTGTAAGTATTTCCAATATTATTTTTCGAAAAGTTTTTAAAAGGTTTCAACAACATTTCTCTCTTGGTATTAAATCTGTTTCTAACAATATTGCAGAAACCTTCCTAAAACATTCTCCGAAACCTTTCTACTAATGATACAGCGAAAAAACATGATATATTTCATGAAATATTTTGCGAACGTTTTTATTTATTTTTTATTTATTTATTTATTTATTTATTTAACCAGACAAATTACATAGCGTAATCCTTAAGAGGTAGATATAACTACCTGTACAAGGGCTGGAATATACAAAATAAAGTAAAAACTTACAAACTAACTTAAAATTACTTTAACATTATAAATTTCCAATAAAGTATAAATACCCAAACAAAACAGTAGTTATATAATCTATGATTTTTTTATATAATTAATTAATTTTTTCTTTTTTATATATTTTCCAAAATTACCATTACAGGTCAAACTTTTTAATTCATTAGGAAGACAGTTAAAGGTCTTCAGCGCTACTTGAAAGGTTACTTGCAAAGTTTATTAGTCCGACTCATGGACTTGTCATGTAATGTTTTTAAAACCTTGCAGTAACATTTCGCGTAATGTTACGAGTAAGGTTTTGTAAATATTTTCCATATTATTTTTCGAAAAGTTTTTAAAAGGTTTGAACAACATTTCTCTCTTGGTATTAAATCTGTTTCTAACAATATTGCAGAAACCTTCCCAAAACATTCTCCGAAACCTTTCTAATAATATATGCAGCTAATGATATATTTCGTGTAAATATTTTGGAAACGTTTTTGAAAGGTTAATTGAGAAGTGCATTATTCCGATTCATAACTAGTCAAGTAATGTTTTCAAAACCTTGCAGTAACATTTCAAGAAATGTTGCGAGAAAGGTTTTGTAAATATTTCCAATATTATTTCTCGAAAATTTCCTAAAATTTTTGAACAATATTTGTATAGTCTTTTAAAAATATTTCTTTTTAGATTAAGAAAGCTTTTGAAGACCTATCCCAATAATTTCTTATCAATTTACCATTAGGAGACACGTATAAATATAACGTGATATATTTTTGGAAGATTTGTAAGTGCGTGTGTGTGTGTTTGTATGCGTGTGTGGATGTATGTATATACGAGTACAAGACAAACGAATAAGTGGAACGGTCCAACGGAATCAACGAAGTATAGAGGTAATAAGTAAGGGCACCTCTACATGGAGTCTGGCGTTCTGGAGAATGGCAGACTGGCATACCTAACCTTGTGAGAGCAACAAAGTCAGACAATTTTCAAATGTGCTCTATCTTTCTCACTCTCATGGAGTTAGACTGTCATACTCGAGAACGCCAGACTCCATGTAGAGGCATCCTAAGTATAGAGTAGAGGAGTCTGCTGAAAATGTGTCCGCCGTTGTAGAAAGAGAATGAGAATGAAGAGGTCCTCTCTTTCTCTGTCACACGCGCATGCATTAGTAGAGACAAAGAGGGCCCTCTGATTTTTCTCTCTTTCTATCGAGCGGACGATACCGCTTAGACATGTGCCTATGTCTCCCCTCCTCTATACTTATTACCTCTATGCATTGAAGGCATAGAAGGCATGACATATGGTGTTATATGTGGACAGTCCTTTCCCACATAGCATGAAAAGTTTTGGTGAAACCTTTTAAGAAATATTTCATGGAAAGCTTGCCACAACCTTGCTGGAATATTACAGAAGATTTCAGAGAACCTTACAGCAACATTTTAGAAACTTTTCAATTAATGTTAAAAGTAGACAATCAAAATACATTTCATTAAATTCATACTGCAAGCTTTTTTAAAGCTTTCATGAAATCTTTCTTACAACGTCTCTGAAAAGAAACATGTAATATTTCATGAAATATTATGGCAAGGTGTTGAAAAGATTTCTCAAAAAGATGTTTTTATTCCTACAGAACCATTCAAGAAACATTCTTAAAACCTTGCAAAAATATTTTACGAAAGGTTATAAGGAAACCTTTCAAAAACATTTCCAGTATCATTGCCTGAAACGTTTTAGCAAAGTTTACGCAACGTTTTTGATACGATATTGCCATCGTAAAAACACATTTCAAGAAATGTTACTACAAGGTTAAACAAAACTTTCCCAAAATTTTTCTAGCAAACTTTCTATAAAGAAACATTTCATGAAATGTTACGAAAAGGATTCAAAAAGATTTCTTGGAAGGATTTTTTTATGAAACTGAATATATAAAAAAATATTTCCGATACCTTGCAAAAATATTTCACGAAAGGTTATAAGGAAACTTTTCAAAAACATTTCCTGTATCATTGCTTCAAATGTTTCCACAATGTTTCCGCAAAATTTTTGATACGGTATGGACATCGTCAAAACGCATTTCATGAAATGTTACTGCAAGGTTTTACGAAGGTTTCTCGAAAATTTTCTCGCAAAACTTTCTCTAAAGAGACATTTAATAAAATATTACAAAAAGGTTTCAAAAAGATTTCTTGGAAGGATTTTTTATGAAACTGAAAATGTAAAACAATATTTACGAAACCTTGAAAAAATATTTCCCGAAAAGTTATAAGGAAGCTTTCAAGAACATTTTCTGTCTCATTTTCTCAAAAGGTTTTAGCAAAGTTTTGGCAACGTTTTGGATACGATATTGACATCGTGAAAACGCGTTTCAAGGAATGTTACCGCAAGGTTTTACAAAGCTTTCCCGAAATTATACTCGCAACCTTTCCCTAAAAAACATTTCATAAAATATTACGAAAAGGTTTCAAAAAGATTTCTTGGACGGATTTTTTTATAAAACTGAAAATGTAAAAAAATATTTCCGAAACTTTGCAAAAATATTTTGTGAAATGTTATAACGAAATCTTTCAAAAACATTTCCTATGTATCATTTTCTGAAACGTTTTAGCAAAGTTTTGGCAACGTTTTGGATACGATATTGACATCGTGAAAACGCATTTCAAGAAATCTTACTGCAACGTTTTACAAAGCTTCCCGAAATTTTTCTCGCAAACTTTCTATAAAGAAACATTTCATGAAATGTTACGAAAACGTTTCAAATAGGTTTCTTGGAAGGATTATTTTATGAAACTGAAAATGTGAAAAAATATATCCGAAACCTTGCAAAAATATTTCACGAAAAGTTATAAGGAAGATTACAAAAACATTTCCTGTATCATTTCCTGAAACGTTTTAGCAAAGTTTTCGCAACGTTTTGGATACGATATCGACATCGTGAAAATGCATTTCAAGAAACGTTACTGCAAGGTTTTACAAAGCTTTCCCGAAATTTTTCTCGTAAACTTTCTATAAAGAAACATACGAATTTAAGGTCATGCGAAGTACCGACACAATCCATACCTTACCGACACCTAAACTTGAATTTTTGTATCTTATTTAAACAAAAATTTATAAAGAAGCATTTTTTCACGCCCTCCGGTCTTAAAGCCATGTTTAACTCAAACGTAGATCCCTAACTTATCGGCACATAAATATTATGTTTTTTATCACATCTAAACAAAATTTTTAGGAAAAAGCGTTTTTTCACACCCACCGAAATGGTATTAAGCATACCCTATTAAATTTATAAATGATTCCATCCATTAGATTTTTCCAAAAACGTATTTCAAATTAGTAATCAACCAGAACAAAGCATTAAACATTTCAAAATCCATTTTAGAAAAATCTAATTAATACAATGATTTAAAAATTTAATAGGGCATTTCACTTAATGTTATGTCGGAGAGCATGAAGAACGCTTTTTGCTTCCTCAAAGAGGAAGCTTTGTAATGGTGAAAAAAATTTTTGGAACAAAAAATGTTTAAAAACATTTTTTAAGACTTTTGTCACCAATATCCGATGTTTTTGAGAAAAAAAATTTCGTGTGTGTGTGTGTGTGTGTGTGTGTGTGTGTGTGTGTGCATTGATTAATAAATTGATTAATAAATTAATTAATTAATTGATTAATAAATTGATTAATTAATTGATTAATAAATTAATTAATTAATTGATTAATAAATAAATAAATTAATTATTTGATTAATAAATAAATAAATTAATTAATTGATTAATAAATAAATTAATTAATTGATTAATTAATTAATTAATTAATTGATTAATAAACACATAGTCACCGCAACAATATAATCGAGAGCGTCGAGTGCAATTAGAATGTCACCAGCGACACTGAGCCCGCGATCTCGCCGGCCGTAAAAAAGAAGGATCGCTGCGAGGGAATGCCCATTAAAGCGGCTCCCGTCCGTGAAATCTCCTAACGACTCTAACCGATCCGCTCGGCCGGTACTGCGTGCGTGCGTACGTGCCGCTCCGAGCGAAAGGCGCCGACAGCGTTCGGAGGGTCGTGAACCTTGCTGCAGACTTGACCTTAGATCCGGGATAATTCGCGAAACTCGCTCCAGCCCTGAGGAAACGGTTTTTCGCTGCTTCCGTATGTACCGTTTCGTACAAAATGTGTGACGTCAACGTGCGACTCATGTGTGTGTGAGTACTGCGCTCTCGATTTCTCTCGCGAGTTACGCAGTTTTATGAAGATCGCCTCCTTGGTTCGCTCGATCATTTCTTTTTTTTAAGCATCTCCTCGGATTGCAAACAGGATGCGCATGTATTATGCGCGGCCTATCACGTAACCGCCTCGATATAGTTTTTGATATCCGCGTGACGTCACGCTTTAGTTGTAATTCCGATTGGAAATGCAAGTCGGAGACTTTGTTTTTAAAGCGATTTGGCGTTGGCGTCTAGATCGAGCAGAATGTAAGATCGCGGCGCAACTTAGTCGAGTTAATGTACGATTTGGTCGTACAAAAGACGCCAAAGGTCGTGCGTAAGTTTTATACATAACTAAGTATAAAATCATGTAGAGAAGTATAAAAATCTATATTTATTAAGGGGGTCAGACACTTTTAAAATTACGAAAAATCGAAATTTTTTTTTTTTTTTACATATTTTACTTGAAAAACACTAGTAGAATATGTTCCAATATGTTTTAAGGCATTATCTATTTTTATTTTGAGGATATACACAAAACATCGTTAACGCCTTTTATTTGTTTTTTGTTCAAATTACACTTTTCCCCTTGCTTAGGATATTTAATGATATAATCAATGTTTGCTTTGACAGTGTTGTCTAGACTGTCATAGCTATGTATAATAATTTTAGTCAGATTTTATTACATGCGGTTTTTAAGTTTTGTTAATACTTGACTCATATTAGTTATGTTGACTATGTAGTTGTTACTACAATAATTTTATATATAAGTTTTAAGATGTTCATATCATATTCCCTGAAGAGGCTGACAACCAAGTGCAGCGAAACGTTGGATAAAAATATTATGTGATGTGTTGATTATTTTGTGGGTTGACCCTCCCTATCGTTTCCTGATTTATTTTTATATAATCATGCATTGTTTACTACTAATTTCTTTTTCTCAAGTCTAAATATACTCAAAATTCTTACTTTATATATCTATATGTACTGTATAAAATCCAAAAATAATATCTTAATTATTAATATAGAGATAAAAGATAAATAATACAATTTATGACCATTTTATGAATTTTTGACAAAAACAAAATAATTAAATTTCAAACTTATAGCAGTTCAGTTGGCAGCGTAACAATCTGACTTATCGACCAGTCACTCCTTTAGTAATATATATATATAGGTATATAAGTTAGTAGAAACGTGAGTGTAAACATGCACAGCTGTTGTTTTAGATTCATATAATTGCTGTGATACAAACAGCTTCTTCATACAAAGTGTTGATTTTAGTTTTCATGTTCATAAACGGATTTTGGAGTGAACATTTACATTAAAAAATGTAAAGGTGTATTAGAAAAGTTATTGAGAGTGTAATATAAGTGTGCAGTGACAGTAGAATTGAAGTTTTACAAATAGCTTTCTAGTACTTGACTGTTATTAGAAACTTTATTCTTAAAATAACAGTGATCGATACTAAAAATTAAGTTCATATTGACTCTTAAAAAAAAAATAATGTACAGATTCAAATCAATTTGGAAAACAAGCGAAAGATGTGTTATTGTGTAGAAAAATACTATCAAACCTTCGCTACTGCTAGAAAGCTACAATCATTAACCAACGACTGAATCTGAATATGATGTAATTGACATTTTACTTACTGAAGTGAAAACTGTTATGCACTGTAATATATACAAGTAATAATGTATTATGTAAAAAAGAATAATGAAGGAAAAGTAAAAAGTTTAAGACTATCAGACATTAAAAGAAGATCAATATAGGAGTGTTGCTGCTATAAACATTTCTTTAAGCATTTGGCTATGGCGTACTGGCTTCATAATATTCATTCAAGATTTTGACTTTCTCAAGACATTCCACATTAGCTTCAGTATACAATAACCTATGGCTGAGAAGGTTTATTAAAACTATGTAGAAAATTTATGTTTGACCACCCAACAATGCTTAACTGACTGATGTGGCTATGAGTGTTGCTGCTATGTACTCATATAGCTTACAAATCTGATGGACCGCTTACTGAGGTATCAGAATATTTGTTTCAAATGTAAAAGATATTAAGCTAAAAAACAATACTTTTGTATATTTCAGGCCAGAGAATGTGTTATAATATAAAAAATTTTGAAATTACAAAAATTTTTACCATTTGAATGTAAAAAATAAGTAGCATGAACAATTTTACAAATTCAAAAAGATTTAAAATATATTATAGTAGGATGCATGCTCTAAACGATAGTAATAAAAAAACAGTGTTTAGTGTATCTTCAGCTACCAAGATTTGTTATGGCAATATAAACAAGAAACGTATTAAATATTAATCTCAATTAGGATTGTACGCAATAGGATTGTACGCAATTAGGACTGCATGCAATGCACAGGAAAGATAGTAATAATAAAATATTAATAAAAAAATGAATAAATACCTTTCAGACAAAGTCGAACAGCTAAGAAAAGACAAACTAAAACAGCTAAGTAGAGGCAGTTCTGCTCCCTAGCGCACACACCATCCACTATCCACTACAACTTCCTAGTGCTATGTACTGTTGTTGAATTATGTAGGTTGTTGAAAAATACCTTCAAAAACAAAATCAGTTGCAATGAGTATAATTAACAAACATGTACAAAAAAATGAAACAATTTTAACAAAGGAATTAATTGAAATAAAAATTGCATTACTATTAGACGATTCAATAAATTATACAGTTTTATACAAGTAAAAGCAATTTTTTGTAATAAATAAAATATACTATTAATTACCTTAATAGTTTATGCAGGATGGTGTAATGAGCAATGACCGATGGCCAAATTCTAACGTAAATAATCAAAAAACCTATACTGTCAGTCGTCGATTCGAAGTACAGCTTAGTACAGTACTACCTTGTATGATGATCAACTATACTGATTCAAGAAATATAGACACTTCTGCTCCTAAGCGTAATCATCCACTATCCATTACAAATAACAACTGTACTGTAGAAATTTATAAGAATGAATCTGCAAAAGAAAAATCATTACAAAATAGCATGATGAATATAAATTGATAATAAAAAGCTATACAAATTTGGACAAATGAAGCAAATTAAAATTAAACAGGCAATCTAATAATATTCAATAAGTTAATACTTGTTTACATGCAAAAGCAATTGTTAATATTAAATAAACATATCATATTACCTTATAATAGTTTATGCGGGATAGTGCACAAGGAGCAAATGATTGTTAGCCGAAGTCGAAGGCAACTAAACAGCCTACTTGCAGTAGTTGAGTCAAACAAAATCCAAGTATCGATGCATATAATCACAAAAATAACAATGAATCTGAAAAAGAAACATCCATAAAAAATTCACTTGAATGTAAAAAATGTATTGCTTAAAAGCAATATATTTACTAATTTAATAAAATTAAAAAGCATTATTTAATACATAATAAGGTATACCTTCATTATGAAATGCTGTACAAATGATCGCAGTGAATAAGAGAAACAATCACAACAAATTATTCACTACTATTATATACTTTAAGTTAAAGTACACAAGTACAATTGTCTAGTAATGCTAATGCGTAAGTCTTTATAACTTTGTACGATCACACTGTTACAGTTATACAGTATAGCTATAAAATCAGTAATGATTTTAAAACAATGTGAATCAGAAATATAAAATAATGCTTAATTTTATTATTCCTTTTTATTAATGACTATTATTTATTAACTACTATATAGTATAGTATATGATATAGTATATAATTACTAATTTCATATATTATTCATTTAAGGTTAGAATATGTCATTACCTCATGATTATACGATATATATTACTATGTAATATATATATATCTTAAAAATTAATAAAATATATGCAAAAAATTTATATAAAATAACTGAACCCAAATAAAATAAATGAAAAAGTGCATATAACCTACTAATTACCATAATTTCAACTACTTATATTTAAATATGAAACCACGTGCATGCATTCAAAAATTCTATTGATATTACATATTAAAAACATTTATTAATTAAACTTACTTATATATGCTGAATATTTTCCAGTGATGCGTATGATGCCAAAAGATTCCCGTCTTAATCGCACAATTAACTTTTACAATGGCTGAACCTTATCGTGCCTCGTGGCCTCGTGTCGGAAGAAGGATCATGGAGTTCATGAAGCAATTAGCGATTAGCCGTAATATGCACACGTATGTTACACATGTACATACGGCTTGCTTGGTTAGCTCCACTAGGGAGAGTGCACACTGGATCCGTACCCCGTATGAATAGCCAGAGATGTATATCTATACATATTATATGTATAGATATACATCTCTGGTTATTCGGACGGGGTACGGGTCCAGTGTGGACTCTCCCCTACAGCCATATATGTAGAATCTAGCTAGGGAACATACTAAGGAGCATACTAGGTAACTACTTTACCAACATTCAGGCGTAATCGCGTCGTTCGTTGAAAAGAGAGCGCGAATTTGAAAATCGTTAATGTCAGAACTTTTAAAAAGATACCTTTCTAAGATCCCCGGTGAAAAAAATGTGTATAACAATGTGCAAAAATGTTCAAAAATGTTTTAAAAAGTTTCTGCAATATTTGTGCCAGGTTCCAATGTTATATTTAATTTCCAAAATGTATCTTGCAAAGAAAAGATTCTAAAGCATTTTTGAAATATTTCGGTGAAATATTTCGAGAATCATTTCAAAATCCTTTCAAGAAATGTTTCATGAATGATTTCTGCAATCTTTCTGCCAGGTTCCATTGTTATGTTTAATTCAGAAAATTAATCATCCAATGAAATGATTGTAAAACCTTTTTGAAATATTTCGAGAATCATTTCAAAATCCTTTCAAGAAATGTTTCATGAAAGATTTCTGCAATCTTTCTGCCAGCTTCCATTGTTATGTTTCATTACCAAAATTTATATTGCAAAGAAATGATTCTAAAACATTGTCAAAATATTTCGGTGAAATATTTCGAGAATCATTTCAATATCCTTTCAAGAAATGTTGTACGAAAGATTTCTGCAATCTTTCTGCCAGATTCCATTGTTAGGTTTAATTCCGAAATTAATCTTCCAATGAAATGATTCTAAAACATTGTTAGAATATTTCGGTGAAATATTTCGAGAAACATTTTAAAATCCTTTCAAGAAATGTTTTATGAAAGGTTTCTGCAATCTTTCTGCCAGGATCCATTGTATATGTTTTATTACCAATATTAAGGGGGTTTCGCACTATACTAACACTGTTTTATCGGCTGAACATGTAAAAGTAATTAATATGAATAAAAGGATAATGATTTAAGCGTTGAATAAATTCAGTTGCCCTGCGTAATGCAGTAATACATTATTCTACAAAGTTTCGAGTTAAAAAACGACGACACCTTTGTTTATTTTTGGAACGAAATTTGGTTAATTTTTCTTAATTTTCGATCCAAAAACAAACAAAGGTGCCGTCGTTTTTTTGTCTCAAAACTTCTTAGAACGATGTATTAGAGGATTACGTAGGGCAAGTGAATTTGTTTAAGACGCAAATCATTATCCTTTTATTTAAATTAATTATTTTGACATGTTCCGCTGATAAAACAGGGTTAGTGGTAAAGTAGAACTATTACACCACCTTAATCTTCCAATGAAATGATTCTAAAGCATTTTTGAAATATTTCGGTGAATTATTTCGAGAAACATTTCAAAAACCTTTCAAGAAATGTTGTATGAAAGGTTTTTGCAATCTTTCTGCCAGGTTCCATTGTTAGGTTTAATTCCCAAAATTAATCTTCCAATGAAATGATTCTAAAACATTGTTAGAATATTTCGGTGAAATCTTTCGAGAAACATTTTAAAATCCTTTCAAGAAATGTTGTATGAAAGGTATCTGCAATCTTTCTGCCAGGTTCCATTGTTAGGTTTAATTCCCAAAATTAATCTTCTAATGAGATGATTCTAAAAAATTGTTAGAATATTTCGGCGAAATCTTTCGAGAAACATTTTAAAATCCTTTCAAGAAATGTTTTTTGAAAGGTTTCTGCAATCTTTCTGCCAGATTCCATTGTTATGTTTTATTACCAAAATTAATCTTCCAAAGAAATGATTCTAAAACATTTTTGAAATATTGCGGTGAAATATTTCGAGAATCATCTCAAAATCCTTTCAAGAAATGTTGTATGAAAGGTTTCTGCAAGCTTTCTGCCAGATTCCATTGTTATGTTTTATTACCAAAATTAATCTTCCAATGAAATGATTCTAAAACATTGTTCAAATATTGCGGTGGAATATTTCGAGAAACATTTCAAAAACCTTTCAAGAAATGTTGTATGAAAGGTTTTTGCAATCTCTCTGCCAGATTCCATTGTTAGGTTTAATTCCCAAAATTAATCTTCCAATGAAATGATTCTAAAACATTGTTAGAATATTTCGGTGAAATCTTTCGAGAAACATTTTAAAATCCTTTAAGAAATCTTGTATGAAAGGTTTCTGCAATATTTCTGCCAGGTTGCATTGTTGGGTTTAATTCCCAAAATTAATCTTCCAATGAAATGATTCTAAAACATTGTTAGAATATTTCGGTGAAATCTTTTGAGAAACATTTTAAAATCCTTTCAAGAAATGTTTTATGAAAGGTTTCTGCAATCTTTCTCCCAGGTTCCATTGTTATGTTTAATTCCCAAAATTAATCTTCCAATGAAATGATTCTAAAACATTGTTGAAATATTTCGGTGAAATATTTCGAGAAACATTTTAAAATTCTTGCAAGAAATGTTTTATGAAAGGTTTCTGCAAGCTTTCTGCAAGATTCCATTGTTATGTTTTATTACCAAAATTTATCTTGCAAAGAAATGATTCTAAAGAATTTTTGAAATGTTTCATGGAAATATTTCGAGAAACATTTCAAAATCCTTTCAAGAAATGTTGTATGAAAGGTTTCTGCAAACTTTCTGCCAGGTTCCATTGTTAGGTTTAATTCCCAAAATTAATGTTCCAATGAAATGATTCTAAAACATTGTTAGAATATTTCCGTGAAATCTTTCGAGAAAAATTTTAAAATCCTTTCAAGAAATGTTTTATAAAAGGTTTCTGGAATCTTTCTGCCAGGTTCCATTGTTATGTTTAATTCCCAAAATTAATCTTCCAATGAAATAATTCTAAAACATTGTTGCAATATTTTGGTGAAATATTTCGAGAAACATTTCAAAAACCTTTCAAGAAATGTTGTATGAAAGGTTTTTGCAATCTTTCTGCCAGCTTCCATTGTTAGGTTTAATTCCCAAAATTAATCTTCCAATGAAATGATTCTAAAACATTGTTAGAATATTTCGGTGAAATCTTTTGAGAAACATTTTAAAATCCTTTCAAGAAATGTTTTATGAAAGGTTTCTGCAATCTTTCTCCCAGGTTCCATTGTTATGTTTAATTCCCAAAATTAATCTTCCAATGAAATGATTCTAAAACATTGTTGAAATATTTCGGTGAAATATTTCGAGAAACATTTTAAAATTCTTGCAAGAAATGTTTTATGAAAGGTTTCTGCAAGCTTTCTGCAAGATTCCATTGTTATGTTTTATTACCAAAATTTATCTTGCAAAGAAATGATTCTAAAGAATTTTTGAAATGTTTCATGGAAATATTTCGAGAAACATTTCAAAATCCTTTCAAGAAATGTTGTATGAAAGGTTTCTGCAAACTTTCTGCCAGGTTCCATTGTTAGGTTTAATTCCCAAAATTAATGTTCCAATGAAATGATTCTAAAACATTGTTAGAATATTTCCGTGAAATCTTTCGAGAAAAATTTTAAAATCCTTTCAAGAAATGTTTTATAAAAGGTTTCTGGAATCTTTCTGCCAGGTTCCATTGTTATGTTTAATTCCCAAAATTAATCTTCCAATGAAATAATTCTAAAACATTGTTGCAATATTTTGGTGAAATATTTCGAGAAACATTTCAAAAACCTTTCAAGAAATGTTGTATGAAAGGTTTTTGCAATCTTTCTGCCAGCTTCCATTGTTAGGTTTAATTCCCAAAATTAATCTTCCAATGAAATGATTCTAAAACATTGTTAGAATATTTCGGTGAAGTCTTTCAAGAAACATTTTAAAATCCTTTCAAGAAATTTTTTATGAAAAGTTTCTGCAAGCTTTCTGCAAGATTCCATTGTCATGTTTTATTACCAAAATTTATCTTGCAATGAAATGATTCTAAAACATTTTTGAAATATTTCGATGAAATATTTCGAGAAACATTTCAAACACCTTTCAAGAAATGTTTTATGAAAGGTTTCTGCAATCTTTCTCCCAGGTTCCATTGTTATGTTTAATTCCCAAAATTAATCTTCCAATGAAATAATTCTAAAACATTGTTAGAATCTTTCGGTGAAATATTTCGAGAAACATTTTAAAATCCTTGCAAGAAATATTTTATGAAAGATTTCTGCAAGATTCCATTGTCATGTTTTATTACCAAAATTTATCTTGCAATGAAATGATTCTAAAACATTTTTGAAATATTTCCATGAAATCTTTCGAGAAATATTTTAAAATCCTTTCAAGAAATGTTTTATGAAAGGTTTCTGCAATCTTTCTCCCAGATTCCATTGTTATGTTTAATTCCCAAAATTAATCTTCCAATGAAATGATTCTAAAACATTGATCAAATATTTCGGTGAAATATTTCGAGAAACATTTTAAAATCCTTGCAAGAAATGTTTTATGAAAGATTTCTGCAATCTTTCTGCCAGGATCCATTGTTATGTTTTATTACCAATATTAAGGGGGTTTCGCACTATACTAACACGGTTTTATCGGCTGAACATGTAAAAGTAATTAATATAAATAAAAGGATAATGATTTAAGCGTTGAATAAATTCAGTTGCCCTGCGTAATGCTGTAATACATTATTCTACAAAGTTCCGAGTTAAAAAAACGACGACACCTTTGTTTATTTTTGGAACGAAATTTGGTTAATTTTTCTTAATTTTCGATCCAAAAACAAACAAAGGTGCCGTCGTTTTTTTGTCTCAAAACTTCTTAGAACGATGTATTAGAGGATTACGTAGGGCAAGTGCATTTGTTTAAGACGCAAATCATTATCCTTTTATTTAAATTAATTATTTTGACATGTTCCGCTGATAAAACAGGGTTAGTGGTAAAGTAGGACTATTACACCACCTTAATCTTCCAATGAAATGATTCTAAAGCATTTTTAAATATTTCGGTGAATTATTTCGAGAAACATTTCAAAAACCTTTCAAGAAATGTTGTATGAAAGGTTTTTGTAATCTTTCTGCCAGGTTCCATTGTTATGTTTAATTCCCAAAATTAATCTTCCAATGAAATGATTCTAAAACATTGTTAGAATATTTCGGTGAAATCTTTCGAGAAACATTTTAAAATCCTTTCAAGAAATGTTTTATGAAAGGTTTCTGCAATCTTTCTCCCAGGTTCCATTGTTATGTTTAATTCCCAAAATTAATCTTCCAATGAAATGATTCTAAAACATTGTTCAAATATTTCGGTGAAATATTTCGAGAAACATTTTAAAATCCTTGCAAGAAATGTTATATGAAAGATTTCTGCAATCTTTCTGCCAGGTTCCATTGTCATGTTTTATTACCAAAATTTATCTTGCAATGAAATGATTCTAAAACATTTTTGAAATATTTCGATGAAATATTTCGAGAAACATTTCAAACACCTTTCAAGAAATGTTTTATGAAAGGTTTCTGCAATCTTTCTCCCAGGTTCCATTGTTATGTTTAATTCCCAAAATTAATGTTCCAATGAAATGATTCTAAAACATTGTTAGAATATTTCCGTGAAATCTTTCGAGAAAAATTTTAAAATCCTTTCAAGAAATGTTTTATAAAAGGTTTCTGGAATCTTTCTGCCAGGTTCCATTGTTAGGTTTAATTCCCAAAATTAATCTTCCAATGAAATGATTCTGAAACATTGTTAGAATATTTCGGTGAAATATTTCGAGAAACATTTTAAAATCCTTTCAAGAAATGTTGTATGAAAGGTTTTTGCAATCTTTCTGCCAGCTTCCATTGTTAGGTTTAATTCCCAAAATTAATCTTCCAATGAAATGATTCTGAAACATTGTTAGAATATTTCGGTGAAATATTTCGAGAAACATTTTAAAATCCTTGCAAGAAATGTTTTATGAAAGATTTCTGCAAGATTCCATTGTCATGTTTTATTACCAAAATTTATCTTGCAATGAAATGATTCTAAAACATTTTTGAAATATTTCCATGAAATCTTTCGAGAAATATTTTAAAATCCTTTCAAGAAATGTTTTATGAAAGGTTTCTGCAATCTTTCTCCCAGGTTCCATTGTTATGTTTAATTCCCAAAATTAATCTTCCAATGAAATGATTCTAAAACATTGATCAAATATTTCGGTGAAATATTTCGAGAAACATTTTAAAATCCTTGCAAGAAATGTTATATGAAAGATTTCTGCAATCTTTCTGCCAGGTTCCATTGTCACGTTTTATTACCAAAATTTATCTTGCAATGAAATGATTCTAAAACATTTTTGAAATATTTCGATGAAATATTTCGAGAAACATTTCAAACACCTGTCAAGAAATGTTTTATGAAAGGTTTCTGCAATCTTTCTCCCAGGTTCCATTGTTATGTTTAATTCCCAAAATTAATCTTCCAATGAAATGATTCTAAAACATTGTTCAAATATTTCGGTGAAATATTTCGAGAAACATTTCAAAAACCTTTCAAGAAATGTTGTATGAAAGGTTTTTGCAATCTTTCTGCCAGGTTCCATTGTTATGTTTAATTCCCAAAATTAATCTCCCAATGAAATGATTCTAAAACATTGTTAGAATCTTTCGGTGAAATCTTTCGAGAAACATTTTAAAATCCTTGCAAAAAATGTTTTATGAAAGGTTTCTGCAATCTTTCTGCCAGGTTCCATTGTTATGTTTTATTACCAAAATTTATCTTGCAATGAAATGATTCTAAAACATTATTGATATATTTCGATGAAATATTTCGAGAAACATTTCAAAAACCTTTCAAGAAATGTTGTATGAAAGGTTTTTGCAATCTTTCTGCCAGCTTCCATTGTTAGGTTTAATTCCCAAAATTAATCTTCCAATGAAATGATTCTAAAACATTGTTAGAATATTTCGGTGAAATCTTTCAAGAAACATTTTAAAATCCTTTCAAGAAATTTTTTATGAAAGGTTTCTGCAAGCTTTCTGCAAGATTCCATTGTTATGTTTTATTACCAAAATTTATCTTGCAAAGAAATGATTCTAAAGTATTTTTGAAATGTTTCATGGAAATATTTCGAGAAACATTTCAAAATCCTTTCAAGAAATGTTGTATGAAAGGTTTCTGCAAACTTTCTGCCAGGTTGCATTGTTATGTTTAATTCCCAAAATTAATCTTCCAATGAAATGATTCTAAAACATTGTTAGAATATTTCGGTGAAATCTTTCGAGAAACATTTTAAAATCATTTCAAGAAATGTTTTATGAAAGGTTTCTACAAGCTTTCTGCAAGATTCCATTGTTATGTTTTATTACCAAAATTTATCTTCCAAAGAAATGATTCTAAAGTATTTTTGAAATGTTTCATGGAAATATTTCGAGAAACATTTCAAAATCCTTTCAAGAAATGTTGTATGAAAGGTTTCTGCAAACTTTCTGCCAGGTTGCATTGTTATGTTTAATT
Source organism: Torymus aiolomorphi (assembly GCA_036365515.1). Lineage (NCBI taxonomy): Eukaryota > Metazoa > Arthropoda > Insecta > Hymenoptera > Torymidae > Torymus > Torymus aiolomorphi. The sequence goes on from CM070873.1 coordinate 145,899,534, forward strand.
CCCAAAATTAATCTTCCAATGAAATGATTCTAAAACATTGTTAGAATATTTCTGTGAAATATTTCGAGAAACATTTCAAAATCCTTTCAAGAAATATTTCATGTAAGCTTTCTGCAAGATCCATACAATGTTTCAAAGAATCTTTTTATTGAATTTATTTCAAAATGTTTCTACAACCTTTCAAATAACATTTTTTGAAATATTTTTACAAGAATTTCGTGAAACAATTTGTGAAATATTTCTGTAATATTTTTGAATTATTTCACTGAAATATTTTTTTTGTACAACAATAATAATTCCCTGAAATTTTTCTATAATATTGCAGAAATATTTCTAGAAATATTTCTGTGCAATGTTTTTACAAGGTTTTGGTAAGTTGGACGCAAGGTTTTAGCAAAGTTTCACTGAAACCTTTCTCTGAATCTTTCACAGAAATATTTCATGCTATGTGGGTACGCTACGCAACGCTTCTACCGTACAAAATTTTAATTTTAGCTAAGTATGGAGTAGACTTGAATAAAAATGGCAAACATTTGATTAAAAGACAACATATTGAGTACTTTCGACTATGATATTTAATAAACTCAACTAATTCTTTTGTTAAGGCCATGTGAAGTACCGACACAATCCCTACCTTACCGGCACCTAAACTTTAATTCTTTTATCGTATTTAAACAAGAATTAAAAAAAAAAAGAGTTCTTCATGCTCTCCAACATAACATTAAGTGAAATGCCCTATTAAATTTTTAAATCATTGTATTAATTAGATTTTTCTAAAATGGATTTGGAAATGTTTAATGCTTCGTTCTAGTTAATTACTAATTTGAAAAACGTTTTTGGGAAAATCTAATGGATGGAATCATTTCGAAATTTAATAGGGTATGCTTAATCCCATTTCGGTGGGTGTGAAAAACGCTTTTTCCTAAAATTTTTGTTTAGATGTGATAAAAAACATAATATTTATGTACCGATAAGTTAGGGATCTGCGGTTGAGTTAAACATGGCTTTAAGACCGGAGGGCGTGAAAGAATGCTTTTTTCTAAAATTTTTGTTTAAATACGATACAAAAATTCAAGTTTAGGTGTCGGTAAGGTATGAATCGTGTCGGTACTTCGTATGACCTTAAATTCGTACTCTTGTCAATTAAACATTCACTTGATTTGCCAAAATATTTGCAAGATCAAATAAATAAGTATTGGATTTGATTAAATAATTAGTAGAACTAATAAGATAACCAATAAAACACAACTAAATATTTAGTTAAATCAAATTAATATTTATTGTAATCTAAGAAATATCCCTATATAAAAAAGTCATGACCGGATGTTGTGAAGCCAAAATAAACGTTATGTGATTGGCTCATGTAGTGCGCATGCGTCTAAATCAGGAAGTCGAACCGTTTTCTAGCGGTTAGGGCGCGCAACGCGCGCTGTTGAAATCTCTAGTTTAGTAAAATCGAGGAAACCTTTGATTGACGAGAGAAGGGCGTGTGAGAAAAGAAAACCTGATACAAAATCTTTTCAAAACCTTCACATAATATTTCATAAAATGTTATATATTTCTTTGTGGAAAGGTTGTAATAAACTATTCTTGAAAGCTTTGTAAAACCTGGCCCTCCCACATAAAACGAAATATTTCAGTGAAATATTGCAAAAACCTTGCTAAAATATAACTTAAAAGGTGTAAAAACCTTTTCACAAATATTTCAAGAAAACATTACCAAAAACTTTTAAAAACATTTCGTAAAAGTTTTAACTTACCACAAATAAAACATTTCAAAAAATCTTTTAAAAAGATTTTTAAAACCATTCCTGAAACCTTTCTAGTAATGATACAACTAAAAAACATGATATATTTCATGAAACATTTTGGAAACGTTTTTGAAAGGTTACTTGAAAAGTTTATTATTCCGACTCATTGACGTGTCAAGTAATGTTTTTAAAACCTTGCAGTAACATTTCGCGAAATGTTACGAGAAAGGTTTTGTAAATATTTCCAACATTATTTTTCGAAAAGTTTTTAAAAGGTTTCAACAACATTTCTCTCTTGGTATTAAATCTGTTTCTAACAATATTGCAGAAACCTTCTAAAACATTCTCCGAAATCTTTCTAGTAATGATACAGCTAAAAAACATGATATATTTCATGAAACATTTTGGAAACGTTTTTGAAAGGTTACTTGAAAAGTTTGTTTTTAAAACCTTGCAGTAACATTTCGCGAAATGTTACGAGAAAGGTTTTGTAAATATTTCCAATATTATTTTTCGAAAAGTTTCTAAAAGGTTTCAACAACATTACTCTCTTGGTATTAAATCTGTTTGTAACAATATTGCAGAAACCTTCCTAAAACATTCTTCAAAACCTTTCTACTAATGATACAGCGAAAAAACATGATATATTTCATGAAATATTTTGGAAACGTTTTTGGAAGGTTACTCGAAAAGTTTATTATTCCGACTCATGGACGAGTCATGTAATGTTTTTAAAACCTTGCAGTAACATTTCGCGAAATGTTACGAGAAAGGTTTTGTAAATATTTCAACATTATTTTTCGAAAAGTTTTTAAAAGGTTTCAACAACATTTCTCTCTTGCACTGAGAGAAATGTCATATGAAAATTTGTTAAATATATAACAAAAATTGCTATATTATATAGGAACGGAAGGATATACTCGACATCTAATAATTTTTACTATATATAAAGCAATTTATGGTAATAAGCTCAATTAAAAAAAAAAATCTTGGTTGTATTCGAACCCTCGACCCTCGGCACGCCAGTCGAGCGCGCTGACCACTTACCCACGGAGACTCTTGAGTGTAAAATTTTGGAACTTATACATTAGTCATCTTCCCTATAACCTCATCGCGATCAGGTGGCGCTGGCGTCTGATAGCACTTTTTACTATATAAGTTAGTAAAACTTGGGATGTATATAATAAATATTATTAAAAAAGATTAAAAATTTTACTATATCTAAATTTTTACAATATAATACAATAATTTCCGCTCAAGTGTATTGGAAAATTTATTTTATAATATAATAATTATTTTTATAAATATAATAATTATTTCTTTATATATAATAAAATACGTCACAAGTCGAGTATATCCTTCCGTTCCTATATAAAATAGCAATTTTTGTTATATATTTAACAAATTTTCCTATGACATTTCTCTCAGTGTGGTATTAAATCTGTTTCTAACAATATTACAGAAACCTTCCTAAAACATTCTCCGAAATCTTTCTAGTAATGATACAGCTAAAAAACATGATATATTTCATGAAACATTTTGGAAACGTTTTTGAAAGGTTACTTGAAAAGTTTATTATTCCGACTCATGGATGTGTTATGTAATGTTTTTAAAACCTTGCAGTAACATTTTCGCGAAAAGTTACGAGAAAGGTTTTGTAAATATTTCAACATTATTTTTCGAAAAGTTTTTAAAAGGTTTCAACAACATTTCTGTCTTGGTATTAAATCTGTTTCCAACAATATTGCAGAAACCTTCCTAAAACATTCTCCGAAACCTTTCTAGTAATGATACAGCTAAAAAACACGACATATTTCATGAAATATTTTGGAATCGTTTTTGAAAGGTTACTTGAAAAGTTTATTATTCCAACTCATGGACGTGTCATGTAATATTTTTAAAAGCACGCAGTAACATTTCGCGAAATGTTACGAGAAAGGTTTTGTATATGTTTCCAATATTATTTTTCGAAAAGTTTTTAAAAGGTTTCAACATCATTAGTCTCTCGGTATTAAATCTGTTTCTAACAATATTGCAGAAACCTTCCTAAAACATTCTCCGAAATCTTTCTACTAATGATACAGCGAAAAAACATGATATATTTCATGAAATATTTTGGAAACGTTTTTGAAAGGTTACTTGAAAAGTTTATTATTCCGACTCATTGACGTGTCAAGTAATGTTTTTAAAACCTCGCAGTAACATTTCAAGAAATGTTGCAAGAAAGGTTTTGTAAATATTTCCAATACTATTTTTCGAAAAGGTTTTAAAAGGTTTCAACAACATTTCTCTCTTGGTATTAAATGTATTTCTAACAATATTACAAAAACCTTCCGAAAATATTCTCCGAAACCTTTCTAGTAATATGTGCAGCTAAAAAACATGATATATTTCATGAAATTTTTGGAAACGTTTTTGAAAGGTTAATTGAGAAGTGCATTATTCCGATTCAAAACAAGTCAAGTAATGTTTTCGAAATCTTGCAGTAACATTTCAAGAAATGTTACGAGAAAGGTTTTGTGAATATTTCCGATATTATTTCTCGAAAATTTCCTAAAATTTTTGAATATTTGTATAGCCTTTTAAAAATATTTCTTTTTTAGATTAAGAAAGCTTTTGAAAACCTATCCCAATAATTTCTTATAAATTTACCATTAGGATACACGTATAAATATAACGTGATATATTTTTGGAAGATTTGTAAGTGCGTGTGAGTGTGTGTGTTTGTATGCCTGTCTGTATGTATGTACACGAGTACAAGGCAAACGAATAAGTGGAACGGTCCAACGGAATCAACGCCAACGAAGTATAGAGGTATAGAAGTATGGAGGTATGCGGGCGATACCGCTTACACATCCCACATAAAATGAAATATTTCAGTGAAATATTTGATGAAACATTGCAAAAACCTTGCTAAAATATATCTTAAAAGGTGTAAAAACATTTTCAAAAATATTTCAAGAAAACATGACCAAAAACTTTTAAAAACATTTCGTAAAAGTTTTAACTTACGACAAATAAAACATTTCAAAAAATCTTTTAAAAAGATTTTTAAAACCTTTCCCGAAACCTTTCTAGTAATGATACAGCGAAAAAACATGATATATTTCATGAAATATTTTGGAAACGTTTTTGAAAGGTTACTTGAAAAGTTTATTATTCCGACTCATGGACTTGTCATGTAATGTTTTTAAAACCTTGCAGTAACATTTTCGCGTAATGTTACGAGAAAGGTTTCATAAATATTTCCAATATTATTTTTCGAAAGGTTTTTAAAAGGTTTCAAAAACATCTCTCTCTTGGTATTAAATGTATTTCTAACAATATTACAAAAACCTTCCGAAAACATTCTCCCAAACCTTTCTAGTAATATATGCAGCGAAAAAGCATGATATATTTCATGAAATTTTTTGGAAACGTTTTTGAAAGGTTAATTGAGATGTGCATTATTCCGATTCAAAACTAGTCAAGTAATGTTTTCGAAACCTTGCAGTAACATTTCAAGAAATGTTACGAGAAAGTTTTTGTAAATATTTCCAATATTATTTCTCGAAAATTACCTAAAATTTTTGAATATTCGTATAGTCTTTTAAAAATATGTCTTTTTTAGATTAAGAAAGCTTTTAAAAACTTATCTCAATAATTTCTTATAAATTTACCATTAGGAGATACGTATAAATATAACGTGATATATTTTTGGAAGATTTGTAAGTGCGTGTGTGGATGTATGTATACGATTACAAGACAAACGAATGAGTGGAGCGGTCCAACGGAATCAACGCCATCGAAGTATAGAGGTAATAAGTAAGGGCGCCTCTACATGGAGTATGGCGTTCTCGAGAATGGCAGACTGGCATACCTAACTTTGTGAGAGCAACAAAGACAGACAATTTTCAAATGTGCTCTATCCTTCTCAATCTCATGGAGTTAGACTGTCATTCTCGAGATCGCCAGACTCCATGTAGAGGCGCCCTAACTATAGAGTAGAGGAGTCCGCTGAAAATATGTCCGCCGTTGTAGAAAGAGAATGAGAACGAAGAAGTCCTCTCTTTCTCTGTCAGACGCGCATGCATTAATAGAGACAAAGAGGGCCCTCTGATTTTTCTCTCTTTCTATCGAGCGGACGATACCGCTTACACATGTGCCTATGTCTCCCCTCCTCTATACTTATTACCTCTATGCATTGAAGGCATAGAAAGCATGGCATATGGTGTTATTTGTGGACAATCCTTTCCCACATGGCATGAAAAGTTTTGGTGAAACCTTTTAAGAAATATTTCATGAAAAGCTTGCCACAACCTTGCTGTAATATTACAGAAACCTCTCAAAAATATTTTCAGTGAGATTTCAGGAAACCTTACAGAAACATTTTAGAAGCATTTCAATTAATGTTGAAAGTAGACAATGAAAGTACATTTCATAAAATAATACTGCAAGCTTTTTTAAAGCTTTTATGAAATCTTTCTTACAACGTCTCTGAAAAGAAACGTGTAATATTTCATGAAATATTATGGCAAGGTGTTGACAAAATTTCTCAAAAAGATGTTTTTATTCCTACAGAACCATTCAAGAAACATTCTTAAAACCCTGCAAAAATATTTTACGAAAGGTTATAAGGAAACCTTTCAAAAACATTTCCGGTATCATTGCCTGAAATGTTTTAGCAAAGTTTGAACAACGTTTTGGAAACGGTATTAATATCATAAAAACACATTTCAAGAAATGTTACTGCAAGGTTCTACAAAGCTTTCCCAAAATTTTTCGCGCAAACTTTCTATAAAGAAACATTTCATAAATGTAACGAAAAGGTTTCAAAAAGATTTCTTGGAAGGATTATTTTATAAAACTGAAAATGTGAAAAAATATTTACGAAACCTTCCAAAAATATTTCACGAAAAGTTATAAGGAAGCTTTCAAAAACATTTCCTGTATCATTTTCTGAAACGTTGTAGCAAAGTTTTCGGAACGTTTTGGATATTATATTGCCAGCGTGAAAACACATTTCAAGAAATGTTACTGCAAGGTTTAACAAAGCTCTCCCAAAATTTTTCTAGCAAACTTTCTATAAAGAAACATTTCATGAAATGTTACGAAAAGGATTCAAAAAGATTTCTTGGCAGGATTATTTTATGAAACTGAATATAAAAAAATATTTCCGAAACCTTGCAAAAATATTTCGTGAAATGTTATAACGAAATCTTTCAAAAACATTTCCGGTAACATTTTCTGAAACGTTTGACCAAGTTTTCGCAACATATTGGATGCGATATTGACATCGTGAAAACACATTTCAAGAAATGTTACTGTAAGGTTTTACAAAGCTTTCCTGAAATTTTTCTCGCAAACTTTCCATAAAGAAACCTTTCATGAGATGTTACGAAAAGGTTTTAAAAAGATTTCTTGAAAGGATTTTTTATGAAACTGAAAATGTAAAAAAATATTTCCGAAACCTTGCAATAATATTTCGCGAAAAGTTATGAGGAAGCTTTCAAGAACATTTTCTGTATCATTTTCTGAAACGTTTTAGAAAACTTTTCGCAACGTTTTCGATACGATATTGATAACGTGAAAACCCAGTTACAAGGAATGTTACCGCAAGGTTTTGCAAAGCTTTCCCGAAGTTATACTCGCAAACTTTCCCTAAAAAACATTTCATAAAATATTACGAAAAGGTTTCAAAAAGATTTCTTGGACGGATTTTTTTATAAAACTGAAAATGTAAAAAATATTTTTGATACATTGCACAAATATTTCACTAAAAGTTATAAGGAAGCTTTCAAATAACATTTCCTGTATCATTTTCTGAACCGTTTGAGCAAAGTTTTCGCTACTTTTTGGATACGATATTGACATCGTGAAAACGCATTTCAAGAAATATTACTGCAAGGTTTTACAAAGCTTTCCCGTAATTCTTCTCGTGTACTTTCTCTAGAGAAACACTTCATGAAATATTACGAAAAGGTTTCAAAAAGATTTCTAGGAAGGATTATTTTGTGATAATTAAAATGTGAAAAAATATTTCCGAAACCTTTCAAAAATATTTCACGAAAAGTTATAAGGAAGCTTTCAAAAACCTTTCCCGTATCATTTCCTGAAACGTTTTAGCAAAGTTATCGCATCCTTTTTGATTCGTTATTGACACCATGAAAAATATATTACAAGAGATATTAGTTCGAGGTTTTACAAAGCATTCCCGAAATTTTTCTTACAATATTAGGGGAACGTTTTGAAAAGGTTTTCTGCAAAATTTTTTTCACATAAACAAAAACAACAAAAAATATTCCTAAAACCTTGTAAAAATATTTTATGAAAGATTATTAAGGTAACCTTTAAAAAAAAATTTCTAGTATCATTGCGTAAAATGTTTTTGAAATATTTTCGCATCAATTTAATTCGGTATTGTCGCCATTTCTCCAAAGAGACATAACATTTCATGAAATATTATGGGATCGTTTTGTAAAGATTTCTTGGAAAGTTTCTTTAGGTAAAGAAACTATAATAAAATATTCCCCAAAAGCTTGCAAGAACATTTTACGTCATGTTATGAGGAGACTAAAAAAAAATTGAATGTATCATTGCGTTAATAGTTAACGAAATGTCTTAGCAACATTTATCATATGGTATTGACGCCATAAAAAAATTTCATTCCGTTTTGGTTATTCCGGTTTTTTATATCTGGTGGAGCGGGACCCTTAGGGAGAAAGTACAATATGTTCCGTGCTCTGCTCCGTGCCCTGCTCCGTGCTTTGCGCCATCTGCGCCGTGGTATCAGCATTTAGCTGATTGGATGATTCCACCCATCCCGATCTTACATATATATATACTCTAAGATCCTAATAGAATCAACCAATCAGCTGAATGCTAATACCATAGCGCAGATTGCGCAGAGCACGGAGCAGGGCACGGAGCAGAGCAGGGAACCTATTGCACTTTCTCCCTTACTCTTTGTTCGCAATAGCCTTCAACTCTGTAAAAACACCTGATGTTTATATGAGCTCTGACAGAACAGCAGACCGCTCTGACATGAGTTCCTCTTTGGAGTCAACCTCATAATAATTGTGAAATGTAATTTTCTTCACATTTATTTTGCGTTATGAGTTTCATCAGTGGCGGTGTAATGTAAATTGAATAAAATCAGAATTTTCGCAAATTCTTCTGTACTGGATTTACCTATTTTCAGTAAACGAATCCAGAATGGATGGCTTAAACTAGATTTGTTTAGAAAATCGTGTTTAAAATAATAGTGTTTTGGAAATAAATAAAAGTAAAACAGAAGCTGATGAAGAAAAGACAAAAAGTAAAAGAATTTTAGAGAAGGTTGAGGTTACTGATACATTTTATGAAGAAATGGAATGGGAACCAATTGAAGATGAGAAAATTATGTCTGAAGTTCATTCAGTATGGTTCCAACTTAATGAAAAACCTCTGGAAAAATAAAGTGAACTTTCATGTAATGCCTTGCAATCGGTTCTGGTGAAAAAGATGCTTTATGTATCGTTATTGATACAAACGTTTTTATTTCAAATTTATCATTTGTGGAAGAAGTTAGAGATTCTCATTCCGATATTTTTGGTAGACAATTTCTTGTTATTCCTTGGACTGTTTTACAAGAATTAGATTACATTAACCCCTTAACTGGTGTGACTTACAACTTTTCGTGCCAAAACTGGAAACCGTACATAATAAGTCTAGTCAAATATGTACATATATAATCCATTGCCAGATTTGGCACGACCTTTTTTGTACATATATGATCCATTGCCAGTTAAGGGGTTAAAGATGATAAGAACCACACGCAATCATATGCACTAAAAATAAAAGCAAGAAAAGCAGTTGAATTTTTGAATAAGCATTTCACATCTAAACATCCTCGTTTCTTAGGACAAACACCATCAGATGTTGAAAAGAATATGGAAAGATTTTTGATTGAATGTCCTGATGATGAAATTTGCAAACTTGTTTACAAATTAAGGAATCTTCAAATTCTCCAGTACTTTTATCATATGATAAAAATCTTTGTAAAAAGGCAATGATTCATGATATTCCAATATTTGATCGAAATGATCCTTTAGAAAAAATGTATTATTTAAAAGCAACAGAGCTAGTGATTTTTTGTCTAATAGTCTACATGCACGTATAGAAGAAAAGCCTGAAAACACTACTATTAAACATAAAGAATTACTTGAAGCAGACGATATTATGGAAGAAGGAAAGGCAATTCTTAAAACCCTTCTTTCAGAGACGGTATCAAAAGAAATGGAAGAATTATTCGGTAACAGATGGGAATTGCATGTAATTGTTCGACCACCATGGTCAATAGATGGTGTTCTTAAATGTGGCTTGAAACATTGGATGGCAGCTGTGAACGAATCATGGGTATGAAGTTTGCATCGTTGGAGTGCAATGAAATAATTTTTTACAATTGCTCAAAGTTATTCAACAATGGAAATTATATCTAAACCTTCGTCATAAAGCTATTTTATGCTATAAAACACTAAATCTACACACAAACGTAATATTAATTAGTATAAACTTGAAGTAAAATCAAATATTTTTTTATTTCGTTGCGCCCCAATGTTGCAAATTTCAGACCTATAACGAATCATTCACTAGAAGAACTGAGCGAATGTTACACGATTTACAACAATGTATTCACGATTCACCTAATGGTGGTAGAAAATTACAAGATGTGAAATCCTTCTTAGACAAATTAACTGATGTGATTCAAACATTAAATTCTAATAAATATCCTACTTTAAAACCACAAATGTTGAACAAAATGGAAAATTTGACGCAATGATGCTTAAATAGTATTGAAGAAGTTAATAATGCAAGATTTAGAGATTCGGTAGGATCTGAAGATGATGGATATGATGAAGAAAAAAGAGCGTCACTGGCATTTAAAGTTTTTAAAAAAATTTATGCTTTTGTTCAAGATACATGTGGTATTGCTATAGATGCTCTAGGGTTACAGTGTTCTTTCTTGTATAATAAAATGCATCCATGTCTGACCCCCAAACTTGCACTTCAAATTCAACAGGAAGTTGGTGTCAGTGTAAATAACTTGGTACAAGTATTACAAAGTTGACAGAATTATATATCCAACTGACAGTATCATTCTAACTTCGTACGAAGTTCTTATAAATTTTTCATCAGAGCTGGCCATGAGTTCTTAATGTTGACACCCGTTGACATTGCCTGTTTCATCAGACGATCGAAACTCGAGAAAGGTTACGAACAGCTACAGGACCTCTTGCTGCATTTCTGTCGAATGGCGAATTTTCAGTGTACATAGCGAATCATTCTCATCTACCCAGGGGGAATGATCCTCTATAATAAAAGTTCAAATAAGTTTATAACTGATATTAGCAGATTATAAAGTCAGGATTTGAGACTTTTATAAAAGTTTAAAACCATTATAAATAGTTATAAATAGTTATTTACTTTTATAAGTTTTTTGGATCATGGTAAAAATTTGAATCTTTGATCAGTAAAAAAAGTTAGTAACTGATAATAACTTTTACGAATGTTTATACTAATTTGTACTAATTGAAATTTATAATTATTTGTATTTTGGAATATCCATATTAATAAAATTTCTTTCTTACTAAAAGTGAATAATTAATAAACTTTTCGAAACTATTAATAACTATTATTATTAAATAGAAAAAGTTTATAACAGATAATAACTTTTTATAGATTGATTTTATGGTTATGCGCCACAGCCCAAAAATGTAAATAAAAGTTTATTACTATTATAAACTTTTTTTTGCTGTTCATAACAGAAAAAAACTGTTAACAACTTTTATAAACTGTTACTATAGTCTCAAATCCTACCTTTATAAACAGTTATTAAGAGTTATAAACTTTTTTTAAAAGTTATAAAAAATAAGATATTCCTATATTAATAATTATTTGCTAAGTTTTATTTCCGCCTGGGTATATACGGCAAATAAGTTAACCAAGATCTCCATACCTCAGACTGGCAGACAATGAAACAGAGAAAATTTGTTTTAAAGTTGTATTTTACTTATATATAGGTACACATATTTTCATAATTCCGTACGATTATCGAAAAAAAAAAAAAGGGGGAGAAGGCACAAAATTCAGAATCACGCCCGAGTAAAAAACGATTTATGGCAAAAATTAGGGCCTGTACAGGTACCGGAAAAAGGGTACAGGTCATTTACAGGTATTGATCCTAAATACCCTACTGAAAAATCTCAGATGAGATCTCAGGTGACTTCTCAGGTGAGATCTCATCTTATTTCTTGTCTCAATTTCTCGTCTGAGATTCTGCTCCACGTGCTACGGAAAACCTACGTAAATAGAAAATCAGGTTCTCCAGTATTGGAAATTGCCTGCTAGGATGTTTTACCCCTAGATTAACTCAAAAATGCATGTTTAGAACGATTTTACACAATTTTTCAATTTTTACTAATTTGGTAAATGAGATCTCACCTCAGATCTCACCTGAGATCTCACCTGAGATCTCACCTAAATTCTCAGATTCAGATTTCGGGTGAGATCTGAGGTGAGATCTCATGTACCAAATTTGTAAAAATTGAAAAATTGTGTAAAATCATTCTAAACATGCATTTTTGAGTTCATCTAGGGGGTAAAACATCCTAACAGGCGATTTCCAATACTGAAGAACCTGATTTTCTATTTACGTAGGTTTTTCGTAGAATCTGCAGCAGAATCTCAGGTGAGAAATTGAGACAAGAAATAAGATGAGATCTCACCTGAGAAGTCACCTGAGATCTCATCTGAGATTTTTCAGTAGGGTAGGCATGTTACGCGGTTCTAGACAGGTCCTGTAATATAACCGGATTTGAGGCAAACCTGCAATTCTAATTCAGGCTCGATGTATAGGCATGCCTGAAGTCATCACCATAAGAGAAAAGATTACAGAATCTAACGGCCATATTCGGGCCGGAAAGGGGGCTTAAGTCGAAAAATACTACTACAAAAAGAACATTTCAACATGTATTTATATTTTAAATATTAAAGACTGTAAGGTAATTATTTTATGAAGCTAATGGCCATATCTACCAGTGAAAGGTGATTTTTTAAAAATTAAAAAATAAAAAACACCATAATCTTCGACGTTTCGGAGACTTTATTCATATCTCCCTCTTCAGGAATCTATAATTAATAATTTAAGAAATTTAACACACTGTTTTTTTAAAAATAACACAAATATACGACGACTTACAATCCTTAATTACATATCGTAATGTCAAGTAGTTTATGCGGGCAACAATCCGCTCGTCAGTGATTTTAGAAAACAATTTTCTCGCTTTATATATTCAAGTAACATTTAAATGTGTAAGTGCGTATCTAATTCACCACTACAACATAAACAATGAAAGAGTGGGAGAAAGGCAAACCGTAAGAGTCGAAGAGAGCGAAGAGAGGTACCAGGGCGACACGTATTGGCGAAAGTAACCCTAATAACCTTAGTCTCTATAATACAAGACTATGGATACTTCATTATACATGCGTTCCTAGTAACCTTTTAGCTAACGTACATGGATGTTATATTTCTTTAGAGACCAAAAATTCACAATTATTTATCAGAGTATTATATACATACGGTAGTCTACTAATTTCAAATTGTTTATTAATAAAGTTATTTTGTGTATGAATAAATAGAGCTTCGGAGAATAATCTTTTTTCTTTATTGCTTTCGATATCTAGTATCTTTACGTTTTGAAAATTAATTGTGTGACTATTATCTTGTGTGTGAATAAATAATGATGAATTTTGATCTCTATCACAATACTTTTTTGATGTTCTTTTATTCTAACATTCAGACGCCTACTAGTCTGCCCTACGTATGACGCGTTACAATTGTTACAATTTATCTTATAAACTACGTTTGCATTATTATATTTTACATTTTTGTCCTTACCTAATTTTATAATATTATTTAGTTTATTAATCGTACTAAAAATTACATTAGTGTTACATTTATTAAAAAAGTTTTTTATCGAACATTCCATTTCTTTGACAAATGGTAGAACAATAAATTTTTTCTTATTTACATTATTGAAAATTAGTGTGGTATTCTGTGAAGTGTTATTATTAAATTTTATCTTTTTTAACCTTTTTTTAGTATGATAATCTATTATGTCTTGTGGATAATCATTGTTTTTTAATAATAATTTTATGAACGAAATATTTTTTTCCTGAAAACTACTATGTGATAATTTTATTGCTCGATCAATTAAACAATAAATAATAGCAATTTTATTACTTTGGGGATGGTGAGAATTGTAATTTAGATACCGGCCTGAAAAAGTTGGTTTTTTATACCAATTTGTAATAATATTTCTATGATCATTTATAATAATGTCAATGTCTAAAAAACTTATACTATTGTTCTTGGGTTTTACAACCGTAAATTGTAAATTCAAATCGTACGCATTAAATATCTTTAACGTATTATCAATGTCATTCTTGTGTATACACAGTACAATATCATCCACATAACGATAATAAAATAGCGGTTTAAATTGTAATTTATTAATACAGTAAGATTCTAAATCATCCATGACTATGTCTGACAGTATTGGACTTATTGGATTACCCATGGCTGATCCAAAAGTCTGTCTATAAAATTTTTCGTTAAATTGAAAGAAATTATTATTTAAGATAAACTTAATAACATGGAGGAATTCAGAACAATTAATGTTAATTTTATTATACAATTGATGCCACCTTTTTCGATAGCATTACAAACTAAATATTCTGGGACATTCGTAAACAAACTGATTACATCGAAACTTATGATCTCATGATCTAATGGAATATACAAGTTATCGATTTTTTCTTTTAATTTTAAACTATTATCTATGTGAGATTTAGGAGTTTTAAGATTATTCTGTAGGAATTTTGCAAAAAACTTTGAAACAAAATACGTTGGTGAATTTACAGTCGAAATTATAGGTCTTACTGGAAAACCAGTTTTATGTATTTTGATTAATCCGTATGCTTTCGATATGTTAAATTTTTGTAAAATTGGAAGAAACTTTTTTTCATTACCCATAAAATCTATTTTATTGAGCCATTTAATTAACTCATTAGTTTTTCTTTCAAGACTAGGCAACGGATTCTTTTTAATTTTTTCATAATATTTCTCATCACAAAATAATAGTTCTGTTTTTTCTGAATATGTGGACTTTTTAATTATGACAGTTGCATTTCCCTTATCAGCTCTAGTTATTAAGATATCTGGGTGATGTTTTATGAACTTTTTTGTTTTTTCTAAATCTATTTTAAACTTTTTATCTACATGAGAATTTGTAGCAAGATCTTTATTATAAAATTTTTTAATCGTGTTAAGAAACTTTGCTCTTAACTTTGGGATATTCTCTTCATCAATGTCATTTACTAGGAACGCATGTATAATGAAGTATCCATAGTCTTGTATTATAGAGACTAAGGTTATTAGGGTTACTTTCGCCAATACGTGTCGCCCTGGTACCTCTCTTCGCTCTCTTCGACTCTTACGGTTTGCCTTTCTCCCACTCTTTCATTGTTTATGTTGTAGTGGTGAATTAGATACGCACTTACACATTTAAATGTTACTTGAATATATAAAGCGAGAAAATTGTTTTCTAAAATCACTGACGAGCGGATTGTTGCCCGCATAAACTACTTGACATTACGATATGTAATTAAGGATTGTAAGTCGTCGTATATTTGTGTTATTTTTAAAAAAACAGTGTGTTAAATTTCTTAAATTATTAATTATAGATTCCTGAAGAGGGAGATATGAATAAAGTCTCCGAAACGTCGAAGATTATGGTGTTTTTTATTTTTTAATTTTTAAAAAATCACCTTTCACTGGTAGATATGGCCATTAGCTTCATAAAATAATTATCTACAATACTCTACCATTAGCTGAGATCAACAACTTAAAAAAGACTGTAAGGACTAATTGTATAGTAATTATATTTTAAATACTAAACACTTTAAGTGTTAAAGAGACCTTTTTATCTATATCTGGGTTGCGAGAAGGCGGTTTTTAGATCCCATTCGCTTCTAACTGTAAGAATTTTTGTTTTTTTTTTTTAGTTTTTCGTTTTGCAAAGACATAAATTACGACTTTTAATTACATATTTCTGATTTATTTTCTCTTTCTCTATGGGACTGAATCTTCGGTTTTTTTGTCATTGTTTGAAAATTACCACACAAAAATAAAAACTGATAAGTACCCATATCGGATTTTAATTATCAATTTTGGCAGTTGGACATATTAATGAAAAATAGTACTGGAAAATATTACAGAAAATACAATAAGACTTCCCTACTGAAAAAGTCCACATGGGACCTACATGGGACGCATCTGGGAACTATGTGGGTCCTATGTGGGACCCTTGTGGGTCCTAGTGGGAATCATGTGGGAACCATTTGGGATCCATGTGAGAAATTGTTGTGGGATCCCATTGGGAACCATGTGGGACACATGGGAACCATGTGGGACACATGGGAACCATGTGGGTCCCATGTGGGTCCCACATGAGCAAGTTATAAAAAAATTACTAAAAAATAAATTTAAATGTTAATATTTTTATTAGCACATTTTATCATTTAAGTATCACATATACTTAATATGCGAGAAAAACATTAAATTTGGAAATTAAAATTTTTTTGCAGACGATGGGAGTCGAACACGCGACCCTTGGCACGGTAGTCGGACGCTCTAACCACTCACCTATGAAAGACTTCCAGTTTGTCTTTTCGAAAGTGATACATAAGCTATACTACGATGTACGCGTTATTCAATGGCTTCTTTATTAATCGATAATCAAATTTAATATAGTTACTTTATATAAAAATATAATAAATAAATAAAAATAATTTTTGTTCGTCATAAATAAAGGAAATATGTAAAGGGTGTACATATAATCTCTACCATACCGACATCGTTATTTGATTTTTATTTACTACTACTATAATACTGCGTACTTCTTTTTAAACGAATGCGATTTTCTTCACAATTCATGCTAAAATTTGAGGTTAAAATTTTTTTTAAATTTCAGCTTAAAAATGTTCTTATTTATTGTTCAGCAATACGTATTTTTAAAATTAAATATAATAATAATCTAATCAATAATGAGATGAGTTACCTTTTTATCAAGACGTATTGATTCCCTGAATTGTGAAAAACAGAAAATCGCACTAATTTAAAAAAAAAGTTCGCAGGGTTATAGTAATTAAAATTAAATAACAATGTCGGTATGGTAGAGATTTATATGTACACCCTTTTCATATTTCCTTTGTTTATGACGAAAAAAAATTATTTTTATTTATTTATTATATTTTTATATAAAATAACTATATTAAATTTGATTATCGATTAATAAAAAAAAGCCATTGAATAATGCGTACATCGTAGTATAGCTTATGTATCACTTTCGAAAAGACAAACTGGAAGTCTTTCATAGGTGAGTGGTTAGAGCGTCCGACTACCGTGCCAAGGGTCGCGTGTTCGATTCCCATCGTCTGCAAAAAATTTTTAATTTTTAAATTTAATGTTTTTCTCGCATATTAAGTATATGTGATACTTAAATGATAAAATGTGCTAATAAAAATATATATATATTTGTCCAGGTACGTTTATGGCGACCGGCAGTATATTGATTTGTAGCGGTATATTCAGGGGTATTTGACGCCTGCCATTACGATTCTGCTATTATTTTTTATCTATATTCACTTTTGAAAAATAGTAATGAAAGTAGGTTTATGGTTTCCACGTGTTTATTGTAATATTTGTCTATGCTGGTTTATGGCGACCGACAGTATTTTCATTTATAGTACTATAAACCAAGGTATTTAAGGTTTCTAATTACGATACTGGTATTATTTTTGACATATATTGACTTACGAAAAATTGTAATGTAAGTAGGTCTATGGCCAGGGGCGTCATTACCGGTATGGACGGTCTGGTCCAGACCAGACCCCGATCATTAGTCCATCTGGAATTCCAAACCCCGCAAAATGAAAATTCGCATACCATAAAATTTTAATTATTAAGTTAAACCCAAGTAGCCGGGGGACGCGAGGCCCACGCATATTAGGGAATTACGTAGACATGCAACAATAAGCAAGACCATTATTTAAACAATTTATAAACCCAAGTAGCCAGGGGACGCGAGGTCCACGCATATTAGGGAATTACGTAGATATGCAACAATAAGCAAGACAATTATTTAAATAATTCTTAAACCCAACTAGGCGAAGGATATGGGGTCCACGCATGTAAGGGAATTGCGTAGATGTGCCACAATAAGCAAGACCAATACTTAAACCATTTCTAAAATCAAGTAGGCGAGGGATGTGAGGTCCACGCATATAAGGGAGTCATGTAGAAATGAAAAAATAAGCAAAACGATTATTTAAATTATTTTTAAACCCAAGTAACCGGGGCACGCTAGGTCCACGCATATTAGGGAATTACGTTGCCGTACAACAATAATTAAGACAATTATTTAAACAATTTTAAACACAAATAGGTGGGGGATATGAGGTTAACGCATATTAGGGAATTACGTAGATGTGCAACAATAAGCAAGACCATTATTTAAACAACTTTTAAATCCAAGTAGCCGGGGGACGTCAAGTCCATGCATATTACGGAATTACGTAGACGCGCAACACTAAGCAAGCCAATTATTTACACAATTTTTAAATCCAAGTAACCGGGGGACACGAGGTCTACGAATATCACCGAATCCTGAAGACCGAATAAGCAAAACAATTATTTAAATAATTTTTAAACCCAACTAGCCGGGGGACACGGGCTTCACGCATATTATGCAGACATGCAACAATAAACAAAACCATTATTTAAACAATTTTTAACCCTAGGCGGGGGATATGAGGTCCACGCATATTCGGGAATTACGTAGAAGTGCAACAATAACCAAACAATTATTTAAACGATTTTAAACCCAAGTTGGCGGGGAATATGATTAATTTTTGAGATGCATACATTACATATAATATATGCTACATATGTTTTATCCGCTATAGCAATTTAGTGTTTGAATTTTGTAATATTTGGTGTTGTGCTGTGTTCGAGAATGCGGTTTCTCGGCAAAATAATTGAAAATTTTCATTATTATTCTGGGTTTATTTAACGCGACTACCATAAGATAGCAGAAAAGTAGACAATGTTTTCTATGATAATTAAAAACTGGCACAAAATAAAGAAAAGTATTAATTGTTAAAGTGTGGACATTTTTATCTCTTACTGGGTTGCAAGAAGGCGGTTTTTAGATCCCATTCGCTCCCATCTATAAGGATTTTTGATCTTTTTTTAGTTTTTCTTTTAATAATGAAATAAATTTCGAATATTAATTATATATCCCTTATTGAATTTTCACTTTCTCTATCAGAATGAATGTTCAGATCTTGCCATTGTTTGAAAATTTACACTAAAAAAATAAAAACTGATAATTACCCATATTGGATTTTAATTATGAATTTCTGAGTTGGATATTGATGACAAATAGTACTGGGAAATATTACAGAATATACAGTAAGATTTAGTCGCTAGCTATGCATAGATTATTGCTATAGCGATGGAACGGAAAAAAACAGAGATATCCTCACGGTTCGAAACGACTTGGTATTTGCGGAACAATAATAAACCATAATTATTATAATACGCATCTTATAACTGCATTATGATGGATAACATGGTCCACCGATTCCATTTTAATCTATCCTTTATACAATAATACTTCTTTGCATTTAAGGAGTCGCCATTTTTCAATTATTGGCGGGTCGCGAGAAGGCGGTTTGTAGAATAATAATGGATATTTATTGTTATCTTCATTACCATTATCCACGGTTTTCTTATGGTAATATTCTTAAGGTTGCAACAATCAGATTCACTGTTTTACGTAAATCTAAAACTGGACCTTACACATAACAGTTCTTTGCCTTTGAGGTGTTGTGATGTTTTACGTTCCTGAAGGTTGCGAGCCGGCAGTTTGTGGATTAATAATCAGGGCGGATCCCGTAGCTATACTTATTTCAACTGGCTTTAATGAAAGCTACTTAATGGCTGTGATGCGGTCGTAACGTCTTATCTCTAACACGGTTGCGAGAAGGCGGTTTTTAGATACCATTCGCTTCCAACTATGAGGATTTTCGTTCTTTTTTTTTAGTTTTTCTTTTTATAATGAAATGAATTTCGACTATTAATTACATATCTCTTATTTAATTTTCACTTTCTCTATCAGACTGAATCTTCATATCTTGCCATTGTTTGAAAATTTACACTAAAAAAGTAAAAACTAATAATTACCCATATTGGATTTTAGTTATTAATTACTGAGTTAGATATTGACGACAAGTAGTACCGGAAAATATTACAGAAAATAAAGTAAGTATTACGAAAAAAAACAGAGATATCCTCACGGTTCGAAACGACTAGGTGTTTGCGGAACAATAATAAACCATAATTATTATACTGCATCTTATAACTACCTTATGATGGATAACATGGTCCACCGGTTCCATGTTAATCTATCCTATATACAATAATACGTCTTTGCATTTAAGGAGTCGCTATTTTTGAATTATTGGCAGGTCCCGACAAGGCGGATTGTGGAATAATAATGCATATTTATTGTTATCATTATCATTATCCACGGTTTTCTTATGGTAACATTCTTAAGGTTGCAAAATTCAGATTCACTGTTTTATGTAAATCTAAAACTGGACCTTACACATAACAGTTCTTTGCCTTTGAGGTGTTGTGAAGTTTTACGTTCCAGAAGGTTGCGAGCCGGCTGTTGGTGGATTAATAATCAGGGCGGACCCCGTAGCTATACTATTATTTCAACTAGCTTTAATGAAATCCACGTAATGGCTGTAGTGCGGTCGTAACGTCTTATATCTAACTGGGTTGCGAGATGGATGATTTTGGAAGAAAGCCACCTTGAACCGCAGCAACATTTAATTTGTTCTTGTTCCTTCTCTACAAAGAAATTATTTACAGTGAAAAGTAAATTCTCTGTTGTTGAATTTTTATTATACCAATTGGTTCTATTATCAGTTCTTTTGCTGGTTTTGCTATTTTTCCGAGAAAGTGAAAAAAGTATAATAACGCATATCTGTTTTTTTTTTATAATTAATTTTTGAGATCCATACATTACATACAATATATGCAAGATATGTTTTATCAGCTATAGCTATTTAGTGTATGAATTTTGTAATATTTGGTGTTGTGCTATGTTCGAGAAGGCGGTTTCTCAGCTAAATAATTGAAAATTTTCATTATTATTCAGGGTTTATTTAACGCGACTACCTTAAGATAGCAGAAAAGTAGACAATGTTTTCTATGATAATTAAAAACTGGCACAAATTAAAGAAAAGTATTAATCTTTAAAGTGTGGGCATAATTATCTCTAAGTGGGTTGCGAGAAGCTGGTTTTTAGATCCCATCCGCTTCCAACTATGAGGATTTTTGTTCTTTTTTTAGTTTTTCTTTTTATAATGAAATGATTTTCGACTATAATTACATATCTCTTATTTAATTTGTACTTTCTCTGTCAGACTGAATCTTCAGATCTTACCATTGTATGAAAAATTACACTGAAAAATAAAAACTGATAATTACCCATATTGGATTTTAATTATGAATTTCAGAATTGGATATTGATTACAAGTAGTACTGGAAAATATTACAGAAAATACAGTAAGATTTAGTCTCGTGCTATGCACAGATTATTGCTATACCAATAGAATGAAAGAAAAAACAGAGATATCCTCACGTTTCGAAATGACTTGGTGTTTGCGGAACAATAATAAACCATAATTATTATAATACGCATCTTATAACTACCTTATGATGGATAACATGGTCCACCGATTCCATGTTAATCTATCCTTTATACAATAATACGTCTTTGTACAATATCCTTTTATACAATAATACATCTTTGCATTTAAGGAGTCGCCATTTTTCAATTATTGGCAGGTCGCGACAAGGCGGTTTGTGGAATAATAATGGATATTTATTGTTATCATTATCATTATCCATGGTTTTCTTATGGTAACATTCTTAATGTTGCAAAATGCAGGTTCACTGTTTCATTTAAATCTAAAACTGGGCCATACAAATAATAGTTCTTTGCCTTTGAGGTGTTGTCATGTTTTACGTTCCTGAAGGTTGCGAGCCAGCAGTTTGTGGATTAATAATCAGGGCGGACCCCGTAGCTATACTTATTTCAACTGGCTTTAATGAAAGCTACTTAATGGCTGTAATGCGGTCGTAACGTCTTATCTCTAACACGGTTGCGAGAAGGCGGTTTTTAGATACCATTCGCTTCCACCTATGAGGATTTTTGTTCTTTTTTTTAGTTTTGCTTTTTATCACATTTAACACAAGTAAAATACATAGAAACTCAAGTACAAATGTATTTCTTATGAAATGAGTACAAGAACAAATATAACATCTACAAGATTTTTGAAAGGATGTGAGATCGACTACTTCTTACCCTTAGGTGAACTCCCTTAAGTGTCTTAAATAGCAATTCCATCATTGATAAAAAAAAGGTTAATCTGAATATATCAATATTTATCGTTCAAAAAATGTTGTAAAACCATGGGACTGGAGACTTGGACCTCTTTCATTAGAATCATTGGAGTCAGAGAGAGGGGGGAGAGAGAGAGAGGGAGAGAGAGAGAGAGAAGCCAAAATTTTTAATTGGTTTTCAGTTGAACTGTGATTGTTAGAGTTTCCATATTTAGTATGGTAGTATAAAAAACCTCCAAATGCATAATATATGTACAAAAAAATTACAAAAATTTATTTTGTATTTTGACTTTGAAACCCATTGAAGAATTTTAAATATTATACCATGTGACCTACTATAAAAATCATCCTCCGATGGATGATTTCTTCGATTAGCTTATTTCGACTTAAAGTTAAATCAGTCTTTCTAAAATCCAACTTAATAACTTATTCCAACATAAGAAGTAAAACTTTAGATGAACATTAAAAATGTAGTCACCATTTTCATAGAAAATCCTTTTCAAATATCCTTCAATAATTAAATTTTTATCAGGACACTGACATTTTTTTTAAAAACAGTTTTCATATTAAAATATCAGTTTGAATGTTTCTTCATTTTTATCTGTTATTCGAAGAAATTACCCCTGGGAAGGTGCTTTTGACTTTTGTAGCACAAGGCTTATATCTTATATCCTAAGAATAATATAAATCTGAAAGATATATAGATGTTTAAGGAATTTATAATATCTTTGAAAATTTTCTTATATCCTAGAAATAATATAAATCTGAAAGATACATAGATGTTCAAGAAATTTGTAATAATTTTGAAAATTTATTACAAATTCCTTAAACATCTATATATCTTTCAGATTTATATTATTCTTAGGATATAAGGCATAAGCCTTATGCCACAAAAGTCAAAATTACCTTCCGAAGGATAATTTCTTCGAATAACAGATAAAAATGAGGAAACATTCAATTAACTGATATTTTAATATGAAAACTTTTTTTCAAACTAATGTCAGTGTCCTGATAAAAATTTAATTATTGATAGATATTTGAAAAAGGGTTTTCTATGAAAATGGTGACTTAATTTTTAACATTCATCTAAAGTTTTACTTCTTATGGAAGCTCTAACAATCACAGTTCAACTGAAAACCAATTAAAATTTTGGCTTCTCTCCCTCTCTCTCTCTCTCTCTCTCTCTCTCTCTCTCTCTCTCTCTCTCTCTCTCTCTCTCTCTCTCTCACTCTCTCTCTCTCTCTCTCTCTCTCTCTCACTCTCTCTCTCTCTCTCTCTCTCTCTCTCTCTCCGCTCTCTCTGACTCCAATGATTCTAATGAAAGAGGTCCAAGTCTCCAGTCCCATGGTTATGGGACATTTTTTGAATGGTAAGTATTCATATATTCAGATTAACCTTTTTTTTTATAAATGATGGAATTGCTATTTAAGACACTTAAGGGAGTTCACCTAAGGGTAAGAAGTAGTCGCTCTCACATCCTTTCAAAAATCTTGTAGATCTGTTCTTGTACTCATTTCATAAGAAATACATTTGTACTTGAGTTTCTATGTATTTTACGTGTGTTAAATGTGACCATCAATATATATTGTAATCTGTCCATGGAGAAATTTGTTTCTCTATAAAAATTACTTTTACATGATACTAATAGTTGCTATAGATTACAATACATTGATCGTACGATTTTACACAACTATGGAATAGTTTTGAGTCTAAGATTGCTGTCTTCGGCAACATTCTTGTGAAATTAGTGTAATGACCGAGCTGCAAGATTTTTGAAAGGACGTTGAAGTAACTACTTCTTACCCTTAGATGTACTACCCTGATAGATTTAAATAGCAATTCTATCATTTATGAAAAAAAATGTAATAGATATAGACATTGAAAAAATGTAATGATTTCGTACTTAGTTGGATAGTTGAAGCTGATGGTAGTTTTTTAATGTAGTTGAATGTGGAGATTAATGGCCATACTACCAATAAGGGAAATAAGTACACAATTTTTTCCGACTTTTCGAGAGTTTATGTATCCTCTCCTCTTCAGGGATAGAAACGTAAAAGTCAAAATTTTCTTGAACGGAATGATATTGACTCGCGGAATATCATTCCGTTCAGGAAAATTTTGACTTTTACGTTTCTATCCATAAAGAGGAGAGGATACATAAACTCTCGATAAGTCGGAAAAAAATTGTGTACTTATTTTCCTTATTGGTAGTATGGCCATTAATCTCCACATTCAACGATTCCATACTTATTTAAAAAATATTTGACTGGTTACTTACACTTGTTTCATAAAAAATGAATACATATGGGGGACAGAAGAGCCTCAAGCTAAAGACTCAAGGAAGCATGCATACCAACGTGTCTATACCAAAGATATAGATATAAGAGCTGTGCGCGCTCGAGTTCTGCTACGCTCGCACAGCTGCCTCTACCGTCCCCACGCGCGCGTGCAGAGTAGACTTGCTCGGACGCTCACAGATATTTATTTTCCTTTTTTCCTTTAATAGAGAACGTCCTGTATCTATGCGTATAACATCAGGGATATCTAAAGCCGTTGCGAGCGTGCCGCGCGCATGTATACTTACACACAATGCCGCATGGACACTGGCGTTTACCTGCTAATGTCCAGTACACGTGGGCACGCTCGGCGCCGGCCTCGCGTGATTTTGATATTGCGGGTCGGCGTCGAGTAACGCGAGCACGAGGCTCATTAACCATCGTTTCTCCTTTCCCCACAATAAGTATAATATCATTAATGTTATTCTCTTATAATCTTCTTTCAATGTTACCGGTATGTTACATGTCTTTATTATTTACTGACAGTTATAACCTTAATTTATAATAATAATAATATATTTTTAGCAAAGTATTTTATAAAGAAGTCATAAAGAACTTATTTCAAGGAATTATTTACAATAGTTTTTTTCTGAGGTGTCGTAAAAACTTTGAATATTTGTGTCAGGTGACATTTTGAGGTGAGAGTTCTCACGTAAGTTCAACTATTAATAGTTCATCGACTCATATTTCTCTGATTCTCTGATCAATAATTTTGCAGAAATTACAAAAATTAAAGTGTAAATTTGCCTAGAAAATTAATATACATTTTCTGCAGAAATCCTACACAACTTCTGCAGAAGTTATGCAGAAATTTGCTTCTGAAATTCTGCTGAGATCCAATGGTTGATAATAACTTTTCTGCAGAATGTATAGAGATTTTCTGTATAAATTGTACAGAACTTGTGCAGAAGTTCTGCAGAAAATGGCTTCTCAAATTCTGCATAGCAAATACAAATTTTATCGAATATTTTTCTGTAGAATTCATAGAAATATTCTGCAGAAATTCTGCATAGATCTACTGCAGCAGGCGAGGAAATTAATGCAGAAATTCGACATAATTTCTGCAGAAAATATGCAGTGTATTAGCACAAATTTCTGAAGAAATTCTGCATAGTTGATGCAGAGTTTTTGCATAGTGCCAAAACAAAATTCTGCAGAGTTTCTGCAAAGATTTTGCAGAAGTTGTGCAGAAGCTATGCAGAAAATTCTACATAAATTCTGCAGTAATACTGCAGGATATTTTCGTAAGATAATTTTTGAGATGTATACATTACATACAATATATACAAGATTTGCTTTATCAGCTATAGCTATTTAGAGTATGAATTTTGTAATATTTGGTGTTGTGCTGTGTACGAAAAGTCGGATTCTCATCAAAATAATTGAAAATTTTCATTATTATTCAGGGTTTATTTAACGCGACTACCTTAAGGTAGCAGAAAAGAAGACAATGTTTTCTATGATAATTAAAAACTGGCACAAATTAAAGAAAAGTATTAATCGTTAATGTGTGGGCATTTTTATCTCTAACTGGGTTGCGAGAAGACGGTTTTTAGATCCCATTCGCTTCCAACTGTGAGGATTTTTGTTTTTTTTTTAGTTTTTCTTTTTATCACATTTAACACAATTAAAATACATAGAAACTCAAGTACAAATGTATTTCTTATGAAATGAGTACAAGAACAAATATAACATCTACAAGATTTTTGAAAGGATGTGAGATCGACTACTTCTTACCCTTAGGTGAACTCCCTTAAGTGTCTTAAATAGCAATTCCATCATTGATAAAAAAAAGGTTAATCTGAATATATGAATATTTATCGTTCAAAAAATGTTGTAAAACCATGGGACTGGAGACTTGGACCTCTTTCATTAGAATCATTGGAGTCAGAGAAAGGGGGGAGAGAGAGAGAGGGAGAGAGAGAGAGAGAAGCCAAAATTTTTAATTGGTTTTCAGTTGAACTGTGATTGTTAGAGCTTCCATATTTGGTATGGTAGTATAAAATATCTACAAATGCATAATATATGTACAAAAAAATTACAAAAATTTATTTTGTATTTTGACTTTGAAACCCATTGATGAATTTTAAATGTCATACCATGTGACCTACTATAAAAATCATCCTCCGATGGATGATTTCTTCGATTAGCTTATTTCGACTTAAAGTTAAATCAGTCTTTCTAAAATCCAACTTAATAACTTATTCCAACATAAGAAGTAAAACTTTAGATGAATATTAAAAATTGAGTCACCATTATCATAGACAATTCTTTTCAAATATCCATCAATAATTAAATTTTTATCAGAACACTGACATTTTTTTTTAAAAAAGTTTTCATATTAAAATATCAGTTTGAATGTTTCTTCATTTTTATCTGTTATTCGAAGAAATTACCTCTCGGAAGGTGCCTTTGACTTTGGTAGCACAAGGCTTATATCTTATATCCTAAGAATAATATAAATCTGAAAGATATATAGATGTTTAAGGAATTTATAATAACTTTGAAAATTTTCTTATATCCTAGAAATAATATAAATCTGAAAGATACATAGATGTTCAAGAAATTTGTGATAACTTTGAAAATTTATTACAAATTCCTTAAACATCTATATATCTTTCAGATTTATATTATTCTTAGGATATAAGACATAAGCCTTGTGCTACAAAAGTCAAAATTACCGTCCGAAGGATAATTTCTTCGAATAACAGATAAAAATGAAGAAACATTCAATTAACTGATATTTTAATATGAAAACTTTTTTTCAAAATAATGTCAGTGTCCTGATAAAAGTTTAATTATAGATAGATATTTGAAAAAGGGTTTTCTATGAAAATGGTGACTTAATTTTTAACATTCATCTAAAGTTTTACTTCTTATGGAAGTTCTAACAATCACAGTTCAACTGAAAACCAATTAAAATTTTGGCTTCTCTCTCTCTCTCTCTCTCTCTCTCTCTCTCTCTCTCTCTCTCTCTCTCTCTCTCTCTCTATCTCTCTCTCTCTCTCTCCGCTCTCTCTGACTCCAATGATTCTAATGAAAGAGGTCCAAGTCTCCAGTCCCATGGTTTTGGAACATTTTTTGAATGATAAATATTCATATATTCAGATTAACCTTTTTTTTTATAAATGATGGAATTGCTATTTAAGACACTTAAGGGAGTTCACCTAAGGGTAAGAAGTAGTCGCTCTCACATCCTTCCAAAAATCTTGTAGATCTATTCTTGTACTCATTTCATAAGAAATACATTTGTACTTGAGTTTCTATGTATTTTACTTGTGTTAAACGTGACCATCAATATATATTGTAATCTGTCCATGGAGAAATTTGTTTCTCTATAAAAATTACTTTTACATGACACTAATAGTTGCTATAGATTACAATACATTGATCGTACGATTTTACACAAGTATGGAATAGTTTTGAGTCCAAGATTGCTGTCTTCGGCAACATTCTTGTGAAATTAGTGTAATGACCGAGCTGCAAGATTTTTGGAAGGATGCTGAAGGAACTACTTCTTACCCTTAGATGTACTACCCTGATAGATTTAAATAGCAATTCTATCATTTATGAAAAAAAAATGTAATAGATATAGACATTGAAAAAATGTAATGATTTCGTACTTAGTTGGATAGTTGAAGCTGATGGTAGTTTTTTAATGTAGTTGAATGTGGAGATTAATGGCCATACTACCAATAAGAAAAATAAGTACACAATTTTTTTCCGACTTTTCGAGAGTTTATGTATCCTCTCCTCTTCAGGGATAGAAACGTAAAAGTCAAAATTTTCCTGAACGGAATCATATTGACTCGCGGAATATCATTCCGTTCAGGAAAATTTTGACTTTTACGTTTCTATCCCTGAAGAGGAGAGGATACATAAACTCTCGGAAAGTCGGAAAAAAATTGTGTACTTATTTTCCTTATTGGTAGTATGGCCATTAATCTCCACATTCAACGATTCCATACTTATTTGAAAAATATGAGACTGGTTACTTACACTTGTTTCATAAAAAATGAATACATATGGGGGACAGAAGAGCCTCAAGCTAAAGACTCAAGGAAGCATGCCTACCAACGTGTCTATACCAAAGATACAGATATAAGAGCTGTGCGCGCTCGAGTTCTGCTACGGTCGCACAGCTGCCTCTGCCGTCCCAACGCGCGCGTGCAGAGTAGACTTGCTCGGACGCTCACAGATATTTATTTTCCTTTTTTCCTTTAATAGAGAAGGTCCTGTATCTATGCGTATAACATCGGGGATATCTAAAGCCGTTGCGAGCGTGCCGCGCGCGTGTATACTTACACACAATGCCGCATGGACACTGGCGTTTACCTGCTAATGTCGAGTACACGTGGGCACGCTCGGCGCCGGCCTCGCGTGATTTTGATATTGCGGGTCGGCGTCGAGTAACGCGAGCACGAGACTCATTGACCATCGTTTCTCCTTTCCCCACATTAAGTATAATATCATTAATGTTATTCTCTTATAATCTTCTTTCAATGTTACCGGTATGTTACATGTCTTTATTATTTACTTACAGTTATAACCTTAATTTATAATAATAATAATATATTTTTAGCAAAGAATTTTATAAAGAATTCATAAAGAACTTATTTCAAGGAATTATTTACAATAGTTTTTTTCTGAGGTGTCGTAAAAACTTTGAATATTTGGGTCAGGTGACATTTTGAGGTGAGAGTTCTCACGTAAGTTCAACTATTAATAGTTCATCGACTCATATTTCTCTGATTCTCTGATCAATAATTTTGCAGAAATTACAAAAATTAAAGTGTAAATTTGCCTAGAAAATTAATAGACATTTTCTGTAGAAGTTATGCAGAAATTTGCTTCTGAAATTCTGCAGAGATCCAATGGTTGATAATAACTCTTCTGCAGAATGTATATAGATTTTCTGGATAAATTTTACAGAACTTGTGCCAAAGTTCTGCAGAAAATGGCTTCTCAAATTCTGCATAGCAAATACAAATTTTATCGAAAATTTTTCTGTAGAATTCATAGAAATATTCTGCAGAAATTCTGGATAGATCTAGTGCAGCAGGCGAGGAAATTCATGCAGGAATTCGACATAATTTCTGCAGAAAATATGCAGTGTATTAGCACAAATTTCTGCAGAAATTCTGCATAGTTGATGCAGAGTTTTTGCAGAGTGCCAACACAAAATTCTGCAGAAGTTGTGCAGAAGCTATGCAGAAAATTCTACATAAATTCTGCAGTAATACTGCAGGATATTTTCGTAAGATAATTTTTGAGATGCCTACATTACATACAATATATGCAAGATTTGTTTTATCAGCTATAGCTATTTAGTGCATGAATTTTGTAATATTTGGTGTTGTGCTGTGTACGGAAAGGCGGTTTCTCATCAAAATAATTGAAAATTTTCATTATTATTCAGGGTTTATTTAACGCGACTACCTTAAGATAGCAGAAAAGAAGACAATGTTTTCTACGATAATTAAAAACTGGCACAAATTAAAGAAAAGTATTAATCGTTAAAGTGTGGACATTTTTATCTCTAACTGGGTTGTGAGAAGGCGGTTTTTAGATCCCTTTCGCTTTCAACTATGAGGATTTTTGTTCTTTTTTTTTAGTTTTTCTTTTTATAATGAAATGATTTTCGACTATTAATTACATATATCTTATTTAATTTTTACTTTTTCTGTCAGACTGAATGTTCAGATCTTGTCATTGTATGAAAATTTACACTGAAAAATAAAAACTTATAATTACCTATATTGGATTTTAATTATGAATTTCTGAGTTAGATATTGATGACAAGTAGTACTGGAAAATATTACAGAAAATACAGTAAGATTTAGTCTCTTGCTATGCATAGATTATTGCTATAGCGATGGAACGAAAAAAAAAAACAGAGATATCCTCGCGGTTCGAAACGACTTGATGTTTGCGGAATAATCATAAACCATAATTATTATAATACGCATCTTATAACTGCCTTATGATGTATAACATGGTCCGCCGATTCCATGTTAATCTATCCTTTATACAATAATACGTTTTTGCAGTTAAGGAGTCGCCATTTTTCAATTATTGGCACGTCGTCACAAGGCGGTTTGTGGAATAATAATGGATATTTATTGTTATCATTATCATTATCCACGGGTTTCTTATGGTAACATTCTTAATGTTGCAAAATGCAGGTTCACTGTTTCATTTAAATCTAAAACTGGACCATATACATAATAGTTCTTTGCCTTTGAGGTGTTTTGATGTTTTACGTTCCTGAAGGTTGCGAGCCGGCTATTTATGGATTAATAATCAGGGCGGACCCCGTAGCTATACTTATTTCAACTAGCTTTAATGAAATCCACGTAATCGCTGCAATGCAGCCGTAACGTCTTATATCTAACAGTTGCGAGATGGATGATTTTGGAAGAAAGCCACTTTAAACCGCAGCAACGTTTAATTTGTTCTTGTTTCTTCTCTACAAAGAAATTATTTACAGTGAAAAGTAAATACTCTTTTATTGAATTTTTATTATACCAATCGGTTCTATTATCAGTTCTTTTGCTGGTTTTTCTATTTTTCCGAAAAAGTGAAAAAAGTATAATAACGCATATCTGCTTTTTTTTATAATTATATTACGAAAATATCCTGCAGAGTTACTGCAGAATTTATGCAGAATTTTCTGCATAGCTCCTACATAACCTCTGCAAAAACTTTGCAGAAACCCTGCAGAATTTTGTGTTGGCACTCTGTAAAAACTCTGCATCAACTATGCAGAACTTCTGCAGAAATTTGTGCTAATGCGCTGCATATTTTCGGCAGACACTATGTCCAATTTCTGCATGAATTTGCTCGCCTGCTGCAGTAGATCTATGCAGCATTTCTGCAGAATATTTCTATGAATTCTACAGAAAAATTTTCGATAAAATTTGTATTTGCTCTGCAGAATTTGAGAAGCCATTTTCTGCAGAACTTCTGCACAAGATCTGTACAATTTATCCAGAAAATCTATATACTTTCTACAGAAAAGTTATTATCAACCATTGGATCTCTGCAGAATTTATGTAGGATTTCTGCAGAAAACGTATATTAATTTTCTAGGCAAATTTATACTTTAATTTTTGTAATTTTCTGCAGAATTATTGATCAGAGAATCAGAGAAATATGAGTCGATGAACTATTAATAGTTGAACTTACGTGAGAACTCTCACCTCAAAATCTCACCTGACCCATATCTTCAAAGTTTTTGCGACCCCTCAGAAAAAAACTATTGTAAATAATTTCTTGAAATAAGTTTTTGAAGACTTCTTTATAAAATTCTTTGCTAAAAATATATTATTATTAGTATAAATTAAGGCTATAACTGTAAGTAAATAATAAAGACATGTAACATACCTGTAACATTGCAGGAAGATTATAAGAGAATAACATTAATAATATTATACTTAATGTGGAGAAAGGAGAAACGATGTTCAACTAGTCTCGTGCTCGCGCTACTCGACGCCGACACGCAATATCAAAATCACGCGAGGCCGGCGCCGAGCGCGCCCACGTGTACTCGACATTAGCAGGTAAACGCCAGTGTCCATGCGGCATTGTGTGTAAGTATACAGGCGCGCGGGGTCGACGATCGCAACGGCTTTAGATCACCCCGCTGTTATACGCATAGATACAGGACCTTCTTTATTAAAGGTAAAAGGGAAACTAAATATCTGTGCGCGTCCGAGTAAATCGGCTCTGCACGCGTGCGTGGAGGCGGTAGAGGCAGCTGTGCGAGCGAAGCAGAACTCGCGCGCGCACAGCTCTTATATCTGTATCTTTGGTATAGACACGTTGGTAGGCATGCTTCCTTGAATCTTTAGCTTGAGGCTCTTCTGTCCCCCATATGTATCCATTTCTTATGAAACAAGTGTAAGTAACCAGTCACATATTTTTCAAATAAGTATGGAATCATTACATTTTTTCAATGTCTATATCTGTTACATTTTGCTTCCTCAAAGAGGAAGCTTTGTAATGGTGAAAAAAATTTTTGGAACAAAAAATGTTTAAAAACATTTTTTAAGACTTTTGGCACCAATATCCGATGTTTTTGAGAAAAAAAATTTTCGTGTGTGTGTGTGTGTGTGTGTGTGTGTGTGTACTGGCTATAAATTTTGAACCAATTGACCGATTTTCATCGATGATGGCTTATTCTCTTCGTTTAGACATAGAATAGAGATAGCTTAACCTATTTTTTCATTTTGTCATTTTTCTTTTGTTTTATAACCAAAAAACGATTTTGAATTTTGAGTTTTTTTTTTATTTT
Source organism: Torymus aiolomorphi (assembly GCA_036365515.1). Taxonomy (NCBI): domain Eukaryota; kingdom Metazoa; phylum Arthropoda; class Insecta; order Hymenoptera; family Torymidae; genus Torymus; species Torymus aiolomorphi. The sequence continues at coordinate 145,932,480 of CM070873.1, forward strand.
TTCATATTATACAGCCATTCTTACATAATATAGTAAACTGTTTTTGAAAGGTCTTCAAATTACCTACAATTTCCTTTTTTAAAAGTTGAATTATCTTTACTCTGTCATTTGTTGTTAAGGAAATCATTTTTATATTTCATAAATTAATTTCTGAACAAATATTTTATTTATCGACTTGAAATTTTAACCACTTATAACAATCATTGAAGACTATATTTGGTTAAAATTTCAAGTGATTATCTTCATTGGTTTTCTAGAAAAAAAATATTTTTGTTCGGACTTTGTTTGCATTTTTTTTCGGACGCGATAACAGGAGTAAAAGTTAGCCAATCGTCTTGAATTTTGGCACAGAGATAGCTTTTTTATATCTTCGAACCGAGTTCGTTGCTCAAAAAAATCGGTCAATTACGACTAAAGATATTTGAGGTTAAAAATTTTTTTTTTTAATTTTCGAATCGCGTTTTTTCAGAGAATTGTTGATTTATCGACCTAAAATGTTAACCACTTATAACACTCATTGAAGACTATATTTGGTTAAAATTTCAAGTGATTATCTTTCCGCGAAATAAAATATTTTTGAAAACAAGGGAATTTTCTTTCGGATACGTTACCAGGAGTAAAAGTCAACCAATCGTCTTAAAATTTGGCACAGAGACAGCTTTTTTATATCTTCGAACCGAGTTTGTTGCCAAAAAAAAATCGGTAAATTACTATAAAGATATTTGAGGTTATAATTTTTTTTTTTTAATTTTGTAATTGTGTTTTTTCAGAGAATTGTTGATTTATCGACATAAAATTTTAACCATTTATAATGCTCATTGAGGATTATAGTTTGTTAAAATTTAAAGTGGTTATCTTCATTTGTTTTCGAGAAAAAAAATATTTTTGAAAACAAGGGAATTTTCTTTCGGACGCGATACCAGGAGTAAAAGTTAGCCAATCGTCTTGAATTTTGGCACAGAGATAGCTTTTTTATATCTTCGAACCATGTTCGTTGCCCAAAAAAATCGGTCAATTACGATTAAAGATATTTGAGGTTAAAAATTTTTCTTTTTAATTTTCGAATTGCGTTTTTTCAGAGAATTGTTGATTTATCGACCTAAAATTTTAACCACTTATAACACTCATTGAAGACTATATTTGGTTAAAATTTCAAGTGATTATCTTTCCGCGAAATAAAATATTTTTGAAAACAAGGGAATTTTCTTTCGGATACGTTACCAGGAGTAAAAGTCAACCAATCGTCTTGAAATTTGGCACAGAGACAGCTTTTTTATATCTTCGAACCGAGTTTGTTGCCAAAAAAAAATCGGTAAATTACTATAAAGATATTTGAGGTTATAATTTTTTTTTTTAATTTTCTAATTGTGTTTTTTCAGAGAATTGGTGATTTATCGACCTAAAATTTTAACCATTTATAACACTCATTGAGGATTATATTTGGTTAAAATTTAAAGTGATTATCTTCATTTGTTTTCGAGAAAAAAAATTTTTTGAAAACATTTTTGGATTTGCTATTACCAAATCAATTAGTTGACTGCAGTACTATCACGCCCATCTATATTATCGTGTTAGTGCGGTTGATAAAGTGTTTGAGATAGGGGCAATACGCAATATATCTATTGAATTAACCGATATATTGTATGCTGCTATTCTTAATTAGTAGGAAACCCTATATCTCTGAGTAAAATTGGTCTACAGACTAAGTCTTGGGCAATTTTGTCAGAAATAGTATATATTTTTAGGATATATATTGTATGTGGTTTAAATAACATTTTTCTCCTTTTTTATACATGATTTTGGCCTCAGAAGCCACTGGGTGTAAGGCCGTCTTAAGAGAAAATAAGACTGAATGAGAAAAACGAAAGCGTAAAACAAAAAAAGAAGATGCAATAACACTGACACAAAGATTCAGGTACAGACACCTACACACAAACAGACAAGAGCTTGAAATCGTAATCATAAATGTGCCACATGTGTGCGAAAGATTGGCATGCTATGTTGTATGTTGTGTCTTCAAACCCGTGCGCAGGAAAGTCTGTATTCCTTAAATCCTCCAGATTGAAATATAATAGAATATTTTGTTGGATAAAAACACAATAAAATATATTATGTATTATAATATAATAAAATATTCTGTCACAAATATTTGTAATAATGTAATACTTTAGTATAAATAAATAAATATTAAATAAAATAAAAAAAATTTTATTGACAACATATAATTCGTATAAAGTATAAAGCTAAAATTCACAATTATTAAGATATTCCAAGTAATTATTGTTCAAAAAGTGTACTATCTTCCTGATGCAATAAACAGGTAAAACTCTTTCAAAAATTCTTCTCATAATAAATATCGACTTGTTCATGAGCTGACTTCTTGCATTAGCTTTTTGCAATTTTTCCTTTAGTATGTAACTATATGGATGAAACTTGTTGTTGAAATTATCCATGGTACAAATGGTTTTAACGATTTCATTGTCCATGTAATCTGCCAAAGTTGTAACATTATATAACATTATATACTATATATATATATATATATTTTGTAACATTATATATTATATAATGTAATACGTCATACAATGAAGCATATTGACAGAGCTTCACATTTTTTAATTCTTGTATGGTATCTAAACACTGTTGTCTGTACGTCGAAAGGTCTTCATTAACCTTATTCATCATAGAATTTGTTAAAAAATTCTATTCTGATTGCTAATTGGAAAATTTATTAAGTCTAGTTTAATAATGTGCTTACATGCACTTAAATAAAAAATATTTCCAAATGGAAAATCTTCTTTGGATGCTATGTAATTAAATGCCGTTTGACCATTTTTATTAGTAATATTTATATCAGCTCCACAATCCAATAAATACTGAACAGCAACCTCAGAAACTAAATGGAGAGGTGTATTACCATTGTCATTTTGCTGATTTATGTTACAATTGGCATCAATAATTCTACTCATCCAATAAAAAAATATATTATCATCATCAACATATTCAAATATTGATTGAAAGACATTTGAATTGTTAAGAGGAACGTTGAGATCAGCTCCACTTTGTAACAACAAATCAAACACTTTTCTCTTATTAAAAAAGATTGATACAAATATTGGAGGACCAATCCAGGACATTGCATTTATGTTCGCACCATATTATAATAGTAATGTTATTGTACTGATATTTCCATTTTGAGCTGCAAAATGCAATGCAGTAAATCCTATTATTGCTGAATCCTCCGTATCATCCTCAGATACAACGCTGTTAATTTTTGCATTTCTTTCCATTTCATTGCACTGTAGCGCATTTTTAATAGCTTCATGATTATCAATTTTACATATGTAATGGAAATAAGATAAATGAGGCTCGTCCCACTGAATATCGTTAACAGAAATTTTTTTATGTTCACAGTTCGTCACTTTTTTTACTTATGAAGTTATTTGCCACAGGCTATGCACTCTAGTTCGTCACTTGGCAATCAAACAGCAAATATCTCAGACTTTTTTTGTTATTCTTCAAACAAAGAATATAGAATATATTATCATGCGTAGAAGGTCGGATCGCGGGGTTTTCGTGAAGCCAAAAATAAGCATTAGTTCAGCCCCCCATAAGGCAGGCGGCGCTACGTTCACCTATGCTTAAGCATGGGCAAACGTAGCGCCGCCTGCCTTATGGGGGGCTGAACTAACGCTTATTTTTGGCTTCACGAAAACCCCCCGATCCGACCTTCTATGCTTAATGATAATATATTATATTCTCTGGTAAGAGACCCGCTCCTCCCATAGAGGGCGCTACAGGCAAAAAAAAGAACAGGAACAGATGTAAGAATAACATGGATCTCTATATCTATATATATGATGAACAGGAACAGCTAAAAGGAACACCTTGTACTATTCCTGTAACAGTTCTGGGCGCTACACGCAAAATGAAAAAGTTATACACGGAAAAAAATTTGGAAGCTCCAGACCTCCGGTATTTATGCGAGTTGAATCTGTAAGAATCCAATATCTTCGGAGTCTTTACGATTCAAAAAACGTATGTTCTGAACTCCAATTCTGTCAAACCCGAGACTCCGAGATTTCCGGTGTTGTAGCGATTCCACTTTGGACGCCTGAGGCCCCTCTCTGGTATCCTAGCGCGACAGCGTTGAGAGAGTCGACCGCCGAGATACAAAGAATGGGGGCCTGAGGACTCCATCAGGCGAATCCCCACGGCACCGAAAGACTCGGAGTCCCCGCCATTCTAATATGGCATCCATACACAACCGAAATTGTTGGAGTACTGTTGATTCCAAGCTTCCGACATCCCAGGCTTCCAAATTTTTTTCCGTGTAGGAACAGGAACAGATATAAGAATAACATGGACATGTATATCTATTTATATGTGGAACAGGAATAGCTAGGAGATGTTCCTCATATATATATAGATATACTAACCCATGTTAAATCTTATATCTGTTCCTGTGTCTTTTTGCCTGTAGTGCCCATTCCTGTTTCTCATATATATAGATATACAGATCCACGTTATTCTTATATCTGTTCCTGTTCTTTTACTTTTTTGGGCGCTACAGGCAAAAAGACACAGGAACAGATATAAGATTTAACATGGGTTAGTATATCTATATATATGAGGAACATCTCCTAGCTATTCCTGTTCCACATATATATAGATATACATGTCCATGTTATTCTTATATTTGTTCCTGTTCCTATAACTTTTTCATTTTGCGTGTAGCGCCCATTTCTTTTTGCCTGTAGCGCCCTTAGGAGTTTCGCGACCTGTGTGTACGACCGTGTAAGAGCCCTAAAAAAAAACAAAAGTCAGTGCTGGAATTTTTTTTTGAGAGTTTCTTTACTGTATATATCTTTTACTGTACAACATATTATCTCCCCTGTACAACTGTACTGTACCGTTTATGTATGGTTTACTGTATATATTAGTGGTTTGGAGCAGTATCTTGAAAAAAAAATTGTTTTTTTTTAGAATAATTAGAATAAAAACATTTGATTGGAAAAGAAACGGTTTTTTAAAAATGTCAATCAAAGAAGAAAGTACTATTGATGACATGAACCCCGAATGGAAAAAATAAACAGTACTACAACGTAAATTATCGCATGTTTTTGTACATCTGTGTACAATTCAGTACGTTTTGCTACGTTTGTGTACGTTTGTGTACGTTTGCGTACGTTTTTATTAAAATTGGAACATTTCGTACCTCATGTTACGTAAACGTACGAAAACGTACTGAATCGTACGTAAACGTACGCTCACATGCTGGATTATACAGAAATCTGTGCAAATGTACCTTTATGTACGAAAACATAATGTGACGTACATTTTAAGAATAAAAATATTCTGGACCACAAAATATTTTTTACTGAAGTGTACATTAACATACGTAAACGTACGGTAACATACATAAACGTACGGAAATGTACACAAACTTACGGAAATGTACGCAAACGTACGAAAACGTACGCAAGCATATGAAAACGTACAGAAACATACGGAAATTTACGGAAATCCACATCGATGTACGGAAATATATAAATTATCGATATATATATATATATATAATAAAATTTTTTTTTTTTTTCTTTATTTATTTTTGAAATCACAAGTGCTAGATAGTATATTTATTATTTTAGAAAAAATATTTTTATTTATTGATATCTTATATAATATCATATATAATATCTTATATATATCTTATATAATATCTTATATATATCTTATATTAAGATAATAAATTATTTTAATTGACATATTTTGCAATTGTCGCTTTTTGTAGTGACCCTATAAATAGTTCACTTTTCATTCTCATTAAAATACATGGTCGATGTATGTCATTGTATGTTATAACATTTAAATCAATTGTGGTTGGTATTTTGCAACGCTTTAAATGTTTTGCACTTACATCTGTATTCTCAACAATACCACTATCTAGAACTACAAATTTATTAAAAAATATAATTATCTTACTCCTATAATTGTATTCTATTTTACATATTTTGTGTATTATACCAAACTGACCAGCTTTAGTTTCAATCACAGAATCATTTGTCTTTGTAGATCCGTCATATGAACAAGAAGTATAGCGACATCCATTATATATCATTTTTAAATACTTGGTACACTTATTTACATTTGCAATATTAAAAACTGTTGTCAGATATAATTTTTCTAAATTCGAAAGTATAGAAGTCTTTCCACGTCCCAATAAATTGCAGTTCTCAATTTTTTCAAAGTTTTTAAGTCGATTATTACTGTTTATATTATTACACAGATTTCTTGTAATATCGGAAACATAATTTCTTCGTTCTAGTAACGGTAATTGCTGATGTACTAGTAGTCTATAAATAATTTGTTGCGCAATACGATTATTGCATTTTTTCTTCTTTAATAATAATCTATTTTGATTTTCAAAATCAAAGGTGCTATGAGCCCATAGAGGGCCCCAGTTGTGAACATTATCTTTTAAATGTAACAGCAAATGAACATTGTAGTGCATGTATTGTTTCCCATACAACTGTTCAAAGTAATACACAAACTTTACAAGTAATATTCCAGCTGTTTTTAACATTTCAGGAGTAATTGAATCTTCTAATAATATGTTCATGGCTGTTACAAATAGTGCCCAGTGATTATAATACTTTGTTGGTAAAACTCCTGATAAAGAAATTAACGAATAAAAAATAAGCCAACTTAACCACTGCGACGCTTTCCATTCATTCCTTTCTTCAATATCTCGTGGAATTCGAGCGATACATGATGGTGGTTTTATAGAGAGTAATGTTTCATTAATTAAAAACTTTTTTGCTGGAGAACCAATATAATAGTCTTCTTGACTGTTTGACGTTAATATTGTCAAGTATAATTCGGTAACTCCAAGTAAACAGGAGTGCATGAAATCAAGTTCCATCCCTTTAACCAAATCAAAATGTTTCAACAACATCAATGGAGACGGACCTAAAACTCCCATGACATCTGATTCACCATTTTCAACAGCTACAATTACTTTTTGTATTATTGAATCATGGGTGCGCATTGCAGGTGGATTATCAAGCATTGGATATTTCCGGTAACCATCTACAGATTCTGTGGGGTGTTCACAATAAGTACAGCCAAAATATCCGTTAAACTTTTTCATGTTTAACATAGAAGAACGAGCTGGAGAATCAACACAACATCCCAGTGGAAAAATCTTACTGGTCACATCCTTTCCACGACAATTCCATGAAAACCCATTTTTAGATAGTTTGTTAACCTCATTAACAAATGGTTGCAAAAATACCTTCATATCTGGCTCTCTTTTTGCTACCAATAAACCAACTAATAGCACACACTTTTTTCGTAAATCATATGGAAATTCATGAATCATCATGAATATTGGCCATATTGTCACTCTTGAATTATCCGATGATTTGCAGCCATCTGTATTGAAGGTATATGAAAAGTTGTATGAATTTCCTAATAAATTAAGATTTTCACTGTATTCTCTGTATATTTTTCCATCCAAAATATCTTCAAAAGCTGTTTCATTTGTTTTATTTCGGTGAAATCTTTCTTCTAGAGCATTCAGAATAACTGGATCCTCAAAAAGTTTTTTCAATTGCTGCTCTGGGTTGATTTGAGTAAAAAATGAACCCACAAACGATGAATTAATTTTTGCACCACACGAACAACTCATAATAAAATTTGATTTACTGCTTTCTTCTAAATATTTATTGCACTTATCACATATTATATGGTTTATCAAACTTTCATTATTAACACCAAGTAATTTTTTTATTGAATACTTTGTGACAGGAAGAAGTTTTGTTTTTAAAATATAGTTAATAATTTCAAAAATATCAATAAGCGCAACCCATGTAAACGAATGTTTTTTACCTATTGTCATAAATAACAGTAATACTTCAGCAACGTTTATATCTTTACAATTACAAAATGTTTTTCTTAATTTGTTTTCTATTTTACTACGGGAACGGCAGGAATTATTTTTCTTTTTCTGAAAAAAAAAAAAAAATTAATTTCAAGTTTTTTAAAATATGTTGTTTGGTATGTTTATTCCATATATGTATAAGAAAGAAAAATATTTTAAACCAAACATCTTAAAAATTACAATCGACATAAGTGATATTTTTAATTATCTTAAAAATTTCATTATAAAATGAAAAATAATACATAGTAATTATAGTGCCCTGACTAAAAAATAATATAATTTAGTAACAAATAATAATTACGTTAGCATCAGAAAGTTTGTCAACTTGTACGAATGATTTAGCCGCTACTATATGAGATGAAATATCCATGTTTTCAGTCGAGATGGTATTATATACATCTTGTATGGGTGTTACTTCGATGTCATTCTCAGCAGTGTCAGTATCAGGAACTTGATTCTATTTCAAATATTATATTTTCATTAGTTTGTATGTAATCAATTGATTACTAAACATAGAAATTTTTCAACTTAATAGCATATATAACAATAAGTACAATAATTTAATTGAAGTTAAGAATTCAAAGACCGATAAAGATTTTAAACATGAAATTTAATTTTGTATGATTTTTAGGTAATTACCAAAATCAAAAATTGAAAAGTATATTTCATTTATTTTTAAGCAGAATAGATTTAAATTTAACATAAATACAATGAAAATGTAAATATGGCATCAGTAAATGATATTATTATGCATTTTACACTGTCATAAATGTTTCAATTTATATTTCCAGCTATACTAAATATAATACTTCTTATATGTATAATAATACAATGAATTAAATTATATCTTACATGAACGTCACTAATATGCCAGGATAAATGTTGGTATAGTTTATCATTTTCTTTCCTTTTAAACCTTTTTCTCCAATTATGTAGTGTAGTTCGTGGAATTCTTTGATTCGAGCTTTTATCATAGTATAATTTATATGGACCTTTTGGAGCCATACCTAATTGTACAACTTATTTCTGAAATTTTAACTTATATTGCTAATATTATTATTGAAATTTAGATACAAACAAATAATTTTTTATTTAAAATATAACCTTTAGTATAAAAAGCAATAACTTTTACCTTTTTGAAAAATTTGTATACAAGCATAAGTTTTTTAAGGTTAAGTCATGCTACAATTTTTTTGTTAGATTTTCATTGGTCCGAATAACAATTAACACCAATCATATATAAAAGACTTTATTTTCCATGTATGTAATGTGATTTTGAAAACACGTTTAATATTATAAACCATGAAAAATATGATAGGCTAAATGTACTTATATATATATATATATATATATATATATATATATATATATATATATATATATATATATATATATATATATATATATATATATATATATATATATATATATATATATATATATATATATATATATATATATATATATATATATATATATATATATATATATATATATATATATATATATATATATATATATATATATATATATATATATATATATATATATATATATATATATATATATATATATATATATATATATATATATATATATATATATATATATATATATATATATATATATATATATATATATATATATAGCTATATATATATATATATATATATATATATATATATATATATATATAAATATGAAATTCTGGAAGTTTGAGGATTATATTCAGCACCCGCTTGGAAGTTTGAGGGGTTATGGGAAGTTTGAGGAGCCTCCTCAAACTTCCAATCTATATATTCAGCATCCGAGCGGAAGTTTGAGGGGTTTTCTAGAGTCTATTTGTCTAGAGTCGGTAACCTGAGGGTTATTATTTCTTTAGCCACTCTGACCGACCGGGGTTGAGCTCCTCAAACTTACTAGCCTAATATATATATATATATATATATATATATATATATATATATATATATATATATATATATATATATAATTATATATATATATATATATATACACACACGTCCGTATACATCAAGGGAGTCACCACAAATGGACCGTGGCGTAGCGTGTCATGCAGTTTTGGCGTTGTAATTGCCTCAAATCCACATCAAAACTGCGCGGCACGCCACGCCACGGTCCATTTGTGGCGACTCCCTAACCGACAATTTCATCAAAGGAAATGGATTAGGGTTTTTCTACAGCGAATTTCATCACCATAGATAATGACAAACTCATATTTTTGAAAGGGTTTGGAGCACAGAAGCAATAGTCTTGATAGACGACGCACTCCGATTCGAAAAGCGCTCGGCATGCTACGGCACGGGCGGGGCGGCACGGCACGGTCCATTTGTGGCGACTCCCTTACGCAGACAGTATTGTATACATTCTATTTCTATATCAGCCTAACCAAACCCTGCTGAAAAAAGTCGCGCGATTTTCGCGCGATTTATCGTACGAGAATCGCGCGAGAAATCGCGTCAGTTTATCGAACCTTTACTGGCACGATTATCGCGCGATAATCGCGCGATAATGGCGCGACCCATTCAGAACTGAGCTCAAAGAAAATTTAGATTAAATTTTTTTTTTTTAATTATTATTTGTATATTACTAGCCAAATCGAAACGCGCTGCGCGCGTACTATTTTTTTTTCAGGTTATGAATATAATTTTTCAGTATGATTTCATTTTAATTAGTTTAAATGATGTCATAACCAAATAATTGTTGGAAGCATAAAAAGATGAATTTTTTATTTTATTTTGATTCAAGTATTTAGTTTTAAATAATAAGAAATAAATAATTCAATTAAAAAATTCAAATGTAGCGGAAGTAGCAAATTTTTGCGCCTACTCCTTCCAGACCAATCAAAATGAATCTATAAAGGCTTCACAACATGCGGCCATAACTTCTTTAAGAGAGGATTATAATTATTATTATTTTAAAACATAAAAAAAAATCGTGGTAAAATTATTCCTATAAAAATATCAATGTTTATTGATATGATATAACATAAGTAATGAATTTGTATATATGTTAGTAATACATCAATACTAATCATTTGAAGGGTAGAGACCACTTGAGAAAAAAAAAGTTTAGCCTTTAAATAAAATACAGTTTGTAATACAATAACATATTTTACACAAAAAAATATAATTTTTTGCCAATTTGGAATGACTTTCATGGATTACAGAACGTGCTATCTCGGCCGAAGCTCATCGAAGATGCTATCTCGATCTACGAGATCTTGGCCGAGTAGCATAGCATTTTTCAGCTAGTTTTGGCCGAGATAGCATCTTCTGTGAGCCCCGGTCGAGATAGCAACTTCTGTGAGCCTCTGCCGAAATAGCACGTTCTGTGAGCCTCGGCTGAGATACCACCTTCTGTTAGCCTCGGCCGAGATAGCATCTTCTGTTAGCCTCAGCCGAGATAGCATCTTGTTCCGCTCAGCCGTCGATTTAGAATTATCCCTGATACTACTGTTAAAATAGTATTTAATTCAAAACTTAATCTTAGAATTTATTTTTAATCCTCCTGGGATTACGAGTTCATATTTTTAGCAGCAAATATTCAAAATCTACCAAGAGATAATTAATTTTAAATCAATATTTTTTTATACGATTATATTGAGTGTTTTTAAAATAAAAACAATGAAAATTTATTAAATATTAATAATATTTTAACTTTCTACTAAAAAAATAAAAGTCAAATCAAAAATATCTTTTCATAGAAGTATTCTAAATTAATTTCAAAATATGTAAAAATAAAATGCAGAAAGATGCAAAAAAATTCAGTCGCTTCGAACATTTGTAATATCATAAAATTAAGTTATTAGGAAAATGCATTTAAAGATAAACAGAATTTAAGACAAGTTTTGTTATGTTCCCTGCCTTTTTAATTTATTGGGTTGGTGTAGCAAGTGGTAGATTTTGCAGAGTATTACTTGTGAAAACATAAAACAATTTAAAAAAATTAGCGATAAAGCGTCTGAATTAGAATTCAAACATTATGCAAAAAGTGGTGTAAAATGAACCAACAAATTAAGGAATATAATGTTTACAAAATATGAAAGAAAATATTATATTATTAAATTTATATATGGACATAATGCAAAATTTGCATTATAAATTTGCTTTTTTCGTATTATAAATTTAAGATCTACTTATCTTTGAACAATGTCGATAATGTAAGTCAAGATAAATATATTTTTATTTGATTTCCATTTTGCTTTCTGGCATGTTAAAATTTACTGAAGTGAAGACGATGTGAAGTACCGACATAATTTGAAAGAATATAGGTATCTTACGCAAATACTGATAGAATGAAGCAAAAAACTTCCTGAGTATACTACTTACGTGTACGGAGGGATTGACGTTCGTGTAAAACTAAATAAACGTTTGTAAGTTAGTTTAATAAATAATAGATTCGGATTAATTTTAACAATGAAATGTTCATTTACTTAAAATACATAAAATTGCAAATTCTATAAGATATAATATAAGGTACATGAAAAATTATTTCGAAACATTGTATCGCAGTACTCTCCGTGAAACAGATTCATTGTTTCTGGCTTTCTTCTTTTCAAGAGCTCTCAAATCTCTGATTTTATGCCTTATTACATAAACAACATCAAGTAAATATTTGACTCGTTCATTGGAACTGTAACTATTACGTTTTCAATAATCGTTGTATAAACCTATAAATATATATTTATATGTAAATAATTTTACACATACTTATACATATATTTTCGTACCGTGAAGAGTTAAATATTTCTTACTTATTGTAAGACGTAGTAGATTGTGTTCGATCATTTTGACTGGAGATCTTCCCGGGATATTTTCAACAGGGCGAGTTAAGTCAAATGCTCGGTTACATAGGCTCTCCTCTGTCCATAATATTATTGACAACTCACACAAAAAGATTGTTGGTTTATGCACTTGAAGGAACGACCACTGTCGACAGCTTATCGATATTCCTTCCCCAAGATAAACCTATTAAGTATAAGATATGAAATGTTCGAGTATATTTTGTATGAGTTTCAATATATGCGGAAATACACGGGGAACCTTACTACTTCCTTTGCCTTGAATTATGCAATTAATATTGAAATATTATAAATTTAAAATTCATTTTATTTTTTGACGTATACAAATTTATCTAATATTTTCTATTAAAACTTGAAATGTATTTTATTTATGTTATCTCTAAAGTACAAAAATTTGGAGGTTATAAATTTAACTGAATTCAGAGAAGACTATTCATAGTCGTTCATTATCTACAAATAAAATTATAATACATTATTGTTATAAAAATCAAATTTTAAATCATTACAACTATTTATAACTTGTTTCTTGAGTTTAAATATTTCCTAATTTCAAACTTTGTAAATTTTGTTTGGACTAATCAGCTAAGATCTTAAGCAAAAGAGTTAACGTCATCGTTAACCAATCACGAGTTTCATTTAAACGGACTCTGCCAATCGCAAAGGTTTTATTTCGGCATCACATTTCCGTCATCAGTCTTTTAAGAGAGAATTTTATATTGCTGCTATTAGCTGAGCCTCTGAAGCACATACATGAGACTGGGAGCAGAGATTCGGATGCTTGAGAATATACTGATAGAAAAAAAGGTTTAAATTGCGTAAATCTCCGATCAAAACAACCGGAGTTTTCAGCAGTTTGGCTCAGAAAAAAGATCAGATGACCCTACTTTGTTGCTTCTGCTTTACACTTCGGCAGAAGCTGCCGGAAATCAAGCAGCTTCAGCTTAAGTGCACAGAGGCTATTTCAGGAGGCCTGACTCAAGCGAACACAACCTTTCTTTCTCTCAGTATATAAAGGAAGCTCTGGTGTGAACTTATTCTACAGCTCAGTAGTTATATTACTTACGTTACCATTATCTGTTTTATAACGATTTTGCATTTCTACTTTTCCATGATCGCAGTTATCATAATACTCTACACAGTCTAATATAAACTGTGGCTTTTTTACAGTTGTCTGCCTTCTTTCTAGAATTAATAAACAAAAATATAAATACAATTTTAATGTTATAAAAAAAGGTTAAGGTGATATACGAGTTCTGATGACTGTTGATAATATTATTTTCCGATTAAGGTGATGTGAGATACCGATATAATACGAAAAAAAAAATTTCTCGTGCAATTACTGGTAAAACCGTCCGAAAAAAATCCTGAGTGTAGTATTTACATATATGGAGTGCCTAATTGACGTTTTTTTTTCCAAAAAAATGTTAAAAAATTGTTTAGTTAAATAAAAACTGTTGTTGTCGATAAGTACGAATTTGCATTTTTATTATTTTATCTAATTTCAGTTATTTTATCATTAACGGTTAGTGTGAGGGTAGGGGGGGCTGCACTATGCCAGGAGTAGATAGTGCTACATCTTTTTTATAACTGTAGGGTGGTCGGTATGTGGATTTAGGTAACCGTGGAGTGGTGGGGGGAGGGGGCTGGGTATCTTATGAAAATACTAATGGAATCATTTGAAAAAATTTTTCAGTATATAACTTGCACCTACGGAGGACTTAATTGATGTGTTTTTTTTAAAACAAACGTTTAAAATCAGCTTAATGTGAATTCGAGTTTATTTTGGACCTGACATCACCTTAACCAAACAGTATGATTCGATAATCAGATCAAACTATTTGATATTAATATGTACTAGATTTTTTATGAATACATTGTTAGCTATAACATACATCTATTATGATTATTATTGTTATAAACTCTTACTTTGTCCTCGTTCTGCATGGCGAGCGTTACCATTATTTTCTTCGTCAGCATTCACGAGTGACAATGATGCTTGATTAGTGCGACGTCTTTGCGAGTCTTCATGTAAGTGTAAATGTTGTGGAGACCTACCCTCAGGAGTCCTGTACCGGCGCGTGTCATCTCTCGGAGACCGTGATTCAGATCTTTGATAACTGCGATTATCATATAACAGTTCACCTAACGGTGGGTGTACTGGATATCTACTATCACAAGGAAATCTATTCGAGGGTATTTCATGTACCGGTGTCCAATCTCGATTCAAGGGTGACTGTCGAGGAGATCTACCCACAGGAGTTCTGTGCCGGTGCCTATTATCTGTCGGTGTCCGTGACTGTGACCCTTGATATGTACTACTACTACTACCAGTAGGAGATCTAGATGGAGGTTTTTCATGTATCGGTGTCCCATCTCGATCCACGGGTGACTGCCGAGATGATCTACCCCCAGAAGGTGTTCTGTACCGGTGCCTATTATCTGTCGGTGTTCGTGACCCTTGCAACCTAAGATTATCACCTGACCGTTGACGTAATGGTGACTTTGGTAGATATGTACTAACAGTACGAGATCTAGGCGGGGGTGTTTCACGTATCGGTGTCCTATCTCGATCTAAGGGTGGCTGTCGAGGAGATCTACCGACAGAAGGAGTTCTCTGCTGGTGCCTATTACCTGTCGGTGTCCGTGACTGTGACCCTTTATATGTACTACCACTACTACCAGTACGAGATCTAGTCGGGGTTCTTTCATGTATCGGTGTCCTATCTGGATCCAAGGGTGACTGTCTAGGAGATCTACCCCCAGAAGATGTTCTGTATCGGCGCCTATTATCTGTCCGTGTCCATGACTGTGACCCTTCAAACCTAAGATTAACAGCTGACCGTTGACGTAACGGTGACTTTGATAGATATATACTACCAGTACGAGATCTAGTCGGGGGTGTTTCATGTATGGGTGTCCTATCTCGATCGAAGGGTGACTGTCGAGGAGATCTACCCACAGAAAGAGTTCTGTGCTGGAGCCTATTATCTGTCGGTGGCCGTGTCTGTGACTCTTGAAACTTGTGGTTATCACATGACTGTTGACGTAACGATGACTCTGATAGATATCTTTTACCAGTACTACCAGTACAAGATGCAAACGATGTTGTTTTATCTATCAGTGATCGTGACATTGTCCTTTGAACATTGCGAGTTTTTTCTTGTGATTTTTTAAATAACAGTGTCCTGCTATCAGATATCGAAGTATTATTATTTTCTCCGAGTGTTGAAGGTGATAATGTCGGTGATCCTTCACTAGTATGCTTATTCAGCGAAATTTCACGCAACGGTAATTTTGACCCAAAACTACTATGATTTGAACGTGACATTTTTCGAAGTGGCGACTGTGACGCAGACCTTATAGTAGAATGAGCTCCATGCAAAATATTTTCCTGTGACGATGACTGTGACGGCCTTGTCTGCGACGTTTCTTTAAAAGTTGATCGCAAAGATGATTGCGATTCTATATTGATTGTCTTTGCGTTCTCAATATGCTGATCATCGACTAACCTAACTAGGCTTACGGATACAGTTTTCAGTTCATCATTTTTTCCTGTATTTGTTTCAGTCTCTTTTTCAGAATCAGAATCAATATATTTTGGAAGTTCAACAGAATTTTTTACTTTTCCTAACACTGCTTTTGCTCTTTCTTGAGATGCAATATTCTTTCTGGATGCAAGTTCCTTTTTCACCTAAATAAATTTATTTATATCAAAATAATTATAATATAAATAATTACTATTATAATAATGTAATACATGCAATTAGATTGATCTTAAATGTAGAATGTACAGTATTTTTTACTATTTTGCAGTAACATATTTATTGCTTATCATACCCTTTTTAATTTAAAAAAAAGTGCAAATAATTAAAAGAATCTATGAATAAAATCTATTTATTTATCAATTCCTTTATTGTATATTAATCTTCCCAATATATCATAATTAAAATAATTGTAAATTATTATTACTAACTGCAAGAAACTAATTATTATTGATGCTATAACCTTTTACCCGGCCGATGGTTTTGAGCGTTTTAGGAAAAACGTGATTGTAGATTCTAACGTCCTCATAGTTAAACGTGAAGTAGCTATAAAATTTAGAAAATTTAAAATTTAAAGTAACCATACTTGAAAATATAAATTAACACCAAATTTTGGAAAAGATATAGATGAAATCAACTTTCAATTGCCGTAAAGAAAAAGAAAATGAGGTCAACATCGAAATTAGTGAGAGAATTGCATTGCAAAATGTTCATTTCAAACCCGTATTTTATAGAAATCTGATCGAAAATAAAGGATAAATCAATTGTTCTAATACAAAATATTTTTAGTAAAAAAGTGATGTGGTTGAAGTTTGCAACGTTGCGACTCCAACGAAAATCCAAACTTCCAAAAAATTATGATTTCCGCCCGGAATCGATTCTACAGCGATAAAAATGATGAGAACAATAAGTAAAAGTGCAAGAAAATAAAAAACAAAAACTCACCAACTGACACCCCACTTTGCAGTGGCAAAAAAAGAAAAAAATTCTAATTCAGCCGTTTTTGAGACTGCCAATAATTTTATTCGCGGAATACAGTTTTGAGTATGGAGGATAGCTACAAAAAAATTGGCAACCCTGCAAGCACCGTGGAACACCCTCAAACTACCCCCCTTACATACCGAAAAATCGCAAAAAATTCTAACTCCGCCGTTATTATGATCGCAAATAATTTTATTGTCGGAATACGAAATGTAGGTTACAAAGATACCTACAAAAAAATTGGCACCTTAAAAATCACCGCGGAACACCCACAAACTACCCCTTTAAAATCGAAAAATCGATAAAAAATTCTAATTACGCCGTTTTTCAGATCGCCAATAATTTTATTGCCGATATACGAATTATACGTTACAAGATACCTACAAAAAAATTAGCAACGCCCAAAGCACCGTGGAACACCCCTTATATTCCAAAAATCGCAAAAAAAATCTAACTCCGCCGTTATTGAGATCGCCAATAATTTTATTGCCGGAATACGAATTGTAAGTTAAAAGATACCTACAAAAAAATTGGCACCTTCAAAATCACCGCGGAACACCCTTTAAAATCGAAAAATCGCTAAAAACTTCTAATTCCGCCGTTTTTGAGATCGCCAATAATTTAATTGCCGATATACGAATTATAGATTACGAGATACCTAAAAAAAATTGGTACAGCCCAAAGCACCGCGGAACATCCTCAAAAACACTGCGTGATATATAAAATATAATTTTCTATACACGGGCAAGATCATTTATCCCACTAGTATCAATTAGTACTATTATATTTTAGAGTTTGCTATTATCTTTTATTACATACATATCAGAATTACGAAAATGTAATTATAATATCCATGAATTATCTTTGTAATTATGACGTATCCTTGGGGCAATTGGGCGCGCATATTTCAAGGTAAATTGGCCCATGTTAAATACTATGAGTTATTTTGCAAAAGTCTTCTTAGGACATGAAAAGTGTACAAATAAAAAAAATAGTGCTTGAATCATTGCCAATTTTTTGCAGCTCTCCTGCAGGCTAAAGAATATATTCCAGGAATAAAATTATTGGCGATCTCAATAACGGCGGAGCTAGAATTTTTTTGCGATTTTTCGATTTTAAAGGGGTGTTCCGCGGTGCTTTGGGCGTTGCCAATTCTTTTATAGGTATCTTGTAACCTATAATTCGTATTCCGGCAATAAAATTATTGGCGATCTCAAAAACGGCAGAGCTAGAATTTTTTTGCAATTTTTCGGTATGAAAGGGGTAGTTTTCGAAGGTGTTCCGAGGTGCTTTGGGCGTTGCCAATTCTTTTGTAGGTATCTTGTAACCTATAATTCGTATTCCGGCAATAAAATTATTGGCGATCTCAAAAACGGCGGAATTAGAATTTTTTAGCGATTTTTCGATTTTAAAGGGGGTTGTTCCCCGGTGATTTTGGCTATGCCAATTCTTTTGTAGGTATCTTGTAACCTATAATTCGTATTCCGGCAATAAAATTATTGGCGATCTCAAAAACGGCGGAATTAGAATTTTTTAGCGATTTTTCGATTTTAAAGGGGGTTGTTCCCCGGTGATTTTGGCTATGCCAATTTTTTTGTAGGTATCTTGTAACCTACAATTCGTATTACGGCAATCAAAAAATTGGCGATCTCAATAACGGCGGAGTTAAAATTTTTTGCGATTTTCCGGTAATGTAAGGGGTAGTTTTTGAGGGTGTTCCGCGGTGCATTGGGTGGTACCAATTTGTTTGTAGGTATATTGTACCATACAATTTGGATTTCGGCAATCACATTATTGGCGATCTCAATAACGGTGGAGTTAGAATTTTTTTCTTTTTTGCCACTACAAAGTGGGGTGTTAGGTGGTGAGTTTTTGTTGTTTTTTTATTTTCTTGC
The DNA here is from genome assembly GCA_036365515.1 of Torymus aiolomorphi. Lineage (NCBI taxonomy): Eukaryota > Metazoa > Arthropoda > Insecta > Hymenoptera > Torymidae > Torymus > Torymus aiolomorphi. The sequence goes on from CM070873.1 coordinate 145,951,668, forward strand.
ACTTTTACTTATTGTTCACATCATTTTTGTCACTGTAGATTCGATTCCGGGCGGAAATCATAATTTTTTGGAAGTTTGGATTTTCGTTGGAGTCGCAACGTTGCAAACTTCAACCACATAAAAAGTGTGTGTGGATGTGTGCGTGTAATCTTTTTAGGAATATCTTCGAAACCAATCTACCAATTTTTCGTTGCACAGAGTTATTCTCTTTGTCTCGCGAAAGAAGCGCGGTGCCCTCACTGGTTTCAGTTTTGATTGATTTCCTCTGGTTTTATACCAGAAAAGAACGATTTTGAATTTTTCATTTTGTTTTTTCACATATTACATCCAATAATATTATTAATTGTTTTTAAAAGGTCTTTAAATTACTTACATTTTCTTTTTCTATTTTTAAAGTATCTTTACAATTTCTTTGGTAATTATGTTAGTATGATTCATAAATTATTATCCCAAAAAATATTTAATTGATCGACGCAAAATTTTTACCACTCTACATTGCACCTATTGAAAACAATTTTAGGATATAAGTTCAAAAGATTATCTTCATTTGTTTTTGAGAAAAAAGTATTTTTCAATTAAATGTAATTTTTATTGTCCGGCGACAATAATAGTAATAATCCAACTATTTCCTTGAAGTTTGGCCCGAAGGTATCTTCTATATATCTTCTGATTGAGTTCATTCCTATTATAAAAGGGCCATGGCGACCTGAAGGCTGCCATATTAAAATTGAAGAGCGGCCATATCCTATTGTAAAAAGGGCCATGGCGAACTGGAGGCTGCCATATTTAAATTGAAGGGTGGCCATATCCTATTATAAAAGGGTCATGGCGAACTGGAGGCTGACATATTGAACTTCAAGGACGGCCATATTGGGAGACGATAAAATCGATTCTTATTGGTGGACATTGCCGAAGGGGAATTACGGCGCGAAATAGAAAACCACATTGCCCTCTGCGCGCGTAGCGCGCTTGTTAAAGGGCTAATACCCAACAAAAAATCAGACTATTATGAATATAAGATATTAGACTTTAAAAGTTTTTTTCAAATATTTTCGAATACCGTTTAATAAGCAAAATTTTGTTGTGAAAAATTAATTTTTGGCATTCTTTAATAAAAGGAATAAATAAATAAATTAATTTAAGGGAGCTACGTGTCAATAAATTAGCAACATTTTTTTTACATAGAACCCTACCAAAAACAAAATCAGATGATTTGTCAGATGATTTATCAGCTGCTTTCTCATCTCAAAAAGTCACCCGAGATTCTGCCCGGATGCTGCCAAAAACTTACGTAAGTAAAATATTAGCTTAGTCAGTATTGGAAATTGCCTACAAGGATGTTTTACCCCCCCATATGAGTTCAAAAATGCACGTTTGAAAGCATTTTGCACATTTTTTATATTTCTAAAAATGTTGTATATAAGATATCAGCTGAGAAATCAGCTGAGAAATCAGCTGAGAAATCAGCTGAAATCAGATGAAAAATCACCTGAGTTCTCACCGAGAAATCACCTGATTTTTCAGCTGATTTCTCAGCTGATATCTCATGTACAAAATTTATAAAATTTGAAAAAAATGTGCCAAATGCTTCCAAACGTGCATTTTTTATCTCATTTGGGGGGGGGGGGGGGGGGGGCATCCTAATAGGCTATTTCCAATACTGAATAAGCTGATATTTTATTTACATAAGCTTTTGGTAACATCCGGGCAGAAGCAGGTGACTTTTTGAGATGAGAAATCAGCTAATTAATCATCTAGCAAATCATCTGATTTGTCAGATTATCTGAGAAAAATCAGCTGATTTTTTTTGGTAGGGAAAGAATGCATTTGTTTATACCCAAAAATGTTACATACGTTTTGTATTTTTAATCATACATAGAATAAAACTATAGTATTTTTTTACCACAAAATTAAAAATTTTTAGATACAGTTTTTTTTTTTTTTAATATTAGTAAAACCCTTGGGCGTGGAATACTATTAATGTTAATATTTTTCTACATTTTATTTGTTTATTACTATTATTATTATTATGTTTTTTAAAAAGTATTGATTAATGAAAAAAGTATTTCAATATTGAATTACTATAGATAATATTTATGATATTCTTTTTTAAATTTGTTAATTGATCTCAAAAAACGGTAGAATTCATGTTTTATCTACTATATCTGTTGCTATCTTGCCCCACTAGTAGAGTAGATTGGCCGCTCATCTATGGTAATTTTACTGACAACAAACCTTTATGTAAAGTACAAGATTTATCGATATTATATTATATTATATGAAATAAAAAAACTCAAAAACATTTACGAATTTACTTACACATTTGAATCTAATAACTTATGTGAAGGGGAAAAGATCCTTCACACAAGAAAAAAAAAATTTTCGTTTAGACATTTGCACTATTTCAAAATTTTTTTAAACTCGTTTTTGCTTCCTCATAGAGGAAGCTTTGTAACGGTGAAAAAAATTTTCGAGACAAAAAATGTTCAAAAAGATGTTTTAAGGTGATATATGTGTATATTAATTGATTTTGATAATTTTTGTTTTCGTGGGTGTATGTATGTGTATGTGTGTGTGTGTGTGTGTGTGTGTGTGTGTGTGTGTGTGTGTGTGTGTGTGTGTGTGTGTGTGTGTGTGTGTATGTAAACTCCTCATATCTTCGAAACGAATCAACCGATTTTCGTCGGGTAAAGTTTATTCTCTTCGACTCGCGGGAAAAGGAAGGTATCCTGATGGATTTGAGTTTTTATTGATTTTCTTTTGTTTTATAACGAAAAAACGATTTTGAATTTTTAGTTTTCTTGATTTTTTCATATCTTACAGTCATTATTACATAATATAATAAACTTTTCTTGAAAGGTATTTAAATTACCTATATTTACCTTTTTTCAAATTTAAAATATCTTCACTCTGACATTTGTTATTAAGGAAAACTTTTTTATATTTCAGAAATTAATATCTCAAAAAATATTTTATTTATCGATTTGAAATTTTAACCACTTATTACACTAATTGAAGACTATATGTGGTTAAAATTTCAAAAGATTATCTTCATTTGTTTTTTAGAAAAACATTATTTAAGAAAAAATTTGCGTTTTCGTTGTCGCACGATAACAAGAACAAAAATTATCCAATTATCCTGAAATTTAGCACAGATGTAGCTTTTATATATCTTCAGATCGAGTTCGTTGCCCAAAAAAATCGGTCCATTACAAAACAAGATATTTTATGTTAAAAATTTTGTAAAAAAAATTTTGAATCGCTTTTTCTCAAAGAATACTTGATTTATGGACTTAAAATTTTAACCACTTATTAAAGTTATAGAAGACTATATTTGGTTAAAATTTCAGAAGATTATCTTCACTTGTTTTTTAGAAAAAAATTATTTAAAAAAAATTTGCGTTTTCGTTGTCACACGATAACAAGAACAAAAATTATCCAATCATCCTGAAATTTGGCACAGATGTAGCTTTTATATATCTTCACATCGAGTTCCTTGCCCAAAAGAATCGGTCTATTACGAAAAAAGATATTTAAGATAAGAAATTTTTTAAAAAATTTTCGAATCGCGTTTTCTCAAATAATTCTTGATTTATCGACTTAAAATTTTAACTACTTATTAAAGTTACAGAAGTTGTATTAAAGTTACAGAAGTTGTATTAAAGTTACAGAAGTTGTATTAAAGTTACAGAAGTTGTAATAAGTACAATTGTTGAAAGGAAAGTAAAGAAAAATGATCTTAATTTCTTTTTCAGAAAAAAAATTATTTTATAAAAAAAGTAAGTTTTGATTAAATTTAGAATAAAATATATTTTCAAGATTGCGATCGGTGAAATATGTGCGATGTCAAGAAAATATCAGTATCAAATTAAATTGATCATTTATAGATAAATAAATATTTTATTAATTTGGAAATATGAGATATAGTTTAATAATTTAACTGTTTTTTAAGCTATTTCAAGATGATTTCAATCGACAAATTTCACAATTCATGAATAATAATGTATCGATCGCTGCTAGTATTGTGGTGGTTTCCGTTATCGACGCCAAACATTTTTTAATAAAAACGCAAGTTTTTTTTTAAATAACTCTTTTTATCAAAAGAGATAAAGATAATCTCTTGAATATTTAACTAAATATTGTAATAAATAATTCTAATAATTGGTTAAAATTTCAAATTGATCAAATATTCTCCAAGATATCAGTATTAAAAAACATTAAAAAAAAAATTTTAGTATCGAATATCTGGTCGTGATGATCATTTTTTGTGTTTTTTGTGGGCAATGAATTTTTTTTGGTAAAATATAAAATTGTATAATAATAATTGCTTTTTAAAGATAAAAAATAGAAAGAGTAAAAATAAAAAGTCACAAACCATTTAACATAGTCTCACCGTACAAAATAAAGTATTAAATTTTATATATTAGAATTAAAAATAAATTAAAGGAATCCGTAAATTAAGTTTGAGGAAGCTACGTGCCAATGAATTGGCAGCGGTTTTTAAATGATAATAGAACAAGCTAAATGTAATATAAACATTGTGTAAAGAATTAATTTACACAATGAAACAATAAAACTGACTCGAAAGAAGCTAAGTGGCAATGAATTAGCATCGGGTTATTTAATTATTAATGTAAGTAACATTACTCACCATCTTGACTACTGTACTTTTGCTCTCTTCAAAGCTCGAATCAGTTTGAAAACATTTAATGCTTTTGTATTTTTTTCTTTGGCTATTAGCTTTATTTATAATCTCTTTCTCAGTTTCTGTAAAAGAAATATAAATACATAACATTCTTATTTTTTAAAGAAGACGCTAATGGTAGTAGTGATAAGTAAATGTTGATTGCAGCTAATGGCCAAGGTTACTACCAATCCTTTGCATCATCCTTTGTGTTCAAACTCGTCGGAGTGGGCTGCGCCCCACTTAAATCATTTACCTATGCATTGGGACACCCATACATTGTTATATATATATATATATATATATATATATATATATATATATATATATATATATATATATATATATATATATATATAGCTGATACATGGAGCCGCTCTCGAGAAATTACGATTTGAAAAAAGGTTAAAAATTTTTTTACCTCAAATATTTCTGAAATTTCTGGATTAATCATTTTTCATATTTCAACTTTTTTCTCAAAAACTAGTCGAAAAAATATATTAAAATTTTTACAGATTATATATATATATATATATATATACACGGTGACCCATTTTAATCGCTACACCCGGATTTTTCGGATCCTAAGACAGATAGGAAAAAATGATTCAGACAAAAGTTGTAGGGGACGAAGGGGGCCAAACGATGGTCCTAACAGCTTTGACCTTGAACTTGACCTTCAAGGTTATTTCAAGGTCAAGTGGTTTCTTTTAATAGGAACACCTATTTTTGACCCCGAATTCGGAAAGAGCGGGAAATTTTACGTTCAAAATCATATTGAGACATTTTTTTTCAAGGTCATTTCAAGGTCATTTCAAGGCCAAATGAAGGTCGAACTCCGAAAAATCCATTTTAAGTCATTTTTTCCATGAGTCACAGGCTTAAGTGGTTCAAACTGATCGTAGGTTTAATAGGGAAACCCACACACCCAAAACTTTCACATCCTAGTAAACAAATATCAAACTTGCACATCCGAACCCCATGCTCTTCATAGCCTCACATGCTAAACTGTTACACCAGACATCCCCCAGTCCCACACATCTCTACCCCATGTCTGATGTTTGTTTAACGGAAACTTCAAGATCATTAAAGCTTCTGTTGTAAATGTGTCAACCTTACGTTTAGCGCTACCCAGAAACAACGACGTGGACGTAGTAAGGATTGTTTCCTTTGGGGTGCTTGATTAAAGTGAGTCCCCTTGCCTCTCACTGTTCAGGGTGCTTGATTTAAGTGAGTCCCTTCGCCTCTCACTGATCGGGGTGCTTGATTAAAGTGAGTCCCCTTGCCTCTCACTGTTCAGGGTGCTTGATTTAAGTGAGTCCCTTCGCCTCTCACTGATCGGGGTGCTTGATTAAAGTGAGTCCCCTTGCCTCTCACTGTTCAGGGTGCTTGATTTAAGTGAGTCCCTTCGCCTCTCACTTATGTGTTTATCTAACCTCGAAGAAAATGTTCGAAATTACGACCATTTGCTTCCAGGCACATAGTCAAACGCCTTTGGAAGTGGCGAACGGTGTTTAGCAAAGTTTGCCTTGGAATGGCAGCGCATGCTCGACGAATTCTGTCCATCATGTCTACTCTTGTGGTGGGCCTTTCCTCAAAAACGGCATTTTTTAAATACCTCCATAAGTAAAAATCTGGTGATGTAAGATCTGGTGAGCAAGCAGGCCATTCAACCGGACCACCTCGACCAATCCATCTGTTACCATAGTGCTTATTCAAAAAAGCCCTTACAAAAAAGCATTTTCATCAAGAATAATTGCATGAAAGTAAGTAATTCATCTATAACTGTTACGGTTACTTGAATAGTAATTATATAAAATCTAAAAACTAAAATTATTTCAGATTTAAATAATTCTGAAATAGACAATGTTCATTTTTAGCCATGAAATAAGCTAAAAAATAGTTATTTTATGATTAAGTTTTCTACCAAGGAAACGTTAACGTATTAAAAAATAAGAAATACAAAGTAAAAACCAGTCTACCCATTTTGAATAAACTATAGTGCAGTACCGTAAATACTACCTTAACATATTGCATAAATTACATTTAATAAAAAAGGATGCAATCATTTTTCAGGATTATTATATTACACATTGTATACTTGTACAAAATGTATACTATCACTGTATACAATCCTGAAAATTTTTCCAATGTGGGTAATAAGATTTGTTTCTAAAAGTTTTCTCTACTAATAAACTACATAGATATAGATTAACTAGAATTCTAGAACTTTATTCAAAATATCGACGCCTCCTAACCATAAGATTCTATCTCAGAAGACAAGGCAATATGATTCTATTTCAATAACACGTTCAATAAAATGCTAACTCAAATTTTAGTTCAATAATATTCTAACTCGACATAAAATTCTATTGAAAGTTGCGTCAAATTAGAATTATATACAACGGAAATTTGAGTTAGCATTTTACTGAATGCATTTTTTCAAATAGAATCATATTGACTGAGATAGCATTTTATGGTTAGGAGGCGTCGAGATATAAACAAAGTACGCATGTATAAATTAAAATTGAATATTTATTCAAGTATAAAATTCTTTTTCTAAAAATTCAAAAAATTAGCAATACATTTGACAGCAGGAAGCTTCAAATTAACATTTCAATCCGAGTATGTATCTGAACTATATATCTAGCTTTAATAATATAAGTTTTTATACTTACCACCTACATGCAAAATAATAACCTTGGACCACTTTTTTTCATTATCCCTCTGACAAAAATAATAATTCTGTTTAATATCTTGCTCATCAACAAAATCAATAGATTTTGCCACAACAAGGTCCTTTTCCTTGCTTTTTATTTTAATATCTGATAATTTTTTACAAAACTCTTCTTTCGTAGCATCAAATCTTACCCAGGCAAATTTCATGGTGTGTATATAGATACTTATATTTTTATATTTTATAATAATTATAATAATAATTGAATAATTTTAATTTAGATCCGTAATATACGAAAACCATATATAAAGCACGCAACTAGTAAAAAGGAAGACACTTTTTGGTACATAAGGCAGCTGTAGGTAATAGGTTAGTAGAGTCTGTATCACCTGTAGAGTAACCCACATATAGTATATGATGCGTGCCGGTTTTTTCTCCTAAGGCCACAACACGGCACACCGTGTAGAGGCAGCTTTATATGCAGGTGCCTGACGATGTACCGTTCGTATTTAAAAAGGAGAAGCTTATCTTGTCGTACTTAGTGCCATACTCATAACTCTGAACTTTTGTCATTAGAGTTAGAAGCAATTGAAAATTTTTGATTAACTGCATAGCAGCAATCGTGAATTATAGAATCAAAGGTGATCTAAGCTGGCCACTTTTGTCAATATAAGCGTATCTATCTGTTGTAATTATATTTGACCAGCACAATAACAGCACAGCACAGTAAAGTTTACATTCAACAACAGTGACCCACGTAAGAAAGTGATAGCAAAATAACATAAAAGTTGACATAAAAGTGCAGGTTTGGTTGTCGGGCAACAACTTTGTTTATTGGAGGAAGGATTAAAACTTAATGATGACACCACAAAAACGAAAAGTTTATATATATAATAGTGATGAACCACCGACAAAATATGCTATAGGGCAACTGAAAAAATCACTAAAAGATAATGAGGTAAAATTTCTTTAATTTTTTATATTTGAGATTTATATATTTTGATTTCATTACATAAATTATAAATGTAAAAGTAAATATAACTAATCTTTTGAGGTTAGACGATATGTACATATGTCATGGATTTTTGTAAATAATATAAAATATAGTGTCAATTTAATGAGAAGAACTATAGGAATTATTATCGAACTTTAACAAAATGTTTTTTCAGCTGCGGAAACATGAAAATGAAGCCCCATTAGCTGTTAATGCATTAACACTAAGTGAAACTGAATCTATCAGTGAAAGTAATTTTCCAGAATTTCCATTACAATTTGAAAATAGTGAACCGAATGAATCTTTGGAATTGTCGATGGATCACAATGGGTTTGAAGTTTGCAACGTTGCGATCCAACGAAAATTCGATTTTCGAAAAACCACTTTTTGCCACATGGATGATATAATGTACTACAAATAATGGAAGAATACATCAACATTGATTAAAATAAATCAATTCCAAACTACCCCCCACACCTAACACGGAATTCGTAAGTTGACCTAAGAGAAAAAAACTCTCTCCGCGGAGTTTGGTATTTCCAAACTTTTTATTGCTGGAATTATTTTCTGAGGATACAAAATACCCGAAAAAAAATTAGGAACCAAATCGACTCCCCGGAACACCCCCAAAAAGCTGATTATATAGGGGTAGTAACGGAAAAAAAATTCTCTCTCCGCGGCGCTTGGCATTTCCAAACTTTTTATCGCTGAAATTATTTTATGAGCACACAAACTACTCGTAAAAAAATTAGGAACCAAATCGACTGCTCGGAACACCCACAAAAAGCTGATTATATAGGGGTAGTAACGGAAAAAAAATTCTCTCTCCGCGGCGTTTGGTATTTCCAAACTTTTTATTGCTGGAATTATTTTCTGAGGATACAAAATACCCGAAAAAAAATTAGGAACCAAATAGACTCCCCGGAACACCCCCAAAAAGCTGATTATATAGGGGTAGTAACGGAAAAAAAATTCTCTCACCGCGGCGCTTGGTATTTCCAAACTTTTTATCGCTGAAATTATTTTATGAGCACACAAACTACTCGTAAAAAAATTAGGAACCAAATCGACTACCCGGAACACCCCCAAAAAGCTGATTATATAGGGGTAGTAACGGAAAAAAAATTCTTTCTCCGCGGCATTTGGTATTTCCAAACTTTTCATTGCTGGAATTATTTTCTGAGGATACAAACTACTCGTAAAAGAATTGGGAACCAAATCGACTGCCCGGAACACCCCCAAAAAGCTGATTATATAGGGGTAGTAATGGAAAAACAATTCTCTCTCCGCGGCGTTTGGTATTTCCAAACTTTTTATAGCTGGAATTATTTTCTGAGCATAAAAAATACCCGAAAAAAAATTAGGAACCAAATCAACTCCCCGGAACACCCCCAAAAAGCTGATTATATAGGCGTAGTAACGGAAAAAAAATTCTCTCTCCGCGGCGTTTGGTATTTCCAAACTTTTCATAGCTGGAATTATTTTCTGAGGATATAAAATACCCGGAATAAAATTAGGAACAAAATCGACTCCCCGGAACACCCCCAAAAAGATGATTATATAGGGGTAGTAACGGAAAAAAAATTCTCTCTCAGCGGCGTTTGGTATTTCGAAACATTTTATTGCTAGAACTATTTTCTGAGCACACAAACTACTCGTAAAAAAATTAGGAACCAAATCGACTCCCCGGTACACCCCCAAAAAGCTGATTATATAGGGGTAGTAACGGAAAAAAAACTCTCTCTCCGCGGCGTTTGGTATTTCCAAACTTTTTATTGCTGGAATTATTTTCTGAGGATACAAAATACCCGAAAAAAAAATAGGAACCAAATCGACTCCCCGGAACACCCCCAAAAAGACCATTATATAGGGGTAGTAACGGAAAAAAAATTCTCTCTCCGCGGCGCTTGGCATTTCCAAACTTTTTATAGCTGAAATTATTTTATGAGCACACAAACTACTCGTAAAAAAATTAGGAACCAAATCGACTCCCCGGAACACCCCCAAAAAGCTGATTATATAGGGGTAGTAACGGAAAAAAATTCTCTCTCCGCGGCGTTTGGTATTTCCAAACTTTTTATTGCTGGAATTATTTTCTGAGGATATAAAATACCCGAGAAAAAATTAGGAACCAAATCAACTCCCCGGAACACCCCCAAAAAGCTGATTATATCGGGGTAGTAACGGAAAAAAAATTCTCTCTGCGCGGCGTTTAGTATTTCCAAACTTTTTATTATTGAAATTATTTTCTGAGGATACAAAATACACGAAAAGAAATTAGGAACCAAATCGACTCCACGGAACACCCCCAAAAAGCTGATTATATAGGGGTAGTAACGGAAAACAAATTCTCTCTCAGCGGCGTTTGGTATTTCCGAACATTTTATTGCTAGAATTATTTTCTGAGCACACAAACTACTCGTAAAAAAATTAGGAACCAAATCGACTAGCCGGAACACCCCCAAAAAGCTGATTATATAGGGGTAGTAACGGAAAAAAATTTTCTCCGTGGCGTTTGGTATTTCCAACCTTTTTATTGCTGGAATTATTTTCTGAGGATACAAAATACCCGAAAAAAATTAGGAACCAAATCAACTCCCCGGAATACCCCCAAAAAGCTCATTATATAGGGGTAGTAACGGAAAAAAAATTCTCTCTCCGCGGCGTTTGGTATTTCCAAACTTTTTATTGTTGGAATTATTTTCTGAGGATACAAAATAGCCGAAAAAAAATTTGTAACCAAATCGACTCCCCGGAACACCCCCAAAAAGCTGATTATATAGGGGTAGTAAAGGAAAAAAATTCTCTCTCCGCGGCGTTTGGTATTTCCAAACTTTTTATAGCTGGAATTATTTTCTGAGGATACAAAATACCCGAAAAAAAATTAGGAACCAAATCATCTCCCCGGAACACCCCCAAAAAGCTGATTATATAGGGGTAGTAACGGAAAAAAATTCTCTCTCAGCGGCGTTTGGTATTTCCAAACATTTTATTGCTAGAATTATTTTCTGAGCACACAAACTACTCGTAAAAAAATTAGGAACCAAATCGACCCCCCGGAACACCACCAAAAAGCTGATTATATCGGGGTAGTAACGGAAAAAAAATTCTCTCCGCGGCGTTTAGTATTTCCAAACTTTTTATTGTTGGAATTATTTTCTGAGGATACAAAATACCCGAAAAAAAATTAGGAACCAAATCGACTGCCCGGAACACCCCCAAAAAGCTGATTATATAGGGGTAGTAACGGAAAAAAAATTCTCTCTCAGCGGCGTTTGGTATTTCCAAATATTTTATTGCTAGAATTATTATCTAAGCACACAAGCTACTCGTAAAAAAATGAGGAACCAAATCGACTCCCCGGAACACCCCCAAAAAGCTGATTATATAGGGGTAGTAACGGAAAAAAAATTCTCTCTCCGCGGCGTTTGGTATTTCCAAACTTTTCATTGCTCGAATTATTTTCTGAGGATACAAACTACTCGTAAAAAAATTGGGAACCAAATCGACTCCCCGGAACACCCCGAAAAAGCTGATTATATAGGGGTAGTAAAGGAAAAAAAAATTCTCTCTCCGCGGCGTTTGGTATTTCCAAACTTTTTATAGCTGGAATTATTTTCTGAGGATACAAAATACCCGAAAAAAAATTAGGAACCAAATCATCTCCCCGGAACACCCCCAAAAAGCTGATTATATAGGGGTAGTAACGGAAAAAAAATTCTCTCTCAGCGGCGTTTGGTATTTCCAAACATTTTATTGCTAGAATTATTTTCTGAGCACACAAACTACTCGTAAAAAAATTAGGAACCAAATCGACTCCCCGGAACACCCCCAAAAAGCTGATTATATAGGGGTAGTAACGGACAAAAAACTCTCTCTCCGCGGCGTTTGGTATTTCCATACTTTTTATTGCTGGAATTATTTTCTGAGGATACAAAATACCCAAAAAAAAATTAGGAACCAAATCGACTCCCCGGAACACCCCCAAAAAGATCATTACATAGGGGTAGTAACGGAAAAAAAATTCTCTCTCCGCGGCGCTTGGCATTTCCAAACTTTTTATCGTTGAAATTATTGTATGAGCACACAAACTACTCGTAAAAAAATTAGGAACCAAATCGACTCCACGGAACACCCCCAAAAAGCTGATTATATAGGGGTAGTAACGGAAAAAAAATTCTCTCTCCGCGGCGTTTGGTATTTCCAAACATTTTATTGCTAGAATTATTTTCTGAGCACACAAGCTACTCGTAAAAAAATGAGGAACCAAATCGACTCCCCGGAACACCCCCAAAAAGCTGATTATATAGGGGTAGTAAAGGAAAAAAATTCTCTCTCAGCGGCGTTTGGTATTTCCAAACATTTTATTGCTAGAATTATTCTCTGAGGATACAAAATACCCGAAAAAAAATTAGGAACCAAATCATCTCCCCGGAACACCCCCAAAAAGCTGATTATACAGGGCTAGTAACGGAAAAAAAATTCTCCCTCCGCGGCGTTTGGTATTTCCAAACTTTTTATAGCTGGAATTATTTTCTGAGGATACAAAATACCCGAAAAAAAATTAGGAACCAAATCGACTCCCCGGAACACCCCCAAAAAGCTGATTATATAGGGGTAGTAACGGAAAAAGAATTCTCTCTCAGCGGCGTTTGGTATTTCCAAACATTTTATTGCTAGAATTATTTTCTGAGCACACAAGCTACTCGTAAAAAAATGAGGAACCAAATCGACTCCCCGGAACACCCCCAAAAAGCTGATTATATAGGGGTAGTAAAGGAAAAAAATTCTCTCTCAGCGGCGTTTGGTATTTCCAAACATTTTATTGCTAGAATTATTTTCTGAGCACACAAGCTACTCGTAAAAAAATGAGGAACCAAATCGACTCCCCGGAACACCCCCAAAAAGCTGATTATATAGGGGTAGTAAAGGAAAAAAATTCTCTCTCAGCGGCGTTTGGTATTTCCAAACATTTTATTGCTAGAATTATTTTCTGAGCACACAAACTACTCGTAATAAAATTAGGAACCAAATCGACTCCCCGGAACACCCCCAAATAGCTGATTATATTGGGGTAGTAACGGAAAAAAAAATTCTCTCTCCGCGGCGTTTGGTATTTGCAAACTTTTTATTGCTGGAATTATTTTATGAGCACACAAACTACTCGTAAAAAAATTACGAACCAAATCAACTCCCCGAAAACCCCCAAACAGCTGATTATATAATCAGATATATAGGGGTCGTGACGGAAAAAAAATTCTCACTGCTCGGTGTCTGGCATTTCCAAACTTTTTAATGTTGGAATTACTTTTTGAGCATAAGAACTCCCTATAAAAAAATTGTTAACCAAATCGACTCCCCGGAAAACCCCCAAACAGCTTATTATATAGGGGTCGTGACGGAAAAAAAATTCTCTCTCAGCGGCGCTTTGCATTTCCAAACTTTTTATCGCTGAAATTATTTTATGAGCACACAAACTACTCGTAAAAAAGTTACGAACCAAATCGACTCCCCGGAAAACTCCCAAACAACTGATTATATAGGGGTTGTGACGGAAAAAAAATTCTCTCCCAGCGGCGCTTGTCATTTCCAAACTTTTTAGAGCTGAAATTATTTTATGAGCACACAAACTACTCGTAAAAAAATTACGAACGAAAACGACTCCCCGGAAAACCCCGAAACAGCTGATTATATAATCAGATATATAGGAGTCGTGACGGAAAGCAAATTCTCACTGCTCGGTGTCTGGCATTTCCAAACTTTTTAATGCTGGAATTACTTTTTGAGCATAAGAACTCCCTATAAAAAAATTACGAACCAAATCGACTCCGCGGAAAACCCCCAAACAGCTGATTATATAGGGGTCGTGACGAAAAAAAATTCTCTCTCAGCGGCGTTTGGTATTTCCAAATTTTTTATTGCTGGAATTATTTTCTGAGGATACAAAATACCCAAAAAAAAATTAGGAACCAAATCGACACCCCGGAACACCCCCAAAAAGCTGATTATATAGGGGTAGTAACGGAAAAAAAATTCTCTCACCACGCCGCTTGGCATTTCCGAACTTTTTATCGCTGAAATTATTTTATGAGCACACAGACTACTCGTAAAAAAATTAGGAACCAAATCGACTACCCGGAACACCCCCAAAAAGCTGATTATATAGGGGTAGTAACGGAAAAAAAATTCTCTCTCCGCGGCGTTTGGTATTTCCAAACTTTTCATTGCTGGAGTTATTTTCTGAGGATACAAACTACTCGTAAAAAAATTGGGAACCAAATCGACTCCCCGGAACACCCCCAAAAAGCTGATTATATAGGGGTAGTAACGGAAATAAATTCTCTCTCCGCGGCGTTTGGTATTTCCAAACTTTTTATAGCTAGAATTATTTTCTGAGGATACAAAATACCCGAAGAAACATTAGGAACCAAATCAACTCCCCGGAACACCCCCAAAAAGCTGATTATATAGGCGTAGTAACGGAAAAAAAATTCTCTCTCCGCGGTGTTTGGTATTTCCAAACTTTTTATTGCTGGAATTATTTTCTGAGGATACAAAATACCCGAAAAAAAATTAGGAACCAAATCGACTCCCCGGAACGCCCCCAAAAAGCTTATTATATAGGGGTAGTAACGGAAAAAAAATTCTCTCTCCGCGGCATTTGGTATTTCCAAACTTTCTATTGCTGGAATTATTTTCTGAGGATACAATATACACGAAAAAAAATTAGGAACCAAATCGACTCCCCGGAACACCCCCAAAATGCTGATTATATAGGGGTAGTAACGGAAAAAAAATTCTCTCACCGCGGCGTTTGGCATTACCAAACTTTTTATCGCTGAAATTATTTTATGAGCACACAAACTCCTCGTAAAAAAATTAGGAAGCAAATCGACTACCCGGAACACGCCCAAAAAGCTGATTATATAGGGGTAGTTACGGAAAAAAAATTCTCTCTCCGCGGCGTTTGGTATTTCCAAACTTTTCATTGCTGGAATTATTTTCTGACGATACAAACTACTCGTAAAAAAATTGGGAACCAAATCGACTTCCCGGAACACCCCCAAAAAGCAGATTATATAGGGGTAGTAACGGAAAAAAAATTCTCTCTCCGCGGCGTTTGGTATTTCCAAACTTTTTATAGTTGGGATTATTTTCTGAGGATACAAAATACCCGAAAAAAAATTAGGAACCAAATCAACTCCCCGGAACACCCCCAAAAAGCTGATTATATAGGGGTAGTAACGGAAAAAAAATTCTCTCTCCGCGGCGCTTGGCATTTCCAAACTTTTTATCGCTGAAATTATTTTATGAGCACACAGACTACTCGTAAAAAAATTAGGAACCAAATCGACTCCCCGGAACACCCCCAAGAAGCTGATTATATAGGGGTAGTAACGGAAAAAAAATTCTCTCTCCGCGGCGTTTGGTATTTCCAAACTTTTTATTGCTGGAATTATTTTCTGAGGATACAAATACCCGAAAAAAAATTAGGAACCAAATCGAATCCCCGGAACACCCCCAAATAGCTGATTATATTGGGGTAGTAACGGAAAAAAAAATTCTCTCTCCGCGGCGTTTGGTATTTGCAAACTTTTTATTGCTGGAATTCTTTTATGAGCACACAAACTACTCGTAAAAAAATTACGAACCAAATCAACTCCCCGAAAACCCCCAAACAGCTGATTATATAATCAGATATATAGGGGTCGTGACGGAAAAAAAATTCTCACTGCTCGGTGTCTGGCATTTCCAAACTTTTTAATGTTGGAATTACTTTTGAGCATAACAACTCCCTATAAAAAAATTCATAACCAAATCGACTACCAGGAAAACACCCAAACAGCTTATTATATAGGGGTCGTGACGGAAAAAAAATTCTCTCTCAGCGGCGCTTTGCATTTCCAAACTTTTTATCGCTGAAATTATTTTATGAGCACACAAACTACTCGTAAAAAAGTTACGAACCAAATCAACTCCCCGGAAAACTCCCAAACAACTGATTATATAGGGGTCGTGACGGAAAAAAAATTCTCTCCCAGCGGCGCTTGTCATTTCCAAACTTTTTAGAGCTGAAATTATTTTATGAGCACACAAACTACTCGTAAAAAAATTACGAACGAAAACGACTCCCCGGAAAACCCCGAAACAGCTGATTATATAATCAGATATATAGGAGTCGTGACGGAAAGCAAATTCTCACTGCTCGGTGTCTGGCATTTCCAAACTTTTTAATGCTGGAATTACTTTTTGAGCATAAGAACTCCCTATAAAAAAATTACGAACCAAATCGACTCCGCGGAAAACCCCCAAACAGCTGATTATATAGGGGTCGTGACGAAAAAAAATTCTCTCTCAGCGGCGTTTGGTATTTCCAAACTTTTTATTGCTGGAATTATTTTCTGAGGATACGAAATACCCAAAAAAAAATTAGGAACCAAATCGACACCCCGGAACACCCCCAAAAAGACCATTATATAGGGGTAGTAACGGAAAAAAAATTCTCTCTCCGCGGCGCTTGGCATTTCCAAACTTTTTATAGCTGAAATTATTTTATGAGCACACAAACTACTCGTAAAAAAATTAGGAACCAAATCGACTCCCCGGAACACCCCCAAAAAGCTGATTATATAGGGGTAGTAACGGAAAAAAATTCTCTCTCCGCGGCGTTTGGTATTTCCAAACTTTTTATTGCTGGAATTATTTTCTGAGGATATAAAATACCCGAGAAAAAATTAGGAACCAAATCAACTCCCCGGAACACCCCCAAAAAGCTGATTATATCGGGGTAGTAACGGAAAAAAAATTCTCTCTCCGTGGCGTTTGGTATTTCCAACCTTTTTATTGCTGGAATTATTTTCTGAGGATACAAAATACCCGAAAAAAATTAGGAACCAAATCAACTCCCCGGAATACCCCCAAAAAGCTCATTATATAGGGGTAGTAACGGAAAAAAAATTCTCTCTCCGCGGCGTTTGGTATTTCCAAACTTTTTATTGTTGGAATTATTTTCTGAGCACACAAACTACTCGTAAAAAAATTTGTAACCAAATCGACTCCCCGGAACACCCCCAAAAAGCTGATTATATAGGGGTAGTAAAGGAAA
The DNA here is from genome assembly GCA_036365515.1 of Torymus aiolomorphi. Taxonomy (NCBI): domain Eukaryota; kingdom Metazoa; phylum Arthropoda; class Insecta; order Hymenoptera; family Torymidae; genus Torymus; species Torymus aiolomorphi. The sequence goes on from CM070873.1 coordinate 145,969,129, forward strand.
AAAATTCTCTCTCCGCGGCGTTTGGTATTTCCAAACTTTTTATAGCTGGAATTATTTTCTGAGGATACAAAATACCCGAAAAAAAATTAGGAACCAAATCATCTCCCCGGAACACCCCCAAAAAGCTGATTATATAGGGGTAGTAACGGAAAAAAATTCTCTCTCAGCGGCGTTTGGTATTTCCAAACATTTTATTGCTAGAATTATTTTCTGAGCACACAAACTACTCGTAAAAAAATTAGGAACCAAATCGACTCCCCGGAACACCCCCAAAAAGCTGATTATATCGGGGTAGTAACGGAAAAAAAATTCTCTCCGCGGCGTTTAGTATTTCCAAACTTTTTATTGTTGGAATTATTTTCTGAGGATACAAAATACCCGAAAAAAAATTAGGAACCAAATCGACTGCCCGGAACACCCCCAAAAAGCTGATTATATAGGGGTAGTAACGGAAAAAAAATTCTCTCTCAGCGGCGTTTGGTATTTCCAAATATTTTATTGCTAGAATTATTATCTAAGCACACAAGCTACTCGTAAAAAAATGAGGAACCAAATCGACTCCCCGGAACACCCCCAAAAAGCTGATTATATAGGGGTAGTAACGGAAAAAAAATTCTCTCTCCGCGGCGTTTGGTATTTCCAAACTTTTCATTGCTCGAATTATTTTATGAGGATACAAACTACTCGTAAAAAAATTGGGAACCAAATCGACTCCCCGGAACACCCCGAAAAAGCTGATTATATAGGGGTAGTAAAGGAAAAAAAAATTCTCTCTCCGCGGCGTTTGGTATTTCCAAACTTTTTATAGCTGGAATTATTTTCTGAGGATACAAAATACCCGAAAAAAAATTAGGAACCAAATCATCTCCCCGGAACACCCCCAAAAAGCTGATTATATAGGGGTAGTAACGGAAAAAAAATTCTCTCTCAGCGGCGTTTGGTATTTCCAAACATTTTATTGCTAGAATTATTTTCTGAGCACACAAACTACTCGTAAAAAAATTAGGAACCAAATCGACTCCCCGGAACACCCCCAAAAAGCTGATTATATAGGGGTAGTAACGGACAAAAAACTCTCTCTCCGCGGCGTTTGGTATTTCCATACTTTTTATTGCTGGAATTATTTTCTGAGGATACAAAATACCCAAAAAAAAATTAGGAACCAAATCGACTCCCGGAACACCCCAAAAAGATCATTACATAGGGGTAGTAACGGAAAACAAATTCTCCCTCCGCGGCGCTTGGCATTTCCAAACTTTTTATCGTTGAAATTATTGTATGAGCACACAAACTACTCGTAAAAAAATTAGGAACCAAATCGACTCCACGGAACACCCCCAAAAAGCTGATTATATAGGGGTAGTAACGGAAAAAAAATTCTCTCTCCGCGGCGTTTGGTATTTCCAAACATTTTATTGCTAGAATTATTTTCTGAGCACACAAGCTACTCGTAAAAAAATGAGGAACCAAATCGACTCCCCGGAACACCCCCAAAAAGCTGATTATATAGGGGTAGTAAAGGAAAAAAATTCTCTCTCAGCGGCGTTTGGTATCTCCAAACATTTTATTGCTAGAATTATTCTCTGAGGATACAAAATACCCGAAAAAAAATTAGGAACCAAATCATCTCCCCGGAACACCCCCAAAAAGCTGATTATACAGGGCTAGTAACGGAAAAAAAATTCTCCCTCCGCGGCGTTTGGTATTTCCAAACTTTTTATAGCTGGAATTATTTTCTGAGGATACAAAATACCCGAAAAAAAATTAGGAACCAAATCGACTCCCCGGAACACCCCCAAAAAGCTGATTATATAGGGGTAGTAACGGAAAAAGAATTCTCTCTCAGCGGCGTTTGGTATTTCCAAACATTTTATTGCTAGAATTATTTTCTGAGCACACAAGCTACTCGTAAAAAAATGAGGAACCAAATCGACTCCCCGGAACACCCCCAAAAAGCTGATTATATAGGGGTAGTAAAGGAAAAAAATTCTCTCTCAGCGGCGTTTGGTATTTCCAAACATTTTATTGCTAGAATTATTTTCTGAGCACACAAGCTACTCGTAAAAAAATGAGGAACCAAATCGACTCCCCGGAACACCCCCAAAAAGCTGATTATATAGGGGTAGTAAAGGAAAAAAATTCTCTCTCAGCGGCGTTTGGTATTTCCAAACATTTTATTGCTATAATTATTTTCTGAGCACACAAACTACTCGTAATAAAATTAGGAACCAAATCGACTCCCCGGAACACCCCCAAATAGCTGATTATATTGGGGTAGTAACGGAAAAAAAAATTCTCTCTCCGCGGCGTTTGGTATTTGCAAACTTTTTATTGCTGGAATTATTTTATGAGCACACAAACTACTCGTAAAAAAATTACGAACCAAATCAACTCCCCGAAAACCCCCAAACAGCTGATTATATAATCAGATATATAGGGGTCGTGACGGAAAGCAAATTCTCACTGCTCGGTGTCTGGCATTTCCAAACTTTTTAATGCTGGAATTACTTTTTGAGCATAAGAACTCCCTATAAAAAAATTACGAACCAAATCGACTCCGCGGAAAACCCCCAAACAGCTGATTATATAGGGGCCGTGACGAAAAAAAATTCTCTCTCAGCGGCGTTTGGTATTTCCAAACTTTTTATTGCTGGAATTATTTTCTGAGGATACAAAATACCCAAAAAAAAATTAGGAACCAAATCGACACCCCGGAACACCCCAAAAAGCTGATTATATAGGGTAGTAACGGAAAAAAATTCTCTCACCACGCCGCTTGGCATTTCCGAACTTTTTATCGCTGAAATTATTTTATGAGCACACAGACTACTCGTAAAAAATTAGGAACCAAATCGACTACCCGGAACACCCCCAAAAAGCTGATTATATAGGGGTAGTAACGGAAAAAAAATTCTCTCTCCGCGGCGTTTGGTATTTCCAAACTTTTCATTGCTGGAGTTATTTTCTGAGGATACAAACTACTCGTAAAAAAATTGGGAACCAAATCGACTCCCCGGAACACCCCCAAAAAGCTGATTATATAGGGGTAGTAACGGAAATAAATTCTCTCTCCGCGGCGTTTGGTATTTCCAAACTTTTTATAGCTAGAATTATTTTCTGAGGATACAAAATACCCGAAGAAACATTAGGAACCAAATCAACTCCCCGGAACACCCCCAAAAAGCTGATTATATAGGCGTAGTAACGGAAAAAAAATTCTCTCTCCGCGGTGTTTGGTATTTCCAAACTTTTTATTGCTGGAATTATTTTCTGAGGATACAAAATACCCGAAAAAAAATTAGGAACCAAATCGACTCCCCGGAACGCCCCCAAAAAGCTTATTATATAGGGGTAGTAACGGAAAAAAAATTCTCTCTCCGCGGCATTTGGTATTTCCAAACTTTCTATTGCTGGAATTATTTTCTGAGGATACAAAATACCCGAAAAAAAATTAGGAACCAAATCGACTCCCCGGAACACCCCCAAAATGCTGATTATATAGGGGTAGTAACGGAAAAAAAATTCTCTCACCGCGGCGTTTGGCATTACCAAACTTTTTATCGCTGAAATTATTTTATGAGCACACAAACTCCTCGTAAAAAAATTAGGAAGCAAATCGACTACCCGGAACACGCCCAAAAAGCTGATTATATAGGGGTAGTTACGGAAAAAAAATTCTCTCTCCGCGGCGTTTGGTATTTCCAAACTTTTCATTGCTGGAATTATTTTCTGACGATACAAACTACTCGTAAAAAAATTGGGAACCAAATCGACTTCCCGGAACACCCCCAAAAAGCAGATTATATAGGGGTAGTAACGGAAAAAAAATTCTCTCTCCGCGGCGTTTGGTATTTCCAAACTTTTTATAGTTGGGATTATTTTCTGAGGATACAAAATACCCGAAAAAAAATTAGGAACCAAATCAACTCCCCGGAACACCCCCAAAAAGCTGATTATATAGGGGTAGTAACGGAAAAAAAATTCTCTCTCCGCGGCGCTTGGCATTTCCAAACTTTTTATCGCTGAAATTATTTTATGAGCACACAGACTACTCGTAAAAAAATTAGGAACCAAATCGACTCCCCGGAACACCCCCAAGAAGCTGATTATATAGGGGTAGTAACGGAAAAAAAATTCTCTCTCCGCGGCGTTTGGTATTTCCAAACTTTTTATTGCTGGAATTATTTTCTGAGGATACAAATACCCGAAAAAAAATTAGGAACCAAATCGAATCCCCGGAACACCCCCAAATAGCTGATTATATTGGGGTAGTAACGGAAAAAAAAATTCTCTCTCCGCGGCGTTTGGTATTTGCAAACTTTTTATTGCTGGAATTCTTTTATGAGCACACAAACTACTCGTAAAAAAATTACGAACCAAATCAACTCCCGAAAACCCCAAACAGCTGATTATATAATCAGATATATAGGGGTCGTGACGGAAAAAAAATTCTCACTGCTCGGTGTCTGGCATTTCCAAACTTTTTAATGTTGGAATTACTTTTTGAGCATAAGAACTCCCTATAAAAAAATTGTTAACCAAATCGACTCACGGGAAAACCACCAAACAGCTTATTATATAGGGGTCGTGACGGAAAAAAAATTCTCTCTCAGCGGCGCTTTGCATTTCCAAACTTTTTATCGCTGAAATTATTTTATGAGCACACAAACTACTCGTAAAAAAGTTACGAACCAAATCGACTCCCCGGAAAACTCCCAAACAACTGATTATATAGGGGTCGTGACGGAAAAAAAATTCTCTCCCAGCGGCGCTTGTCATTTCCAAACTTTTTAGAGCTGAAATTATTTTATGAGCACACAAACTACTCGTAAAAAAATTACGAACGAAAACGACTCCCCGGAAAACCCCGAAACAGCTGATTATATAATCAGATATATAGGAGTCGTGACGGAAAGCAAATTCTCACTGCTCGGTGTCTGGCATTTCCAAACTTTTTAATGCTGGAATTACTTTTTGAGCATAAGAACTCCCTATAAAAAAATTACGAACCAAATCGACTCCGCGGAAAACCCCCAAACAGCTGATTATATAGGGGTCGTGACGAAAAAAAATTCTCTCTCAGCGGCGTTTGGTATTTCCAAACTTTTTATTGCTGGAATTATTTTCTGAGGATACGAAATACCCAAAAAAAAATTAGGAACCAAATCGACACCCCGGAACACCCCCAAAAAGCTGATTATATAGGGGTAGTAACGGAAAAAAAATTCTCTCACCACGCCGCTTGGCATTTCCGAACTTTTTATCGCTGAAATTATTTTATGAGCACACAGACTACTCGTAAAAAAATTAGGAACCAAATCGACTACCCGGAACACCCCCAAAAAGCTGATTATATAGGGGTAGTAACGGAAAAAAAATTCTCTCTCCGCGGCGTTTGGTATTTCCAAACTTTTCATTGCTGGAGTTATTTTCTGAGGATACAAACTACTCGTAAAAAAATTGGGAACCAAATCGACTCCCCGGAACACCCCCAAAAAGCTGATTATATAGGGGTAGTAACGGAAATAAATTCTCTCTCCGCGGCGTTTGGTATTTCCAAACTTTTTATAGCTAGAATTATTTTCTGAGGATACAAAATACCCGAAGAAACATTAGGAACCAAATCAACTCCCCGGAACACCCCCAAAAAGCTGATTATATAGGCGTAGTAACGGAAAAAAAATTCTCTCTCCGCGGTGTTTGGTATTTCCAAACTTTTTATTGCTGGAATTATTTTCTGAGGATACAAAATACCCGAAAAAAAATTAGGAACCAAATCGACTCCCCGGAACGCCCCCAAAAAGCTTATTATATAGGGGTAGTAACGGAAAAAAAATTCTCTCTCCGCGGCATTTGGTATTTCCAAACTTTGTATTGCTGGAATTATTTTCTGAGGATACAAAATACCCGAAAAAAAATTAGGAACCAAATCGACTCCCCGGAACACCCCCAAAATGCTGATTATATAGGGGTAGTAACGGAAAAAAAATTCTCTCACCGCGGCGTTTGGCATTACCAAACTTTTTATCGCTGAAATTATTTTATGAGCACACAAACTCCTCGTAAAAAAATTTGGAAGCAAATGGACTACCCGGAACACGCCCAAAAAGCTGATTATATAGGGGTAGTTACAGAAAAAAAATTCTCTCTCCGCGGCGTTTGGTATTTCCAAACTTTTCATTGCTGGAATTATTTTCTGACGATACAAACTACTCGTAAAAAAATTGGGAACCAAATCGACTTCCCGGAACACCCCCAAAAAGCAGATTATATAGGGGTAGTAACGGAAAAAAAATTCTCTCTCCGCGGCGTTTGGTATTTCCAAACTTTTTATTGCTGGAATTATTTTCTGAGGATACAAAATACCCGAAAAAAAATTAGGAACCAAATCGAATCCCCGGAACACCCCCAAAAAGCAGATTATATAGGGGTAGTAACGGAAAAAAAATTCTCTCTCCGCGGCGCTTGGCATTTCCAAACTTTTTATCGCTGAAATTATTTTATGAGCACACAGACTACTTGTAAAAAAATTAGGAACCAAATCGACTCCCCGGAACACCCCCAAGAAGCTGATTATATAGGGGTAGTAACGGAAAAAAAATTCTCTCTCCGCGGCGTTTGGTATTTCCAAACTTTTTATTGCTGGAATTATTTTCTGAGGATACAAAATACCCGAAAAAAAATTAGGAACCAAATCGAATCCCCGGAACACCCCCAAATAGCTGATTATATTGGGGTAGTAACGGAAAAAAAAATTCTCTCTCCGCGGCGTTTGGTATTTGCAAACTTTTTATTGCTGGAATTATTTTATGAGCACACAAACTACTCGTAAAAAAATTACGAACCAAATCAACTCCCCGAAAACCCCCAAACAGCTGATTATATAATCAGATATATAGGGGTCGTGACGGAAAAAAAATTCTCACTGCTCGGTGTCTGGCATTTCCAAACTTTTTAATGTTGGAATTACTTTTTGAGCATAAGAACTCCCTATAAAAAAATTGTTAACCAAATCGACTCCCCGGAAAACCCCAAACAGCTTATTATATAGGGGTCGTGACGGAAAAAAAATTCTCTCTCAGCGGCGCTTTGCATTTCCAAACTTTTTATCGCTGAAATTATTTTATGAGCACACAAACTACTCGTAAAAAAGTTACGAACCAAATCGACTCCCCGGAAAACTCCCAAACAACTGATTATATAGGGGTCGTGACGGAAAAAAAATTCTCTCCCAGCGGCGCTTGTCATTTCCAAACTTTTTAGAGCTGAAATTATTTTATGAGCACACAAACTACTCGTAAAAAAATTACGAACGAAAACGACTCCCCGGAAAACCCCGAAACAGCTGATTATATAATCAGATATATAGGAGTCGTGACGGAAAGCAAATTCTCACTGCTCGGTGTCTGGCATTTCCAAACTTTTTAATGCTGGAATTACTTTTTGAGCATAAGAACTCCCTATAAAAAAATTACGAACCAAATCGACTCCGCGGAAAACCCCCAAACAGCTGATTATATAGGGGTCGTGACGGAAAAAAATTCTCTCTCAGCGGCGCTTGGCATTTCCAAACTTTTTATCGCTGAAATTATTTTATGAGCACACAAACTACTCGTAAAAAAATTACGAACCAAATTGACTCCCCGGAAAACCCCCAAACAGCTGATTATATAGGGGTCGTGACTGAAAAAAAATTCCCACTCCGCGGCGGCTGGCATTTCCAAACATTTTAAAGCCGGAATTACTTTTTGAGCATAAAAACTCTGTAAAAAAATTGCGAACCAAATCGACTTCTCGGAACACCTCCAAACAGCTGATTATGTAGGGGTAGTGACAAAAAAAAACTTCTCCTCACAGGATAAAATTAAAATTCTCTCTAGAAAAAATTAAAAAATTGCAGGGTTCCCTAAACGGGTGATTATAAAAGCGTGATAAGAGAGAAACTTACCGGCGATGTATCCACTTGTGGCATATATATATATATATATATATAAAATGATAATAATAATTGGTCCTCGTAATACCATATGAATTGCCATTGTTGAATGGAAGAGTCGTTGTATATCACATCTGAAAAAATAATATAATTTTTTCACAAAATATCGTATTCCTTCCGAAGATTTCTATACATTATTTAATTTACGTCGTCTTTACTTATCTAATTATCTGTATTTGTGTTCACTTAGTATGGTTTTGGGAACGTATTATTCGCCAAGTAATATACGTCAGCTAGTTACATTCTGGAAAATTCTTGCATTAACGATAGATCTCTATTTATCCTAGAAATGATTTAGTATTAAGCGTTGGTTTGTTTACCTCTTTTGAGATTTTGAGGCTACTTAAGTTCTTATAATGTTTCTAGCCAATTTGCAAAAAAAATGTCCTAGTTTTTATCGAGTAGTTTTAGGAGTTTAAACTGTTAATTTATATTCATTGAATCTTTTTAATCACTCTTTTTAGTCACTCGGTCTTTGTAATTACTACATGAACACCGGATGACTGGCTTTTTTCTCAATCAAGTTGAAATTTGGATAAGAATAATTAAAAATAGTAAAATGTCGGTAACTACGTAATTTATAGGCTTCCAGATTTCCATAATGAATTAGTGTATTATTCATTAGTTTATCATAGCTCTTCTATACCTCAGCTCAGTGTTTTAGATTCAATGAAAATTCTGCCATTAATGAATTTTTCGTTCTTGGTATTTTTAGTCCCATGAGAATCTGTAAATATTGTATATGAAACATTCACATATAAAATAAAGGTAAGTGCTTTTACTTTTCTGTTTATATGTTCATTTTTTATACAAACGTATTAAATAGTTTTTTATAAATAATATGTTTTGCTTTAAAGTTAGCATCATCTTGCAATAAATTTATTTCTTACTTCCTATTTTATCTATATATATCTTGCAATGAGTTTTCAAATCGCCCTTAACAATTTACCAAATTTTTTAATCAACTATTTTAGCAATAAGTAAATGATAATAAAAATAGAAAGAGAAGAATGTTTTATTGGGTTTTGGTGATGCAAACTCGTTATTGAATGTTTCTTAACCAATGTCTGAAGTTTCATTCTGAAAACAAAGAAATCTATATCAGTTATATTATCTGTAAATTTATAAATTAATATAATATTATTTTTTTATACATTGTTTCTATTCCAATGCATCATAATTCCAAAATGGAAACTTCATACATTTACTTTGACATTATTTTGTCTCTTAGTTAGATATAGTCTCTTGTCTCCTAGACAGCCTCTATTGTCTCTTAGACAGCCTCTATTGTCTCTTAGACAGCCTCTTTTCTCTCTGAGACTGCCTCTTTTGTCTCTTAGACAGCCTCTATTGTCTCTTTGACAATTGTTTTTATACAATTTTTGTTGACATCGTTGAAAAATTTCGAAAAAATTATTTGCGTGAAATACTTAAGTAGATATAATTAATGTGAGAGTGCTTTTATGATCGATCAATATAATTATTTAATAAAATATAAATACCTATTCGGAGCTTTTGCCGATGCCAACATAAATTGCAATGCCTCCTAGGCACTCTTTTTTCTTGTCTCTTAGACATATTTTGTCTCTTAGACAGCCTCTATTATCTCTTAGACAATTCTTTTTGTGAAATTTTTGTCGACATCGTTTAAACGTAAAAAAATTATTTTGCAAAATGTTTTTAACTAGAGATATTTATAACTTCTCTTATGTGTGAATGTGTTATTAGATCCATTTGATCAATGTATTATTAAAAAAAATGGAAATATCTATTAAATGTTTTCGACGATACCTACAGAAATTTCAATGCCCCCTAGGCACTTTTCTTGTCTCTTATACAGTCTCTTTGTCGTCATGACAATTTCTTTTTTCTTTTAATTAGAGTTTACATCTTTGAAAGTAATGAAAGTTTTCCTTCCTCTGTATTGTCTCTCCTGAAAATATTTTAAATGCAGTTTTAATATTAAGCCATAAAATGTTCTTTTACTTAAATTAAATGAATAAGAAATTATAAACCAAAATATTTGAAAAAATTCCGTAAATAAACTTTTAAAACTTTCAATGATGCAAGTCCAAATTTGAATGCTTCTGAAATTCCACATTTTAGACTTATTTCATATGATAATATTCTGGCCTTCGAGATACTATTTCTTAACTAGTATATTCCCTGTTTAATTTATTATTTCTTTATTCTTTCATTTTAGTTTTAAGGGCTTTTGTATATTTGAAGCGCATATTTTTATATACGTAGCTATTTGATGATAAAATACAGGCGACAGTTCAATAAAAAGATACAAGAACATTTAAATATAAATCCTCGTAGTCCATTATCAAACTGCCATCTGTACACTCGGCTACTTTAACATAAAGTTGTACCATTTATGCGCGCCTTGCATGCCCTTTTTTTCAACTTAAACATTATTCTTACAACCACGTGATCACAATTAACCATTTACATCAGAAACAGATTGCTTTTACTTCCGAGCTCATCGGATTTTTTTACAATAGGACACATACCTATTCTTTTACACCTTATTGTACCTCATACATAATTTGCAAGTAAATGTTGATGGAGGTGTTAATTTTCTTCTTTTCTTTTGTTTTCCAATCATTAATGGCAACAATTTTTCTTCTTCATCGCTATTCATTTCTGCTTTATAAATACAATCTGCATGAATGAACCTACTACACCTTCTGCATTTTAAACATATGTTTGCCATATTTTCTGATCGCAATAGTAAATGATATGCAATTTCGGTACGGTAGGTCAGTGCATTCCATTTCGGATCAAATGGTTTTTGATTTCCTATACAATGTAAGTAATAAATTACGTACACACCACAACTATAACCATCATTGTTTGGTTGAAATGGTCGTTCTTTTAATATAAGATTTTTCCAATTTATATTTTTTAAACTCTTGAATGATTCTGAGCCGCTGTACTGTATGAAATTTTGCAAAGCTTCAAAAACTCGATTGTTGTCGGTTTCGGTTCCATATGGATCTAATAAAGTCAACGTTTCCTTTTCGGTATCAACTACTAGTAGGCGCCAGTGATCTTCATACACATATGGCATTAATAGTTGACCATTTATACGCTTCTTTATTTTACAAATCGTTCTTGATTTGTTAATCCTTTTGTCACTGTAAGTTCCTAGAATTAACGAAGTGTCATCAGTACTTATATATGTTGTATCTTCCCACTCGTCAATACAGGCAGCCACAAAAGAATCTATCACTATACCATTAATCCATCTACGATCTCCAAGTGATGAAAATTGATTGGCTGTTAATTCAAATATACTGAACGACAGAAATTTATTTGACTGATATCGGCCTACCGTTAGTGTACTCGAATTAGATTTCATATAGTACTCTATGTCTTCTACCAATCCATTATAGAATTTTTGAAATTCTCGTGGTTTTTTGCTAGACGATATATTTTCAAGTTCAGTAAAGCCATCATCATTAACATATTTGCATTTTGCATCTAACTTTTCTTCATTTGTACTTTCCGTTTCTATCTGTATGGGATCTTTTATTGACAAATCCTCTTTCTCAAATTTAAGATTTGTCGATTGTTGTAAATATTCCTTTTTCATCACTGCATCCATCATGATGTTGTTTGCAAGTTTTTCCTCGTCATTATTGTCGGTTCTAATATGATCAATTTTTTGGCGTAGTTTTTTTAATAATGGGGTATTTATATGTCCCACGGAACGTTTTCGACCGACACTACTTTTTCTTTGCCACTGTTCTTGAATGAAAGGACTTGGCTCATGTTCAGCATAACTTACTTTTTCCTTGGATTCCATTTTTTCTTTTTTACCACTATCATCCTTTTCTTCTGTCTCTGACTTTACTTTTCTCTTATTTGCTGATGATTTTTTGATTTGTTTCATTTTTTCTTTGTTCTCGGTATCTCTACTACTTTTTTCTACAACTGTATTAGAACTTGTTTCAGGATATTTACTTTTTTCGCCACGTTTTCCTTTTAAATTTACATTCAATAGTACTCTGGCTAAGGCTGCATCTCGCTCTAATTCTAATTCTCGAATCCTATCAGCTATTGACGAGTTTGTTATGCCTTTAAATGTTAAAGCTTTCGTTACTCTAAATGTAGTTTCTATGTAAACATTACTGAGTCGTGATATTTCAATATTAATTAAATCTAAACCTAATGAACTCCATAATTTTACATATGGCATCCATCTTATAACCAAATGTTCTGCAAGCTCTGGAGCAAAGAATTTATTGTTTTCCTCTTCAAGTGTATACTTTTCTTTTTCCAACTCACTCTTAACTTGCTCGTACAGTTTATTGTATCTTTTGAAAAATGGCGAATTTCTGTAAATAGCATCACTTTTCTCCTCCTCGTAGAGAACCATATCATCTTCTTCAATATCATCTTGTAATTTTATTTCGCTTAATTCCTCGGCATTCCTTTTAACACGATTAGTCACAACAACAATGCTATTGTTTGCAGATTTTTGTTTTGGTGACATGAATAATCTCACAATATGCTGAAATAATTCGTCCATGTCCGTGATATTTCTGCAAAGACTTATTAATTGTATACACTCTATTAATACAGATTTAAATTCTTTATATTCTTTAGCCTCTACTTTACCACTTTCCACTTTATGTTTATATTTATTGTCTATGGTTTTGGCTACAATTTTCGAAAAGTGCGCAATGCATATTTTAATTAATATTAAATCCTTTGGTGGGGCAATATCTTTGACACAGTAGTCATACATTATGTCCAAATACGCATTTATTGTTTTAAAATTCCAAGCTTGCGAAATTGAATGAATAAATGGCCAAGACCAGTCTACCACAACAGCATGTACAACTGGCCATTTGCGCTTTAGTTTTTCGACAGCAAAGTCTTTGTACATTTTTAACAAGTGACTTATTTGTACTATCCCATGAGATTCTGTGATCATGTCAAACAATTTTACAATCTCATAATCTAGTTTTACAACACCACTGTAAAATATCTTTTTACACTTTAAATCTTGAGGTCGCCGAACAATAGACCCAGTTGCATCCAGGTGTAAAATAAATTTTTCGCCCTTACCAACAAGATCAAGTTCCGCTTCTCTGTACATTATTGCTGATAAAGGTAGGCTTACTTGCCTCAAAAATGGATCTGCCAATTTCTGATGTTGTATATACAATTCAAATAAATCCGATAAATCATAGGATTTTAATTTTAACCGCTCATTGCATTTATCTTCCGATTTAGCTTTAAATACTACACTATCCTTCCTTACATCTTGCATATATCCGTCATTGACTAAATCAACTGATGTATTTTTTATAATTTCATCCTGAAACTTTTTAACACTACGATCTCGTAGTTGGATTTGCCACTCTCTTCTTTCCTCACCTTTCAAATGCCTATATACCTTTAACTTTTCATGAATTATTTTAATTTCATCGGCACTAGTTATATTAATATATGCTATGGGTTCATCTGTGTGATCAATTTTAAAACAGAATGATTGATCATGTTGAGCTGATTTACATTTAGTGTATGTAACAAGTTCATGATTTCGATTTGGGCGAATGGATCCATAGAAACTTAGAGTACACGTGCACCTCACGTCGTCTGATGCCATACAATGTTCTATCACGTATCTAACTCGATCTGTGCTTATAATTCTGGTTGATTTATCTTTTAAATCTGAAGACGGAAATTCATATCTTCCAATATCTACTTTAAATTTCTTTTCCGCTTTACCTCTTTTCAAATTTACACTAGCCGAGCTATCATCGCTTGTATTAAAATCATAAATATCGTCAGTTGGGTTTTTATCTATAACATTCTTATATTTTTTATTTAGATTTTCATCTATTTTAATTGGAATTTCACCGTTAGACATATTCTTGGATTTATTTGCGTCACGTTCACGCACTTGTTTCACATTTATATCTTTCTTCATCGCTGGCTTTCTTATTCTTGTATTATATTTTTTTTTATTTGATTTGCCTTTACTTTTTGTGAAGTTCTTTAAAAATGTTTTAAAATCTGGATCAGTGCTATCTTCTGAATCATCTTCACTTGTTTGTCCATTTAAATAAAATTGTTTATCTTCTGTCTCTATGACTTCCCTGACTTTTTGCTCAGATTTGATTGCAATTTTACCAGTTTTTTTATCTGCACCTTTAATATCGCTACTAATATCATCAGTCAGGTAGGCATTCGTATTTGTCATATTTACAGGATTTTCATATTCATCCATAATAGCGAACGGTCTTTTACGAAATCTGATTTCACTACTTTCTGAGCTTTTGCTTTTTTCATCTGCACTAACATCGGTACTAGAACTAACAACCTTATTATGTTCATCATGTTCTTCTTCAACGTTTACTCCTGTTAGACATTTTTCATGGTCTTGTTTCTTGGTTATGTTGATATCATGAAAGCCAAAATCGTTATTGCTACTGCTTTCCTTATCAAAACTGTTTATATCATAATCAAAATTATCATGCATTATATCAAACGGTCTTTCAACAAATCTAATTTCAGTACTTTTTGAACTTTCATTTTTTTCATCTGCATTAACGTCGCTACTAGAACTAATAACCTTGTATTCATCATGTTCTTCTTTAACGTTTACTTTTGTTTGATATTTTTCATGTTCTTGTTTCTTGTTTATGTTGATTCCGTTTCTCTCATTTCCGTCTTTTGAAATACTGTCATCTTTCTCAAGTGAAAATATTCCTGTTTCTTTAAGTTTAACAGATTCTTCTTCAGCTTTTGCTTCTATTTCATATTTTTCAGTTTCTTGTTTTCTCATGATCTTTATTTTCTTTTCATCAAAGTTCGACTCAGTACTCTTCATTTTTTTTTCATCTAAACTACTTGCATCGTTGTCGAAATTTTTGATTTTCTTTTTTTCTCTCAAAATACTGTTATTTCTTTCCTCTGAAACTATTGCAGCATTTTCAACTTGAACACATTTTTCTTTGGCGTTTACATTAACTTGAACTTCCAGAAGATCTAGTGTATTTTTTTCAAGAATTACCCAATGACCTGATCTTCTTTTACCACTAAACATTAAGCAAAATACTTCATCTTTATCGTCATATTTCATGTTCATAACAAACTTTATTTTCTTTGAACTCACTTGACGGTATATGATCAAGTTTTTACCGTACAGACGTCTTAATACACTGACTTCATAATCCGTGCCATATTCTCCATCATTACCCATGATCTTTTTATACTCATCGAAATTCTTGTACTCGATCTCTTCACATGTACTTAAAAGCATATCTATCTCATCTTCCCAATTAGATTCTACAAAATTCACGCAGTTATTCCTGATACTTACGTGATTTTCTTCATGTTCAAATAAAATAACAGAAAAACATCTAAAAAGACAGTTTCCATCTCCAATAACATTTCTGACGTTGTATTCTGTTGTTCCATCAGTATCTATCCACTTGTTTCCTCCATCAACTTTACTTGCGCTTTTCCCTTTTGAAAATTCAACTCATATTTCATTTAAACTTACCTCGTTTAATCCTGCAGGGATACTTACTTTTTCGAAACTCATTGACTTCTCTACCTTGCTGTCATCCGCTTTAACTTGTAGCAACTCTTCTACTTTGCGCCGCAATAGAGAATTCGGTTGTTGCCACAAGTACTTCAATTTGGATAACGCTTTGGCATCACATTTAATTCTCAGAGCCTTACAAATCTATTCAAAATACGAATTTTTATGTCAATCTATATTATTATTATACTTAACATAATTGGAATTTTTCTTTTGTCAGTATCGAACCAGCTGGCTCTCTTAGAAACTTATAAAATGATATACTTAATTAGCTGAATGTAATTTGTTTTTGGATTTATCTACTACTTAGTGATAATAATTATAATTATCATAAGATTACTTATTATTATCTATAATTTTTTATTTATAATTCTTTTATAATTTATTCACTACTATGCACTGGAAGTTCGAAGTGCCCTATCATTTCAAACTACTCGATCAAAGTTCGGATATCAAGTAAAAAATTTGATTCGACTCGAGTTCGTCGAGTCGAGTTTATAGAGCAAAATAGTGCACCTCTAGTAAAAAATTACTGAAATTTATCAATACGTATTGATTAAATTTTCAGGGGAAAGACTAACACCCTTATCTATATCTATATCATTTCCAAAGATATTCCCTAAATATTAATATTTGTTACTCGTAAAGAAAATTATTTTATAAACATCAGTGTGCAGCGAACCTCCACAAGTTTACTATTTAAAAAATGACTAATGCCAATGTGTACCTAAAGCATAATTTTTTCCGTCAATTGCTTTATATAGAGAGAAAAGAAAAACAAGTTTTACTGATTTTCTTACTGTCTTTATTTGATATAATAAGCATTTTTTTTTTACAAGATGCAATAGTTTCTTACAAATAAACAAGTTTTTTTTTATAACGGACAAACAGTATTTAAATTTTTATAAAAATGCAGCACCGCGGAGATAATATTTTTGTTAATAGTAGGCACATCGTATCCAATCACATTTACCGAAAATTTAACAAGAGTTCATAGTCTAAGAAAATTGGTATTCCGTTTTTTACCATAGTCTAGCAGTTTTTTTTTTAACAACGTTTAAAAGTATATAAAATTGTCTTCAATACGTGGAGGAAATATCTAAATTTAGGCCTCTTCTGATGTCCCCCATGAGCCTTATCCTTGCATAACAGTGAGTTTTATGTGTAGTGGAACATGTTACTGGAAGTGGATTATTATATAAATAATTGCTTGACTTATAGTTAGCTAAATATAAGAGAACCATAGATGTGTCACAGTACCATAAAAGTTATGTCCGGGACTATCTCTAAAAAAAAATTAAAAAATTTTTTTAAAAGCACATCTACACATCTACAGGACAAAGTTTTTTGTACCTTAAGCCTTTCTGAATGTCAACAAAATTATATAATTATTTACTTTTCCCTTTTTAAAAAAACGATGAGCGGCGCGGCCATGTTGAAGCATCTAAAGGCTTGATTTTGATTGGTCGATAAGAAGGCGCGAGAAATTTACTGTTTGGAATTTATAAAAATGATTAAGTTCTGACTTTAAAAAAATACTTAAATAAGTTAAAAGTAAAACGTAATGAAGATAGCATACATAATCTCAAAAACAGAAAAGTACGCGCGAAGCGCGTTTGAATATCGCTTGTAAATCTAAAATTAAGAATAATTTTGTCTTTTTCCTAAACGACGACACCTTATATAAATACTGGCATCTACCTATTTGATCTTTGCAAGAATAATTATTTACACTGAAATTATTATTTTAAAAGTTACAGTTTTCTAAGGAATAATCGTTATTACTATTATAACTTCCCATAATAATTTGCTACTAGTGATAATTCAATAAATATCTGAAAATATTTAATATCAATCTTTTTTCAATCATCACATCAGCTTTACGTATTTCTTATAATTAGTAAATAAAAAATTAAATGGAATGACTGATGTTCTTTATTCACTTAGTTACTTGAATTACAATATGCATTACGTAAAACTGATGTGATGATTGAAAAAAGATTGATATTTTATATTTTCAGATATTTATTGAATTATCGCTTGTAACAAATTATTATAGGAAGTTATAATTGTAATAACGATTATTCCTTAGAAAACTGTAACTTTTAAAGTAATAATTTCAGTGTAGATAATTATTCTTGCGAAGATCAAATAGGTAGATGCCAGTATTTATAAGTGTCGTCGTTTAGAAAAAAAAAACGAAGTTATCCTTAATTTTTAGATTTAAAATGAAAATTAAATAATTTTTTTCACATTCAGAAAGGCTTAAAGAACAGGAAAACTTTCTCTTGTGTAGATGTGCCTTCAAAATTAAATATCTTTTCCAAGTTACGTCATTTAAAAAAAAGGTGAAACTTCTTATCAATCCAAAATTGATTTATAAGTGTCGACGAAAAATGATACTATTAAATTATTGAGCTTGTACATATTTTTTTTAACATTCAGAAAAACTTTGTCCTGTAGATGTGCCTTCAAAGAAATTTTTTTATTTTTTTCGAGACGTAAGAGGGAAATAACTTTTGTAGTACATATCTATGGTTCTCAGATATTTAGCTAGGTCAAGCAAATATTTATATAATCCATTTCCAGTAACATGTTCCACTACATAGAACTCGCTGTTATGCAAGGATAAGCTCATGGGACATCAGAAGAGGCCACCTAAATTTAGATATTTCCTCCGCGTACTGAAGACAATTTTATACTTTTAAATGTTGTTAAGATTGTATTGTTCGTAAGGTCTCATTCAAAAATTTAAGATAAATATTTTGGTCGTATAATTCGTCGAAAACAGTAATATTCGACAGTACTAAGAGTAATCAAATATGTAAAATATTTGTTAGTACTACCCACGGTTAATTTTAAATTACAATATCTTGAAAACTGGCTCGCAAATCATATTCAATTCAAATTTGGCAGACACGTTTATAATGATATTATTGACCTACTGACGAAATTTTATTGATCTGACATTATTTTTTACGTATAGCCCATATAACCTTAAAAAAATGCCAAAATATGGTAAAAAAACGCTATACCAATTTTTTTAGGCTATCAACTCTTGTTAAATTTTCGGTAAATGTGATCGGATACGATGTGCCTACTATAAAGAAAAATATTATCTCCGCGACGGTGCATTTTTATAAAAATTAAAATTAAATATTATTTGTCCGTTATAAAAAAAAAAATTTTGTTTTTATAATTTTCTAAAAATACGTTCTAATGAACGTGATCTCGATGCGCCTCTCTCGTCGAAGAAATCATAAATTTTTCGTGGCACACATAAAGAACATGGGTCTGAAGTTTGCATCGTTGGAATTTATTTATTTATTTAGCCAGAGTAATACATATAGTAATACAGTAATACATGTTATCATTTGCTGACTACCAGACTTACATATAATAAGTCTAGAGCAGCAAAAACATCTTAGAGAGGTAGTCAATGCTACCTGTACATATAGGTCTGGTAAATGCAACGAAATAATTTTTTACAATTAATTAAAGTTACTTTTGGCAGTAAAAAATTTCTTTTTTCTACACACATTTTCTTGAAGTAATTCCTGGTGTCCCTCTAACGAAATAAAGATTTCAATTTGAAAAAAAAATTAAATAGGAAAAATGTTGTAACGCATTCGCTCACGGCTTACTCGCAAATTGAAGTAAAAAAAATGTGTGTGGTATAATAATATAATGAAAGAAAATATTTTAAGATACGTATTATAGAAAAAAAAGTTTCAAGCGAAGATTGAACTTTATTTCCAAAAGATTATAGAACAAAAGTAGCTGCGCGATATTTATAGCGGCCACGGCTACAAGTTTTTTAGTTTTAAATTCACGTATTTGCAGTTTTAAATTCACGTATTTGAAATTCCGAACGTTCATAATGAACGAAATATTAACTTATAGTTTCTAATTTTGGTTAGAATTTTTCGGAGTCGTTTAGTAGTAACGGCAAGAGTGACAAGTGAAAAGATACAGTAGTTATTATCATTTTTGAAATATATTAAGTATAGCCAACTTCTGCTAAATCTGAAAATGGCAAAAATCTTTCGTTCACTATGAACGTTCGAAATTTAAAGCACCTTTAAATTCCGTTTATTTGCGTTTCTAATTTCCGTTAAATTTGCGTGTTGTAAACAATTTCGAGCGGCGGCGATTGTCAGGCTCCTCGCCAAGGTAGTTGGGAGTATCTAAACAGAGCCGGCTAGCGCGCGGCGCGCCGAGCCGCTCGAACATACGCGCAGTGCATGTGCACCGAGCCATCTTCTCCCGATTCTCCCGCTCCGCACCGTACGCGCTGGCAAACTCTCTATATACGTCTCGGTTGCCAGCCCTGCGTTAGCGCAGCCCAACGCAGGACGGCGCGCCGCGTAACGTATGACTGTAAAAATTACGACAAACTATACTCTATGCGCTGAGACAGAGGTCGTCCCACTGTTTGCACTTTAAACATTATTTAAAGTAATGGTTTCAATGCGATTCCAGATATTTTTGTTCGAGTTGAAAAATGAAAAATTATTTTCTACTCCCTCGTGTGGACTCAAATCACAAATATGAATTAAATCATTGAAACGAAAATAAATATTCATTATTTCTAAGGAAGATTACATGAATTATTTATGTGCGCGTTCCAATGATTTTCATCATGAACATATTTGAAATCAAAATCTGTTGGTGTACATTTGAGATTACAGAACATGAGGAGAAAAGAACTGGTTTTTAATTTTTACATAGTTCAGGAAAGAATATCTGGAATTATATCTAAACCTCTATTGATATATTATTATTTTGTATTTAAAGCTGACATACCTACATCATAAAACTTTTACAATTTTTTATTAAGTTGCACAGCACCATTGTATCTTCAGTCCCATGATTAAGTAGCTGTTATTATTGCTCTTATTATAGTGTTTCTTTTAAATATCAAGTAATTCAATAGCTTAGTCTGGTTGTCAAATTAAATTAAGTAGCTATTATTACAACCTTCATTAATACTTAATCCTTTTATTTATTGATTTATATATTTAATTGTGCTATTGAATTACTTAATATTTACAAAAAATTTATAATAAGAGCAATTAAATAGCCCAAGTGTGAATATAGAGATGAAGGTATAAAGGTTGTAATAACAGCTACTTAATCATGGATCTGAAGATTACAATGTTGCTGTGTAAAGAAATAAAAAAATGTAAAAGTTTTTTGATATAGATATGTCAGCTTTAAACACAAAATAAATAATAATGTAAAGTTAAATGTTTGAGATATAGTTCCAGATACTCTTTCCTTGAACTATGTAAAAATTAAAAAATAATTTCTTTTCTCTTTGGTTCTGTAATCATAAATTATACACCAACAGATTTTGATTATTTGATTACAAATATGTTCATGATGTAAATCATTGGAACGCACAGAAATAATTCATATAATCTTCCTTATAGATAATGAATATCTCTTTATGCTTCAATGGTTTAATTCATATTTGTGATTTGAGTCCACACGAGGGAGTAGGAAATAATTTTTCATTTTTCGACTCGAACAAAAATATCTGGAATCGCATTGAAACCATTACTTTAACCCTTTCGTGCATATAAGGAACTGACAATCATAACGTTTCTGAAACTAGAAAATTTCGGTGTCCGGCATCGAGCTGAATCCAAATCTGGAGTCAGATTTTCGAAATTATAATAATTGGGCCCAATACCGAGGGGGCCCACTCTCAAAATGCAAAGTTTTGAAAAATAAAAAATACCATCGTATTCTACACAAAATTTTAAGAAGAAATCATTCTTGTCATTTTTTTGATAAGACACACCAATTTCGAGTAAAAAATATTGAATTTCTAGGATATCGGACCCCTGAGTAAAAGCAGATGTATGTTTTATCATCCCGTGCATACAAGAGACTCAAACACCAAACCAAGCGAAATAAAGTCTTTCTATGGAGTTTTGGGGTAGCTGATGATGAATCTGGGGTCATATTTTCGAAATTATAATAATTGGGCCCAATACCGAGGAGGCCCAATCTTAAAATTGAAAATTTTGAAAAACAAAAAATACCAACGTATTTTGCGTAAAATTTCAAGAAGAAATTGTTTTTATCATTTTTCTGATTAGACATTACATCGGTAAATTTAGTGGAAAATCTTTTGAAGAAGCAAATTTACTCTGTTGGTACGGTTAGAAGTAATAGAAAGGGTCTTCCTGGTATGATGAAAAATAAAGATAAAATGAAAAGAGGTGAATATGACTATATGACAAAAGGACACGTCGCAGCTATCAAATGGATTGATAAAAAACCAGTAACACTCCTTGAAACTGCTTACGATCCAAAACAAACTGTGGAAATAAAAAGAAAAATGAAAGATGGTACAAAAGTTGATTTTCCTTGTCCAGTCGGCATCAAAATTTATAAGGAAATTATGGGTCGTGTTGACAAATTCGACCAATTGAGAGAAAGATACATGATTGGTAGAAGATCAAAAAAATGGTGGCACCCCGTAATGTATTACCTTATTGACATGGCTATTATCAACTCATATTTATCATTTCAAATTTATAAAGGCTACAATTGTGAAGATCAATTGAGTTTTCGAAAACAGTTGATAGATCAATTCAATGGGAGAAAGAGAATGCGACAAACTAGATAGATACATATAACCAATATTGCGCGAAAAAAGAAATAAAAAAGTTACGCAACAAATGATAAAAAACATTGAAACATCGATTTCACCTGACCGACTCGACCGACTGATTTGAGTGACATGACTGACTGACTTGACCGATGCATGTCAAAGTCCTAACTTCAACCTTCCCGTGGTGGCATGCGTTAGTACGTAATTTAATTTTTTTTACCGAACCAATGGAGTGGGCAACGAAATATATCACAGTGATTTTATTTCCTTTCCTATCATGTACCGACTGACTTTTTATAATGTTAGACGAAGCACCAGGATAAACTTTTTCACAAAATTTTACGTAAAATAGTGTGATAATTTTTGTTTTCGAAAATTTTGGATTTGGGTACTGGGCCCAAACATTAGAATTTCGGAAATCTCACACCAGATTCATCATCAGCTACCCCAAAAATCCGTAGAAAGACTTTATTTCGCTTGGTTTGATGTTTGAGTCTCTTGTATGCACAGGATGATAAACATACATGAGCTTTTGTTCTGGGACCCAATATCCTACACGTTCAATAATTTTTTACTCGAAATTGGTATGTCTAATCAGAAAAATGATAAAAACAATTTCTTCTTGAAATTTTACGCAAAATACGTTGGTATTTTTTGTTTTTCAAAATTTTCAATTTTAAGATTGGGCCTCCTCGGTATTGGGCCCAATTATTGTAATTTCGGGAATATGACCCCAGATTCATCATCAGCTACCCCAAAACTCCATAGAAAGACTTTATTTCGCTTGGTTTGATGTTTGAGTCTCTTGTATGCACGGGATGATAAAACATACATCTGCTTTTACTCAGGGGTCCGATATCCTAGAAATTCAATAATTTTTTACTCGAAATTGGTGTGTCTTATCAAAAAAATGACAAGAATGATTTCTTCTTAAAATTTTGTGTAGAATACGATGGTGTTTTTTATTTTTCAAAACTTTGCATTTTGAGAGTGGGCCCCCTCGGTATTGGGCCCAATTATTATAATTTCGAAAATCTGACTCCAGATTTGGATTCAGCTCGATGCCGGACATCGAAATTTTCTAGTTTCAGAAACGTTATGATTGTCAGTTCCTTATATGCACGAAAGGGTTAAACATTATTTAAAGTAATGGTTTCAATGCGATTCCAGATATTTTTGTTCGAGTTGAAAAATGAAAAATTATTTTCTACTCCCTCGTGTGGACTCAAATCACAAATATGAATTAAATCATTGAAACGAAAATAAATATTCATTATTTCTAAGGAAGATTACATGAATTATTTATGTGCGCGTTCCAATGATTTTCATCATGAACATATTTGAAATCAAAATCTGTTGGTGTACATTTGAGATTACAGAACATGAGGAGAAAAGAACTGGTTTTTAATTTTTACATAGTTCAGGAAAGAATATCTGGAATTATATCTAAACCTCTATTGATATATTATTATTTTGTATTTAAAGCTGACATATCTACATCAAAAAACTTTTACAATTTTTTATTAAATTGCACAGCACCATTGTATCTTCAGTCCCATGATTAAGTCGCTGTTATTATTGCTCTTATTATAGTGTTTCTTTTAAATATCAAGTAATTCAATAGCTTAGTCTGGTTGTCAAATTAAATTAAGTAGCTATTATTACAACCTTCATTAATACTTAATCCTTTTCTTTATTGATTTATATATTTAATTGTGCTATTGAATTACTTAATATTTACAAAAAATTTATAATAAGAGCAATTAAATAGCCCACGTGTGAATATAGAGATGAAGGTATAAAGGTTGTAATAACAGCTACTTAATCATGGATCTGAAGATTACAATGTTGCTGTGTAAAGAAATGAAAAAATGTAAAAGTTTTTTGATATAGATATGTCAGCTTTAAACACAAAATAAATAATAATGTAAAGTTAAATGTTTGAGATATAGTTCCAGATACTCTTTCCTTGAACTATGTAAAAATTAAAAAATAATTTCTTTTCTCTTTGTGTTCTGTAATCATAAATTATACACCAACAGGTTTTGATTATTTGATTACAAATATGTTCATGATGTAAATCATTGGAACGCACAGAAATAATTCATATAATCTTCCTTATAGATAATGAATATCTCTTTATGCTTCAATGGTTTAATTCATATTTGTGATTTGAGTCCAGATGAGGAAGTAGGAAATAATTTTTCATTTTTCGACTCGAACAAAAATATCTGGAATCGCATTGAAACCATTACTTTAAATAATGTTTAAAGTAATGGTTTCAATGCGATTCCAGATATTTTTGTTCGAGTCGAAAAATGAAAAATTATTTCCTACTCCCTCGTGTGGACTCAAATCACAAATATGAATTAAATCATTGAAACGAAAATAAATATTCATTATTTCTAAGGAAGATTACATGAATTATTTGTGTGCGCGTTCCAATGATTTTCATCATGAACATATTTGAAATCAAAATCTGTTGGTGTACATTTGAGATTACAGAACATGAGGAGAAAAGAAATGGTTTTTAATTTTTACATAGTTCAGGAAAGAATATCTGGAATTATATCTAAACCTTTATTGATGAATGAATATTTCTTTATGCTTCAATGGTTTAATTCATATTTGTGATTTGAGTCCACACGAGGGAGTAGGAAATAATTTTTCATTTTTCGACTCGAACAAAAATATCTAGAATCGCATTGAAACCATTACTTTAAACATTATTTAAAGTAATGGTTTCAATTCGAATCGAAAAATGAAAAATTATTTCTTACTCCCTCGTGTGGGCTCAAACCATAAATATGAATTAAACCATTGAAGCACAAAGAAATATTCATTATCTATAAGGAAGATTACATGAATTATTTCTGTGCGTTCCAATGATTTACATCATGAACACATTTTTAATCAAAACCTGTTAGAGCATTTTTTTAATTTTGTTATAAATAAAAATGCATTTCAGATTCCACAACACAAGGAAAAAAAATATTTTTTGTTTTTAATTTTCATATTATGGAAAACTTTGACAGTAATTTATGCCCTTTTTTATACTAAATTTACAAGAAATGGAATCTTTGAAATGAGATTTATTTATAAGCTGCATAGCGTATATATTTAGGCATTTAGTTTTAAAAATCCCAATTATGTTAATTTAAAAATAAAAAACTCTGTACTCACCTTTTCACTGAGGGTATTTTTGGCCGTGTTTAGCGTGACATGATTTAAGTCACTTACATTTTCCACGATTTTTGCAGCTATCGCAGAAATCGATGGAAAATCGTTTTTCCCACGCATATTGCAAAAAGAAATTTTCAAGTATTGAGAAGAATAACTTTTGTAATATATTAATTTAAAAAAACGAATTAAAAAAAACAAATAGCCCCAATTGAACGAATTGGAAAAAAAGAATAAAACAAAATAATTTACAAAAAGTAAATTTATAGCTCGAAAGCACCTTTTTACGGGATTGAAAAAGACGAATAGCACAAAATATTTTGTAATAAGTAAATTTATACCTAGCATGAATGCACCTTTTTACGGGAACGAACGAAATGAGTTGATGCTTGTCTAGGGAGTTTTATATATAAACGTCTTCGCTAGCTGCTGAAAGAACAGAAGAGCAGCGCCTTTCCGCGACCGGTGAGAGGACCGGCAGCGGTCATATACACATATGTTATAGGCATAAGAAGTATAGACCGCTCATGTCGCTGCTTCGAGCGGCCAAACATTTGAAAGAGAGATACACACTATAGGGAGTGGTGGGGCCCGAAAGCAGTCTCTTTCTAATGTTTGGCCGCTCGAAGCAGCGACATGCGTGGTCTATAATTCTTATGTATATGTATACACACACGAGGCCGAGTGACGCAAGCTCTTTACTCCGTGCATAGGTGAGAACATCCGTAAAGAAAAATCGAAATAAGTATAACTTGTAATTGTTTTATCTCTTAAGATGTTTAAAAAAACACAGATTACAAAACATTTAACCATAAGTTATTCTGATCAGAATCTGATGGGCAACGATTAGTAGTTGCAGTTTCATAGCCTCTAAATGTATTAATTAAAAAAAATTTGATCTCCCATATACTAAATTAAACTCTTTTTATACATGTTTATTAATATATTTTATGCAATGTATCATATAAAATAAAAATTTTGATTCATTTTTTGATAATATTCGATACTCTTTACATATATGGGATGTAAACACGAAATAAGCAGGTTAAAAAAATATTAAAATCGCTCAAAATTTTTTTACTTTTACTTTTTTGTGAAAAAAAGAAAACATGTTCCTAAAATTTTAGATCGACATTTGCATAAACAAAAAAGCTATGTAATATTGAAAATTCAAATTTTTTTCAATTTTTGGTTAAAATCCAACATTTACCATTTCCTTACTAAAAAATTTGTAACTTTTTGTATACAAAATTGATTGGAAAAAAGTTTGCATTTTATCTGTGGAATGTGCCAGTATTTATTTTATTACCCTTTTTGAAAATCTCTGATTGGCTGGTTTTTTATATACCTTTATCGAAGAATATTGAGACTGCGGTTTAAAATTTTTTGTTCGACAAAATTTTTTTTAATTCTTCTTTTAAAACTCTCCAAAACGCTTTTTTAACCAAAGTTGGCCAAGCGAATTGAAAAAAGTTATGAGTTTTTGAAATATCAAGAAAAAAACCAATAATTAGCATTTGATAATATATGGTTGCTTTAGAAACTTAATTCATACATCTTATCATCAAATCACTTAATTTTGTTAGAACATTGAATAGAACATACAACATCTCTTTTCAATAAGCTTGTACAATAAGTCTTATAGTAATTATCAATTATAATTTACATTCATTTTTAATTTTATGAATATTAGTTAAAAACTAATACACATTTCATACCTGCTTAAAATTGCATCTGATAATTACCCGGTTGAAAAGGTCTGCTAAAACCAGATAAAAAGTGTGCAGAAATCTTATAAAATATAAATACCCCCGAATCTGCAAATTTGTATTAGTTTTTATCAGATCATTTCAACCGGATAATCTATTATGATGTGTGCATAAATTAGGTGACAAACAGTTTTACAATTTTTATTATTTACAAGTTGTACATTCCAATACCAGATAAATGCTGCTTAATTATATTTATAAATAAAATATAAATTTCTTATCAGAACTATGCATCGTACAATTTTTATTACGTACATACCTAGCTATTTGTTCTGATAAATAATTATTAAATATTTCATTTCAAGCATACTCTGAAAGCATGCATAAAAATTGACAGTTTATTAAAAAGATACTTTTCTATTTTCTCATATAAAAAGGATGAGTATCGCAACAAAATAATGTTAGATGTAGGTATGATATTTCAAGTAATATAAATTTATTTTCAATGAACCATTCAACTTGATTATTATTTATTTGGTATAATTTATGGATATATTTTAACATAGTAAAGCTTTGGGAATATTTTTGTGCAGCATTAACAGTGAACAAAGAGAAAGCATGTGAAAAAGATGAAAAACTATTGATTTTAAAGGATAATATGATTATTCGAAAAGTAATAATAAAATATATTATAGATTTCAATAATTTATAGATTAAATTGTAGATGACATAGTTAAGCATAATAAAAATTGTACAAAGCATAGTTCTGATAAGAAATTTATATTTTATTTATAAATAATTAAGCAGTATTGGAATATACATTGTAAAACTGTTTGTCACCTAATTTATGCACACATCATAATAGATTAGCCGGTTGAAATGATCTGATAAAAACTAATACAAATTTGCAGATTCGGGTGCAAATAAGATTTCTGCTCACTTTTTATCTGGTTTTAGCAGACCTTTTCAAACGGGCAATTATTAGATGCAATTTTAAGCAGGTATGAAATGTGTATTAGTTTTTAACTAATATTTATAAAATTAAAAATGAATGTAAATTATAATTGATAATTACAATAAGGCTTATTGTACAAGCTTATTGAAAAAAGATGTATGTTCTATTCAATGTTCTAACAAAATTAAGTGATTTGATGCATTACATAAGATGTATGAATAATATTAAGCTCTAAAGCAACCATATTAATTAAATGCTAATTATTGTTTTTTTTTCTTTATATTTCAAAAAATCATAACTTTTTTCAATTCGCTTGGCCAACTTTATTTAAAAAAGCGTTTTGGAGAGTTTTAAAAGAATTAAAAAAAATTTTGTCGAACAAAAAATTTTAAACTGCAGTCTCAATATTCTTCGATGAAGATATATCAAAAACCAATCAATCAGAGACTTTCAAAAAGGGTAATGAAATAAATACTGCCACATTCTACAGATAAAATGCAAACTTTTTTCCAATCAATGTTCTATACAAAAAGTTTCAAATTTTTGAGTAAAAAAATGATAAATGTTGGATTTTAACCAAAAATTGCAAAAAATTTGAATTTTCAATGTTGCATAGCTTTTTTATTTATGGAAATATCGATCTAAAATGTTAGGAACATTTTTTTTTTTCATAAAAAACTAAAAGTAAACAAATTTTGAGCGATTTTAATATTTTGACTTGCTCACTTCATGTATGGGTCTGAAGTTTACATCATTGGAATGCAACGAAATAATTTCATACAATTGATAATAGTACATTTCGACACGGGTGCGGAAGGTGATTATTTAGCTTCGCTCGTGCGAAAAACGTCACATGAGCTAAAAAGCTTCTTACGCACCAGTTTCGAACCGTATTTAATACCACGAGAGTCGAATAATCATATTAAAGTTATGATTTTGAGGTTAGAGTGGTATAAAATTATTAAATAATGGAACTATCATCTAAACCTCTGTTATAAAGTTATTTTATAACATACAACACTAAATCTACACCTAAAATTAATGTTAATTAGTATAACCTTAAATTAAAATAAATTATTTTGTTATTTCGTTGCACTCCAACTCCATTAATATTTCGTAGAAAATGTGGTTATTCGGCGGAAGAAAAAATGTTACGGAACAACCGCCGCCGCCACCACTATCGTCACCACCGCCACCATCGCCACCACCGTCAACGCTGCCATCGCTGTCAACGTCATCGTCAACGTCGGTAGTGTGGATGCGGGTACATCGGAAGAGGACGGATACAGGGGAAGAGTACGACTGGGTGCCCTTCTCAGAAGTGGATTCGTCGCAGCACCAAGCCCCACTGCAGGAAACTGCGAACTCCTCTTCTGAGCCGCCGATGGCATACTCCTCGCACCGTGGTAAACTTTAGTCCTCTCTTTAAAAAATGATAGCCGGAAAATATTTAGACTTGATGTGATTGGTTATTTGAAAAAAGCGCAAAAATATATGAATATTTTTAAATTAAAAATGTATTAGCTTTGAATTTTGAAAATCAAGTATTTATAAAACTACTTACTAAATAATTAAAATAGAATTGCTTAAAAATAGAATTGCTTAAAAAATGTATCTAGTTATCTTATCATTTAAAGTAAATGATTGTCAAAAACAGTGTTCATAGCCTCAAAAACAGAATAATGCGCGCGAAGAGCGCGTTTTTTAATTTTGCTAGTCGATTGAAAATGGGTAGGGGAACAGAAATGGCTAGTTACTGGAAACAAGTGTAACACTTTTTTTTTGTCAATCATGTGATAGTTTACCGTGATATAAACACAATTTAGTTGTTTTGGCAATGTTTGCAATTGGAGTGCACCGAAAATAAAAAAAAAATCGTTTTTACTTCGCAATTATATTAATTTTTTTTAATTTTGCATGTGTATTTAATGTGTTGTAGCATAAACAAACTTTTTTGAATAAGGATTTTTTAATATAATTTGCATTGTTCAAGTATCTTTAGTTAATTACAAAAAATTATTTCGTTGCGTATCAACGGTGTAAGTTTCAGATCCATAAATAATTTTACTCATACATAGAGAAAAGAAAATCTTTACATCTAACTAGCCATTACTTTGAAAACTATAAGCAAGTAGTACTTTCCACAAAACCCAAATTATGTACACTGAGAAAAATGATGTATTAAAAATTACTATAATATATAGGAACGTGGGGTGGGGACAAATCTCAAATACTAAAATTATTACTATATTTTATAGTAAAAATTACTATGTACATAGCAATTTTTATTATGTATATATCAATTTTTACTATAAAATATAGTAAAAATTTTGGTATTTGAGATTTGTCCCCACGTTCCTATATATTATAGTAATTTTTAATACATAAAATTTTTCTCATTGTAAATTATTATAAAATATTTCATCTCATTAACTTCTCCTCGTTTTAATAGAAAATATCCGTTTTTTCATATTTATTTCACATTTCTTAATAGTTAAGAAATATGATTTCACCCACATTATTAAAATAAATTTACTCGATAGTTCGCAAATTACTATGGGGGGAATCGAAATAATTTTAATAAAATAACTAATAACGTTTAATAACATTATTTTAAAATAACTAATAACGTTTAATAAAATTATTTTAAAATAACTAATAATAACGTTTAACAATTGAATATTTAGTTTAAAGGGAAGAAAAGCTGCATCAAATCTATGCGGCCTTTATTATATGGCGTGGGAGAAAGAACGTCACATCTAATATCCGAATATCCGAGGTCATTCAGGGGGTTTTTCGAACCGCTGATTTCGATTTTGAGATCTATTTTAGTGTACAATGTAACGCACATGCGCAGTAGACGATTTTTGTGCAAATTAAAGCCTTTTAAGCTAATCTGAGGGTAACCAGGAGGTTTTTCGAATCGCCGAGCTCGTTTCCGAGGTCTATTTTTACATATGACTACACGCGCATACCCAGGAGACCATTTTTCTGCAAATCATAGCCTTTAGCGCGAATCTGGGGGAGTTCTAGGGGATTTTTCGAGTCCCTGAACTGGATTTTTAGGTCTATTTAAGTCTATGACGGCACGCGCATGCCCAGGAGTCGATTGCATCGCATATACTTTAATAGACCTCGGAAACGAGCTCACCGACTCGAAAAACCCCCTAGGTCCTGAGATTCGCACTGAAACCTTTGATTTACGCAAAAATTGGCTCCTGGGTATGCGCGTTTCATTGTACACTAAAATAGAGATTTCAAAATCTAAATCAACGAGTCGAAAAACCCCCTCGATGACGTCGGATATAAATTATATATTTAAAAAAAAAATATAGTTTTCGTAATTTTTTATAATTAAAAAAAGATTTTTTACTATCAAAAAACGTGTCTTAATAGTAAGGAATTCATAACTTCAATATATGAACACTTCTCGAACGAATCATTTCTTAACTGTTAATGAATTGGTTTAACTATAAATGAACATCTATTTGTCCGTATCCAAACGTCCGTTCGTTAATAGTTGATGACGCGTTTTAACAGTATATTTTCTTTTCTCTGTGTATAGATTTTAAAAAGCGTTATACTTATAGGTAAAAAATCGAAATACATTTTGTTTACCATTTTCATTCAATCTACACTGACTAACCAAAGCATGATTTTAATTTATTCCAGGGCAGACATATTATGAACAATCGCTACCCACGTACCCTCATCCATCGCTGCCGACGTATGCTCAACCGCAGCATTACCAACCACCGCCATGCACTCATCAGTGTGCTCAGTGCAAGCAGGGGCCCTCTGCGCCGACTAGCTACACACGCCAAAATAACAACCCGTAAATATAAAAATCACAAAACACACCGAAAGAAATGTTTTAATAAAATTTATAATTGAGAAAAATTACTATATTTTGTGTAGTAATGGTCGAACATACGTGCATTATGCAGAATTTTTATAATAATAATAGAAATAATTAATATTTTGAATTTGTATATTTTAATTTTTTGAAGTTTTAGCTCAATCATCATAAAATTTACTATTTTGGATACCAAAAATTTGTATGATTGCAGTTGGTCCGAGCGTTGCTATACAAAATATAGTTATTTTCTTATTTTTATAATAAATTTTACGAGAACATTTGTGCTAGGTGACGCCCTCATCACTTTTGACAAACTCGACTCGGGCATGCATCATGCATTTTCAAAAAAATTTTCAATTATTTTCAGATCACACAGAGATATTAATTATTATTGTTAAGAATGGAGGGACACACACGGTCTTTCAAATGACCACACCGGCTAACGTGAACAGTAACAATCTTTATTGAGAAGACCCAATCTCCAGTACAGCTCTCACTCTTTACAACCGCTACACGCGGAGGACGGCGGACGAGAGAGCTCCCGCTTCGGCCGCTCGCTCTCGCTAGCTTGCGCCTCGCTATACGCGAGATGGCGCTACGTATTCATTCTCTCTCATACGTCGACATAAATGTACCTTATATTCTAACACGCCTCCTTACATTTATGTTTCTCGCAATTACAATAGTCTTGAAATTAAATTCAATAAACTTCTCAAATTTTCAAATCTTACTCGTCCAAGAGCCTTTGTCAAAATATCTACTAAATTTTTTCTGAACTTACTTTTACAATGTCTTATTAATTTTAAATTTTTCTATTGATATACTTTTCATAAAATTCAAGTTTTCTCTTCTTTTACAACAAATCAAAATGTCGTCTACAAATATAATTAAGTAAATAATCTCATTTCTTACTCTAAGCGTATACAAACAATTATCATGTTCACTTCTTTCAAATCCTAATAATCTTAAATAACTATCGAGACACTCATACTAATCTCTTGGACTCTCGCGTAAACCATACAATGCTTTATTTAACATACACATTTTCAGCTTTCTTAGTATAAATCCACTTTAAATCTAATACTTTTTCATTCTTTGGCTTTTCAACTAATTGCCAAGTTTTATTTTTCTTTAAACTCTTCATCCTTTTATTCATAATATCTTTCCAAAAACTAGGCTCATCACATTTAATAGCCTTATCAAATTTTTCAGAACTATCTGCACTGCAATAACTTACATAAATACATCCACTGTATACAAAGTTATCATCAAATCTACTAGGCTTTGTAATCGTTCTTTGTGACCTTCTTATTTCAGGTACTTCTTTTTCAACATTTTCTAAATTTTCATTAAACCCTTGATTACAGTTTTCATTTTCATTTTCATTTATAGCTTGTGTTTCCGAATTAGTTTTACTTCCCCTACTTGACTCGAGAGTCGAAGTAGGCGGAAGGATTAAGTCAATTTTGTTTTCAATTCCTTCATCAATATCATCAAATCCAATGGATTTTACATTTTCTTCTATAATATCAACGTGTCTAGCTACAATAACTCTATTTCCTATCAAAACTCTATACCCCGTTACATCATAACCTATCAAAATTCCTAAATCAGCTTTTTTATCCCATTTCGAATTTCTTTTGCTTTCAGGTACTCTCACAAATACTTTACTCCCGTATAATTTCAAATACTTTGCATCTGGTTTTTCATTGAAAAATATCTCATAAGGAGATTTGTTTTTTACTAATGTGTTTGCAATTGTTCTATTCTTAAGATATGCCGCGGCACAAACTACTTCTGGCCAGTACTTCTTTTTCTAATTTAGATTCTGCTAATAAGCACCTAGCACTGTCCATAATCGTCCTATTGTACCTCTCAGCGGTACCATTTAACTCGTGTACATAAGGTGGACATGGTTCTACCTCGATTCCCTTATTTCTAAATAACCTATACATATCTCTATTCAAATATTCAGTGCCATTATCACATCTTAGTTTCTTAATTTTCTTTCCTGTCTTATTCTCAACTAAATTTATGTATTCAATAAATTTGTCATATACTTCATTCTTTGTCTTAATCGGATAAATTTTACTTACTTTACTAAAGTCATCAACAAACGTTAAAAAATATTTTTCCCCTTTATAACCTTCAGAGTGTGGCCCATTTAAATCTGTATGTACTATCTCTAAAATATCTTTCGCTCTTTTCCTGTTATTTTCAAAGGGAATGTTATGCATTTTATTCATAATACATGTAGCACACTTAAAATAATCAGACTCTACTTCATTTGGCAAACCTTCCAATACATGATTTTTACACATAGTATTCAAATAATTAAAGTTGACGTGTCCTAAAGTTCTATGCCACTTCTCTTTTAAAGAAATTTTTCCATTATCTTTTCTTATTAAATTTGATTCTATATTCTTTTCTAAATAACTTGTCATTTTATAAATTCTATCTTTTTTCCAAGCTATAGCAATCAATTTATTATTTCTATTATATATTTTCGAACTATCTCCGATAGATACTACTTTATGATTATCCGTCACTTTAGCAAAACTTATTAAATTTCTATCCATATCTTTCACGTAAAATACATTTTTTAATTCAATTTCTGTCTCTTCGTTAAGTGTTTTGAATTTACTAATTACATGACCAACTTTTGTCGCTTTCAAAATTCTTCCGTCACCTACTTTAACATTTATAGGCTCTTTCAATATAATCGCGTCACTAAAATAACTTTCGTTATTAATCACGTGGTCTGTACACCCGCTATCTAAAATCCACTCTACTTTGTTTTCATTTACATTACCATTTCCTATATTCGCAGACCTTATTTCTATTGACGTGTTGAACGCTGTCTTATTCTCCGCGCTCTGATGACCTCCACTGTTGTCATCATTGCCTCGCGCGCCTCGGCCGCGCTGTCGGTAACCGCTCCTTCCACGCCGGTTTGAACTCGTTCCTCGCTGCTGTGTGTAGCCTCTGCCGTTGCCCCCTCCTCTGTGTGGCGCACGGCTTCCTCTGCCGCCTCCTTGCTGCGGCGTTCCTTGATTCCACGAAATGTTTTTATTCGGGCAATCGTACTGTATATGCCCTGTATTCCCACATACATAACATGTCCTTTTGTCCTGGTGTTTGTTCTTTTCAAACGTAAACGCGTTTGATTTTGAATTTTCACTTTCACCATGTCTTTTCTTAAATTCAAATTCCAGTTTCGATTTCACAAATTCCACTGTTTTGTCCTTTTCAGCTAATGCGTCCACAATATCGACCATGTGTGACATACTTTCTGGTAGCGTTAATAAGAAGTAATTCAATTTATCTTCTTTTGTCACGTTTTCTCCTGCATTTTTTAATTCATTCACCAATTTCTCAAAATTATTATAAAAGTCTGTCGGGTTCTCACTTTCATTCATTTTCAAATCAAGTAACTTTCTTTTACACAGCAGTTTCACAGCACAGCTTTTCACCAAATAATGTTCATCCAATTTAGCAACCATTTTCTTTGCAGTTTCTTCTGAAATAATTAATTCTAATTGTGTATTCGTCATACTGTTCACTATATAATTTTTGCTTTTATCTCTTTTTTCTTCCACTCGATTTCTGTTATTTCTGCCGGTCTTTCATTATGCTCGATAACTTCACTGCACTCTTTAAATTCCAAGAATAATTTCAATTTGTACTTCCATTTATCATAATGTGTCCCATCAAATACTTGTAACGTGAATCCTTTATTCTCCGATGCCATCTCGCTTTCAACAGGAATTTCCTTTTTACTTCCTTAATTTCTGTATCAAAAAACTCTTCTTCACTTTCAGTTTCACTTGACTTTTCACTTTTTACTTCCCGAGGCTCTGTCTTTACGCTCATGCGTTTTTCTTTGTTCTTGCGCTTACCACGCGCTCAACTCAAAAACACTATCCCTTCCAAATACGTTTTCTTCGGTATTTACATACGCGGCACTTAAATTATCTCTACACGACTCGAGAGTCGATGTAGCAGATAAAAGAAACCAGGCACTCTGCTACCATGTTAAGAATGGAGGGACACACACGGTCTTTCAAATGACCACACCGGCTAACGTGAACAGTAACAATCTTTATTGAGAAGACCCAATCTCCAGTACAGCTCTCACTCTTTACAACCGCTACACGCGGAGGACGGCGGACGAGAGAGCTCCCGCTTCGGCCGCTCGCTCTCGCTAGCTTGCGCCTCGCTATACGCGAGATGGCGCTACGTATTCATTCTCTCTCATACGTCGACATAAATGTACCTTATATTCTAACAATTATATTGCTCAGTGTGAGCGCAAGGAGTCGGTAAGTGCAAGAACTTTTTCAGAATTTTGTATGAGTCTGAAGTTTGTATCATCGTTGGAGTGCAACGAAATAATTTCTTACAAGTCATTATAATTATTGAGCAATGGAAATTTTATCTAAATCTTTGTTGTAAAGTTATTTCATACTATAAAACATAACATCTACATGTAAAATTAATATTAATTATTATATAAACTAGAAGTAAAATCAAATATTTTTTTCATATCGTTGCACTAACGTAGCTAACTTCAGACCCATAGTTTTGTTTGTTTGACTGTTGTGATTGTTTTAACCCGTGCTATATTTTTATTTTCAGATAATCAGAAGCGAAAAGGCTCTGAATAAACAATTACAGGAGGAACTTGATCGTCTTCGGAGGCGATATCAAGTCCTCTTAGATGAGCTATCAAATACCAGCGTAAGCCTCAAAATTAATTTAAATAATCGGAAATTTGATGTAGAAATCAGTAATCGGCTCCCACAGCTCTTAAGTGGACGCCGAAGTCACGTCAGTTAGTTATCAAAGTTTTCTCTTCGAATAATTAACCTATTTGACAGAGATCTTGGGAGAAAACTTCACGAAACGCGTGCAAGTTATAAAATTAAAAAAAAAATTATATTATCTTTTTATTTTTATACTTTATAGGTTATGTTACACAAGCGAGTTTTTCTCAAGGTTTTCTCGGCTATTTATAATACATTGATTTCGGCGTCCCCTTAAAAAATAATGTACAACTACATCTTAATATTATTATTTTATACAAGTTGAAATTTCGTTTTTTTTTCTATTTCAGTTCACTACCGCTACAACTCGCCGCACGATGCCATCATATCAAAGACGGAATTATTAATTTTATATTTTGTATTATATTATCTTTTATTAAATTTTTTAATTATATTTGTATTTGTATTTTTTTTTTCATGTAAAGTGGATAATAAAAATTGGATAAAATAAAAATTTATTCATTTATTTATTCAAGTAGAGTACAAATACATGTCTATTAAGCTAGCACGGCCACTCTCGAACGCTCTCTCGAAAACTAATTGTTAATTTGTTACTAATTTGATGCTAATTTGTCACGCTAATCCCGATTTTGTGTTGCTCCAGCCGTTTCCGAGATATCCAGGCCATGCTACCTTAAGACTCAAGCTGGCACGGCCACAGTTATAACTTTTGGACGACAAAACATTTTTTGACGGGACAGATGGCATAATTTGTTGCTAATTTGTTGCTTTAAGATAGGCTAGGTCTCAAATCCTCAAAATCAAAAGGGAGCCTAGTGGTGGCACCCAGACATCACGTGACTTACGTGAAATTTTAAAATCTTGAATAATTCAACAAACTACTATGGGATATTTTGTTGCCAATTTGTTGCGAATTCGTTACGCTAGTCCAGATTTTGTTGCTACAACCGTTTCCGAAATATTCTGTCGGTGCTACCTTAAGCTGATACTCTCTTATACCAAATGGTAAAATCTACGCTTTATACTTTATAAAGTGTAAGAGATTACACTTTCTGTTCAAAAGATTAATTTGATACTTTTACTGTTTTGCCAAGGAGTAAAATCTTCGTTTTCTACTTTATAAAGAGTAAAAAATTATACTTTCTACTGTAATGGATAATCAAGAGCGTTGCGCTATGTATAGCCGCCAGAGCGGAATCCGGGCTATCGAGGAAGACGGGAGCTGCAAGTTGGCAACTCACAAAGCCTCAACTTAAGTAGTTAAGAGTCACAAAATATCGAAAGGCCGATCAATTGATGATCTAGATATTGATCAATCGACCTCCACTTCCAGCGGATTACGGAAGATGAAAAACCTGGAATAGGACCTCTTTCACGTGCTTCGTCGAGCTAGAATCATCTTCCCACCTAATGATTTCACGCTTATCATAAATATTTTTTTCATAACTAATCCTATTTCAATGAATTCATTTATTCAGAATATGCTCACGCGCAAACAACCAGTAATCAAAAAATTTTAAATTTTATATTTTGCATACACCTTTCTAATTTGTATAATTTAGTGTAAGATGGTCTTATGCCTTAATGGCTCCTGGGGAAAAATTACCTGGAAAAATAAATTAAAATATAATTACTATAAAATAAAGTATATGTATCACTAATATAACTTACATCTAATACAAAATCACAAGGGATAGGTTTCTTAATCCACTTTATGCAGAATTATATCATTTTAGAAAAATCAACTGATGAGCAAGTTTTCTTAGTAATCACTCGATGGATTTTCACGAGATAAGTCGCAAATTACTTGGAAAACATTTACCTATAGCATGAAGCTCTGGAATTAAAAAATATCGTGACTAACAAGGAGAGGGTTTCAGATGCGGGAAACGGATTTAGCGGGCATTGGAGAGTAGATTTATGGTTGCTAAAAATGAAGACCAGTGCTCACATTTCCGTCAACTGGGCTCTTTTTCTTGAGATATGGGCAATTTAATCTCAAATATCGTCTATTTCGTTAAAAAATTATGTCTCTTCTATTGACTGTCACATTGCAAATATTTAAGATACGAAAACGAGAAACAAAAATTATAAAAGTAGACCGTAACAGCTAAAATTAAAGCCCTGATTCATTAAAAAATATTGATTTTTCAGGAAGTTACAAGCAATCAAAGATAGGGTACAAAAACGAAAATGGTTAAAAAAAATTCGATCCCTTTAATCGGTTGAAATGAAGACCAATTTTTAACCATTTTCGTACCCTATCTTTGATTGCTTTTAACTTCCTGAAAAATCAATATTTCTTAATAAATCAGAGCTTAAATTTTAGCTTTTACTGTCTAATTTTATAATTTCTCTTCCTCGTTTTCGTATCTTAAATACTTGCAATGTGGCAATCAATAGAAGAGACACCATTTTTTGACGAAATAGACGATATTTGAGATTAAATTGCCCCTATCTGAAGAAAAAGGGCCGATTTGACGAAAATGTGAGCACTAGGCTTCATTTTTAAGTACCAAAAATCGACTCTCCAATGCCTGATAAAAACCGTTTCCCGCAGCTGCAACCCACTCCTTGTAAATATTCAATTGAATAAACGATAAAAATTAATAAATAGGAAAAGTTAATTAGGTTTTTGGGGGTGTTACGAGCAGACGAAATGGTTATTAATTTTTTTACGGGTAATTTGTATGCTCAAAAAGTAATTCTGGCTTTAAAAAGTTGAAAATGCCAGACACCGAGCAGTGAGAATTTTTTCTCGGTCAAGACCCCTATATACCTGATTATATAATCAGCTGTTTGGAGAGTTTCCGGGGAGTCGATTTGGTTCGTAATTTTTATACAGGGAGCTTTTATGCTCAAAGAGTAATCCAGCTTTGAAAAGTTTGGAAATGCCAGACTCCGAGCAGGGAGAATTTTTTTTCCGTCACGATACCAATATATCTGATTATATAATCAGCTGTTTGGGGGTTTTCCGGGGAATCGATATGGTTCATAATTTTTATACGAGTAGTTTGTGTGCTCATAAAATAATTTCAGCGATAAAAAATTTGGAAATGCCAAGCGCCGCTGAGAGAGAAATTTTTTTCCGTCACGATCCCTATATAATAAGCTGTTTGGGGGTTTTCCGGGGAGTCGATTTGGTTCATAATTTTTTTATAGGGATTTCTTATGCTCAAAAAGTAATTCCAGCATTAAAAAGTTTGGAAATGCCAGACACCGAGCAGTGAGAATTTTTTTTCCGTCACTACGCCTATATATCTGATTATATAATCAGCTGTTTGGGGGTTTTCCGGGGAGTCGATTTGGTTAGTAATTTTTTTACGGGTAATTTGTGTGCTCATAAAATAATTCCAGCATTAAAAAGTTTGGAAATACCAGACACCGAGCAGTGAGAATTTTGTTTCCGTCATGACCCCTATATATCTGATTATATAATCAGCTGTTTCGGGGTTTTCCGGGGAATTGATTTGGTTCGTAATTTTTTTACGAGTAGTTTGTGTGCTCATAAAATAATTCCAGCAATAAAAAGTTTGGAAATGGTAAACGCCGCTGAGAGAGAATTTTTTTTCCGTCACAACCCCTATATACCTGATTATATAATCAGCTGTTTAGGGGTTTTCCGGGGAGTCGATTTGTTTCGTAATTTTTTTACGAGTAGTTTGCGTGCTCATAAAATAATTTCAGCGATAAAAAGTTTGGAAATGCCAAACGCCGCGGAAAGAGAATTTTTTTTCCGTTACTACCCCTATATAATCAGCTTTTTGGGGCTGTTCCGGGGAGTCGATTTGGTTCCTAATTTTTTTTCGGGTATTTTGTATCCTCAGAAAATAATTCCTGCAATAAAAAGTTTGGAAATACCAAAGGCCGCGGAGAGAGAATTTTTTTCCGTTACTACGCCTATATAATCAGCTTTTTGGGGGTGTTCCGGGGAGTCGATTTGGTTCCTAATTTTTTTGCGGGTATTTTGTATCCTCAGAAAATAATTCCAGCAATAAAAAGTTTGGAAATACCAAACGCCGCGGAGAGAGAATTTTTTTTCCGTTACTACCCCTATATAATCAGCTTTTTGGGGGTGTTCCGGGTAGTCGATTTGGTTCCTAATTTTTTTGCGAGTAGTTTGTTTGCTCATAAAATAATTTCAGCGATAAAAAGTTTGGAAATGCCAAGCGCCGCGGAGAGAGAATTTTTTTTCCGTTACTACCCCTATATAATCAGCTTTTTGGGGGTGTTCCGGGGAGTCAATTTGGTTCCTAATTTTTTTCCGGATATTTTGTATCCTCAGAAAATAATTCCAGCAATAAAAAGTTTGGAAATACCAAACGCCGCGGAGAGAGAATTTTTTTTCCGTTACTACCCCTATATAATCAGCTTTTTGGGGGTGTTCCGGGGAGTCGATTTGGTTCCTAATTTTTTTACGAGTAGTTTGTGTGCTCATATAATAATTTCAGCGATAAAAAGTTTGGAAATGCCAAGCGCCGCGGAGAGAGAATTTTTTTTCCGTTACTACCCCTATATAATCAGCTTTTTGGGGGTGTTCCGGGGAGTCGATTTGGTTCCTAATTTTTTTACGAGTAGTTTGTGTGCTCATAAAATAATTTCAGCGATAAAAAGTTTGGAAATGCCAAGCGCCGCGGAGAGAGAATTTTTTTCCGTTACTACCCCTATATAATCAGCTTTTTGGGGGTGTTCCGGGGAGTCGATTTGGTTCCTAATTTTTTTTCGGGTATTTTGTATCCTTAGAAAATAATTCCAGCAATAAAAAGTTTGGAAATACCAAACGCCGCGGAGAGAGAATTTTTTTCTCTTAGGTCATCTTACGAATTCCGTGTTAGGGGTGGGGGGGTAGTTTGGAATTGATTTATTTTAATCAATTTTGATGTATTCTTCCATTATTTGTAGTACATTATATCATCCATGTGGAAAAAAGTGGTTTTTCGAAAATCGAATTTTCGTTGGATCGCAACGTTGCAAACTTCAAACCCATGGATCACATGTCAGCATTGCAAGATGTAAGTTTATTTTATTATTATTATTGTTTTCATTACATACAACTTTAAAAACACAACCTTCTTTGTATCTATTTCTTTCTCGCTATCTTAGTAAAAATATTGAAAATATCTAAATTGTAAAAAGAAGTATACATTTTCTTTACGTTTATTGGCATTTGAAGAATTTAAAAATTCTTAATTCAATTATTAACAGTTAGCATCATTATTTTTAATCTGATCAGTCTTTATCAGATATCAGCTGTTATGTTTAATTCATAAATCTCATTGTCCTTATTATTCAACAGTTTTTTTTTTCTAATCATTTTAATAATTTCATCACTTATAGTTGTATTTTATAAAAAAAATTATATATCAAAAAACATATTATTATACTATAAAAAAACTATTAGTCTTTTATTTGAACATTTCTTAAAAATTAAATCCGATGGCTTATATCTACATGGAAATGAAAAATGTGTGTGTGGGTGTGTGTGTGTGTGGGTTGGTGTGTCTGTGGGTATCTGTGTGGGTGACATATGTGTATGTGTGGGTGTGTGTGTCTGTGTGGGTGTGTGGGTGTGTGTCTGTGTGGGTGTTGTGTGGCTGATGTGTGTGTGTGTGTGTGTGTGTGTTTGTGTGTGTGTATACGCCTGGATCTCAGCTTCTACTCGGTCGATTTTTACCGGGAAGGTCTCATTTTTTTGTTGTTTTTTTATGTGATTGCTGGTCACAAATCCGTTTTGTTATTGGGCCGATGCGTTTTTGATTTATTCCAAATTTTCGGTTTTCTCAAAATGGTTTTTTGCTTTTTTTTATGATAGGATCGAGATATTTGAATCGGATGGGTAGCATTCGAAAGACAATTAAATTACCTACATTTTGTATAAAAAAAGTTTCTAGCTATCACGGTTCTTTTGTTATTAACAAAAACGTGTTTTTTTTTAAAGCTTATAACCCTAAAAATAAACGGCCAATTTTTTTGAAAAAAATTAATTTTTTTTTCAACACTACCTGCAGTATTAATTTAACTTCTAAAGAGTATTTTTATTGCATAAAAATTAGTGTAATAGTTAATATCATGATATAATAGGTGATTTTTTTTATATATAATAGGTTTGTTCTTTATCGTGATTATATCATGATATTAACTATTCTACTAATTTGTATACAATAAAAATACTCTTTAAAAGTTAAATTAATACTGTAGGTAGTGTTGAAAAAAAAATTATACGCTTACAAGTAGCAAAGAATAAATTTGTCGACAGACAAGTTCTTTTAACGTGTTATGTGTGCTACATGTAATAGTTTCATATTAATAATGCAATAAATATTTTCATGTTTATATTTTACGGTTGTAGTGTATATTTTATTGAAGGAGCAACACCAAAAAAAATTTTGTGTTATATATATATATATATATATGGGTAATTTCAGGTCAACTGAGCAAGGTGAAAATTTTAAATCCTCCGAAACCTGGTTAAATTTGTTCGAAATAATGAAGGAAACACAGAAACCAATTTTTAGTGCGATATATGCAAATGATCAAAAGTTATTCTAACCTCAAAATTTCGAAATTTTGATTTTTTTTATTAAAAGGCAATTTTCATGAATTTTTTTGGTTAAAAATTTGAAATATTTTGTATAGCACATTGTATGGGAAAAAGTTTTCAAATTGTACGTAAAATTGGATAGAATTTTCGTTAGATTGATGACATGAAAATTGACAATGAACCGTTGAAAAGAAACCTTTGAAATGAGATATCAGTGCTACGTATGGTTTTAGAATTTTCGGCTGGGCCTTAAAATTTTCCTTCGCTAAATATCTGCAAAATGAGACCTTGCTGGATATGGGAAAAAATTTCTGTAAACAGTTACAGAAGGTTAAAGCACATAAAAAGGTGTTTTTTACCTTTTTTACCATTCTACGTGCTTTAACCTTCTATAACTGTTTACAGAAATTTTTTCCCATATCCAGCAAGGTCTCATTTTGTAGATATTTAGCGAAGGAAAATTTTAAGGCCCAGCCGAAAATTCTAAAACCATACGTAGCACTGATATCTCATTTCAAAGGTTTCTTTTCAACGGTTCATTGTCAATTTTCATGGCATCAATCTAACGAAAATTCTACCCAATTTTACGCACAATTTGAAAACTTTTTTCCATACAATGTGCTATACAAAATATTTCAAATTTTTAACCAAAAAATTCATGAAAATTGCCTTTTAATGAAAAAAATCAAAATTTCGAAATTTTGAGGTTAGAATAACTTTTGATCATTTGCATATATCGCACTTCAAATTGGTTTCTGTGTTTCCTTCATTATTTCGAACAAATTTAACCAGGTTTCGGAGGATTTAAAATTTTCACCTTGCTCAGTTGACCTGAAATTTCCCATATATATATAATCTGTAAAAATTTTAATATATTTTGTCGACTAGTTTTTGAGAAAGAAATTGAAATATGAAAAATGATTAATCCAGAAATTTCAGAAATATTTGAGGTAAAAAAATTTTTAACCTTTTTTCAAATCGTAATTTCTCGAGAGCTGCTCCATGTATCAGCTACAAATTTATAGACAATTTTGTACGTGATATAGATAACATATGGGCGAATTTTCATCAAGATCGTTCGATTACTTTTTGAGATATTTGATATTTAATTTTCATATTTTGCAAAGTCATTTTCTTTGTCGTATGATAACTAGAGAAAAAAAATTGGTTTTATCATGTTGAAATATTGTGGAGATGTACAGTTTATATGTTTATTGTACAAGTCCTTTAGGTAAAAGAATTGCCTCATAATTTTTAGAGATATTTAAGGTTAAAATTTGTATACGTATTTTTCAAAATCGTAATTTCTCAATGACGAATTAATAT
This sequence comes from Torymus aiolomorphi, assembly GCA_036365515.1. NCBI lineage: Eukaryota > Metazoa > Arthropoda > Insecta > Hymenoptera > Torymidae > Torymus > Torymus aiolomorphi. The sequence continues at coordinate 146,013,680 of CM070873.1, forward strand.
ATCAATTTGAAATTTATAAACTATTTTGTATGCAATATAGGCAATAGCTAGCTAAAATTTCATCTAGATTATATGGTTAGTTTTTGAGATATTTGATATTTCAATTTTAGTATTTCTGGAAATGACTTTCTATGTCTCACAATAAGTAGAGTAAAATTTAATTACTTTGAAATTTGAGAGTTTTTTATAGAGTTTGTATATTATTTATTAGATGAATTATTTTAGGGTAAAAAAATTAGTTTATAAACTTCAGAGATATTTGCGGTTAAAAATTGTTAAAACTGTTTTAGCCTTCTTTTCAAATCGTAATTTTTCGGTAACGGTTTTATGGATATATTACTAGAAAATGGAAATGAGGCACGATACGCACGCCTGTTGTTTACTTGCTTTTGTTTTTTATTGAGGTTCATTTACAGCAAGCTCCGCAGAAACATGAAATTAGTCAGATACGCTAGATAAAAAACAAATATTCAATTTTTTAAATCATGATAGTTATTATATTCACTCATGTTTGTAATAATAAACGTGTTGGTATATCGACTTTGTATGAGTCAATTAAACAAATAAATTTTAAATTGAGTTGATACAAGCTAAAAATTGAAAAGAATTTATCTTACTTTTTGCTCTCATCCACTATCATGAAATAATTGGGGCTATGGACTGAAACATACCCATCAGGGGCGCAACAACCGGGGGTGTCGGGGGTGTCCGGACACCCCTACTGAATTGTATGGACACCCCCAACTGGGGGTGTCCATCACAAATACCTACCAAACGAAGTGCACGATTTCAAAGTGTACAATCGATATACATGATGTGTAGAAAATTGATGTGAAAAATCTTGTTGAAAATAGTTCATCTTAGCTATTTGTGTTTTATATATAGTTATAAGTACAAAAATTCGTTAAATACTCGGGGACGATTAATTTAATTTAAAAATTTCTCATTTTTTAAATGTGCGAATTGCAGAACTATGAAACCTAACAGGTACCGTACTCTTTCCTCTATTTGTCCTATAATTGATAACTGGCGTATTCCGAAATGAATGCCAAACACACGGAAAATTCTATCGGATATGAGTTTACTCTTAGTATCTTTTGTGAACACTCTAGTACGCGGTTGAGAAGCATTGCGGGTTGTATTGTAAATATACACTTATAGAAAAGTACGCAGGTTTAGTCTATTGTTTTACGATCTGTTGCCCGCTCGTATTTTTTGCACCGTACACCAGGGGGACCAGTACACGTCACGTGTCGCCATCTAATAGCTGTGAAATCCCCAAAAATCGTTACCGCGTAGCTAGGGGAAGCGAGGTCCATGCGTATAAGGGAGTTACGTAAACGTGCAACATCAAGCAAGGTAATTATTTAAACTATTTTTAAATCCCAGTAGTCGGGGGACGCGAGATCCACGCATATAAGAGATTTACGTAGTCGTGCTACACTAAGCAAGATGATTACTTTAATAATTTTTATATTCAAATGGCAGGGGGATATAAGGTCCACACGTATAATTGAGTTACGTAGACGTGCGACGATAAGCAAAACGATAATTTAAAATAGTACATTGTGTAACAAGGGGAGAAAATGAGCAATTTCAAGCGAGGGGGAGGTGGTCAACAGGAGACGAGTGCTGAAAACACCTCACCCGAGTCTGAAATAGCCTTCTACCCGTGTTACACCATATTTTTTCCAACGAGTGCATAAAAGGGCCTTATTATATGCCTAAAATTCGGGTAGGCTATCGTACATATTGAGTCGTGCACAACATAGTTAAAAATGATTATATTGTCAATATTTTATTTCAAATATGCACGCTCTTCTTATATCAACCAGCGAGATCATACGCGCTTTATTTCTTCTCGCTAGGAGATTAAAATTTAAATTCATAATTGCAAACAGTTATTTATTAATTAAAAAGAATTAACTAGTTATATTTCGATTTACGTACAATATTAACATCAGCAATAATATTTAAGAATATTACATTTTGAGGTTAGAACGGTCATAACATTTTTTAAGACAGGATTTTACAACAATGAAATAGAATATATATTACTTATATAAAAATCAGTACGTTGTCTTATACGCAGAAGACTTATACGACACATGTCGTTTTATACGAAGTTTAGTTTCAGCCAATCAGGTCAATTCTTAAGCACAATAGCATCCCGTCAGTCACGTCAGCGTCAACCAATCACAAGTTTATTATGATCGAACGTAACCAATTACAAACGTCTTATTTTAGCTTCACTTTCCGTTCATCACTTTTTGCTTCCTCCTAGAGGAAGCTTTGTGATAGTAATTTTTTGAGTTGTTGTAAAAACATGTTATAAATGTTATTGGAGGTGTTAGGAACAAAAATACATGATTTTTGAAAAATGTTTGTATAGATGTGTGTGTGTGTGTGTGTGTGTGTGTGTGTGTGTGTGTGTGTGTGTGTGTGTGTGTGTGTGTGTGTGTGTGTGTGTGTGTAGCTGGATCTCAGCTTCTACTCGATCGATTTTAATCAGACAGGTCTTATTTTTTTGTTTTTTTTTTGTATGATGGCGGGTCAAAAATCGGTTTTCGATTCGGCTGATTGGTTTTTGTTTTATTTCGAATTTTTGATTTTCTCAAAATTTATTTTTGATTTTTTCGGTTGGGCAGCATTCGAAAGAGCGTAAAAAAACCTATAATTAAAAAAAAAAGAATTCTCTAGCTATCACCGTTCTCTTGTTATTGATAAAAATGTGTTTTTTTTTTTTAAAGCCTGTAACTCACAAACTAAACGGTCTATTTTTTTGAGAAAAATCACGATAATGGACAATATAAATAGCTATAATCTGTAAAAATTTGAATCCATTTCTTTGGTTATTTTTTGAGAAAAAAATTGAAAAATGAAAAAAACGCTTTCTCTATGCCCGACGTTTACGGAAGTAAAATTAACTTAATCGCTTCAAAATTCCTTGTAGAGGTAGATTTTTTATAGTTCTCGGTCGACTTCTTTGGGCAAAATGATTGGTCCATAAATTTCAGAGATATTTGAGGTTAAAAAATTTTTGACATATTTTTATGTTTAAATCGTAATTTCTCGAGAACGGCTCTATTTATCTGAATGGGGTCGGTGGCATTCGAAAGAGAATTAAAATACCTATATTTTCTGAAAAAGATTAATTTTCTATCTATCACGGTTCTTTAGTTATCAAAAACAAAAACGTGTTTTTTTTTTTTTAAACTCATAACTCCCTAATGACGTTATCATCGTCATTATATTATAAAAGTATATAGTATTTGCGTCAAAATGTAATATGTTTGTTCAAGGTTGAATTCTTAAGTTAAAGTACTCAAAACTGATCTAAAAAAGTTGAGTAAAAAAGTCAGTTTTTAGGTCCTCTTTTTAGGTAGAAAAACGCCGAAAATCACTCATGTGTTACAAAAATTAATTTAATCTCTAAATTCAAAGAGATTTATATTTTATTTAAAAAAATGCGCAGTGATATCTACCGCTAGGCGGTGTGGAATGAGGAGACGTCATTGAGTAGGCATTCGATGATGTTTTTTTTTAATTTTTAAAAACCAACCAACAAAATGAATTAAAATGTTTAAAAATTATATCACAATAATCTATTATAATTATGAATTATGCATTATGAATGTATTATATTCTGCATTATTATAATTTATTTGTGAGTTATGAACTTTTTAAAAAAAACATGTTTTTTTTGATAACAAAAGAACTGTGATAGCTATTTTTTTTATTATAAAATATAGATATTTTACTTCTATTTCAAATGATAACTTTATCAGCTCAAAATTTATATAAATTTGATCTAAATAAAAATGAATTTAATTATAATTATGCAATAATTTAAAAAAAAAAAATATAAATTTTGTTATTAAAAATTAATTAATGGAATCAACAAATTAAGGTTGAGGAAGCTACGTGCCAATGAATTGGCAGCGGTCTTTTTCTTTATCAATTATCAATTATATCTAAATTGTAAATATTCATTATTGTGTCATTTAACTTTAAATGCTCTCAATATTCCTCTAAATAGGCCAAGAAGCTTTAAAATGCATGAATTTGATAATAAAGGACGAATCCACAAAATTTCCTTGTAGCGCCGAAAAGAAATTTTTCCCCCTACACTGTGAAAAATATTATATTACGCATCTAGGGAGGAAACCATTTGGACAGTCCACAGCTCGTGTAAATTGACACCCGAACGAAGGCGATCGGCTACTTGAGTTTAGGAATTATTTAAATAATCGTCTTGCTTAGTGCCGCTTGTCTACGTAACTCTCTCATATGCGTAGACCTCATTTCCCCCGGCTACATAGGTTTAAAAATTATTTAAATAATCCTCTTGCATGGTGATACACGTCTACGTACCGGCTCCTTTATAGGCGTTGACCTCGCATAACCCACACTGAGAAAACTGTCGTAGGAAAATTTACTGAAAAACTAACAAAAATTACTATATTTGATAGCAACGCGGGGATATAAGCAAATTATAAAAAATTTTGCTATAGTTCAGGAATATTTACAAGGTATCTTAATAATTTTTACTACTACACATAGCAAAAAGTGCCCTCTACATGTAGTACTTATTGCGTGCACGCCGGGAGCACGTGTCTGATTGAGGTTATGTTTCTCCCGCAATTTGAGATTATCTTCCTTTCAAGTTATCAAAAACATCGACAATATCGATTCAGTTGTTTTATTTTTACGTTGTGCAGGTGAGCTATGAGTTATTTCTTTATATTATCATAGTTATTTATTGCTATCAAATAATCATCAAAGTTCTCTCGTAAGCGAAGGTAGCCAATGTATCAGTTCCAAAATTTTGTACTCAAGAAGCTCACGTGGGTAAGAGGTTAGCGCGTCTGCCTAGCGTGCGGAGGGTCCAGGGTTCGAATACACAACCACCGTAAAAAAAAAATTTTTATTTCCTTATTTATTTCTTGTACAGCTAAATTTAATTAATAATATATTAAATATTGTATAAATATTAGGTATCCTATAGATATAAAATCATGAAAATCAATTTTTTTTAAGTTTAAGCTTGGCTACAAAAATTATTATATTAGTTAGCAAAAGTACCTAAATTTCCATGATATCCCATCGTTGCTATAAAAAATAGTAATTTTTATTAGCTTTTCAGTAAATTTTCCTACGACAGTTTTCTCAGTGCAGCTATTTGGGTTTAAGAATTTTCTCAATAATTGTCATGCTTAGTATCGCCCGTCTATGTAATTCCCTCAGATGCGTGGACCTCACGTTCCATGGCTACTTGAGTTTAAAAATCATTTAATCGTCTTGCTTAGTGCCACGTGTCTACGTAACTCCCTTATATACGTAAACCTCGCCTCCCCCGGCTACTTGGGTTTTAATAGTATTTAAATAATCAGGTTGCATGTCTACGTAATTCCCTTATATTCGTCGACCTCGCGCCCCCCGGCTTCTTGGGTTTAAAAAGTATTGAAGTAATCATGTTGCATGTCTACGTAACTCCCTTATATGCGTCGACTTCGTGTCCTCCGGCTACTTGGGTTCAAAAATTACTTAAATAATCAACTTGATTAGTGCCCCGTGTCTACGTAACTCCCTTACATGCGTGGACCTCGCGTCCCCCAGCTACTTGGGTTTAAAAATTATTTTATACCACTCTAACCTCAAAATCACAACTTTGGTATGATTTTTCGGCGCTCGTGGTATAAAATACCGTTCGAAACGAGTGCGGAAGTTGATTATTTACTTCATGTGACTTTTCGCACTCGCTTCGCTCGTGCGAAAAACGTCACATGCAGTAAATCATCACCTTCCGCATCAGTGTCGAAATGTACTATAATTGATCGACTCTTACTTTTGCACGTCTATGTAACTCCCTCAGATGCGTGGACCTGGCGTCCCCCGGCTACTTGGGGTTAAAAATCAGTGGTATAATCGTCTTGCTTAGTACCGTGAGTCAACTTGTCTCCCTTATATGCGTGGACCTCCTGTCCCCCGCCTACTTGGGTTTAAAAGTTATTTAAATTATTGTCTAGCGTACTGCTACACGTCTACGTTATTCCCTAAATGGGTGGACCTCGTATCTCTCTGCTACTTTGATTTAAATATTATTTAAATAATCGTTTAGCTGAGTGCCGCGTGTCTACGTAACTCCCTTAGATACGTGAACCTCGCCTCCCCCGGCTACTTGTGTTTTAAACTTTTTGAATAATGGACTTAATACGTAGCCTCTCCCCCCCCCGCTTTCCATATACCCTAGGACTGGAAACCCCCTGCAGTTTTGTAGTTGTTGCGCCACTGATACCCATACTCAGACACATTCACTTCTTCAAACATTAGCGACTAGAATAGGTATGTCGTTTTACCACCAGATGGAATATCATTTCTCGAATGAGAAATAACACTCTACACTTTATAAGTAAGCTGCACGGACACCTTGCGGCAGATGTCTGATAACGGCTACTGGATCATCACTGATGAGTCCAATCCAGTAGCCAGGATGAAACACCTTATTTTGTATGCTCGGGACTTCCACTAGATCCGGTGGATGAGAGCAAAAAGTAAGATAAATTCTTTTCAATTTTTAGCTTGTGTCAACTCTTAAAATTGTGTCTTGTGTCAATTTAAAATTTATTTGTTTAATTGACTCATACAAAGTCGATATACCAACACGATTAACAATTTTTTAAATATTAATGAAGTATTAAATTATTGAAAAAAAAGTATAATGCATAAACATATTTTATATTTTTAATACATACTATACATATAGGAACGATACATTAATTTGGAGGTAGCTACGTGCCAATGAATTGGCAGCGGATTTATTTTTGTAAGACTTCTTATCAAATTGGCAATGCTGTAAGTACGCGAAACACCCTCATTCTAAGTATAATCCCCAAAACAACAACAACAATTCTATATTGATCATTTATGACATACTACATGCGAAATTTAAAATGTTTCTTGTCTTGATATTTTAAACATTTTTTTCACACTTGCGTTAATTATTTCACGTACAATAATACTTCATTATTCTTCAAACGAATATATAAATTAATTTATCATATATTTATTTTCAGGAAAATGCAAGTATAGATTATGAAAGATTTGAAGAATTTTACAGCAGTGATGACGAAGTAATAGAAATCCTTAAAAACTATAATAAACCATCAAATAATGTCATGGATTTGATAAATGATGAAAAATTTTTAATACCGCTTGCACTGTATGTTAATATTAGTTCAGCAGAATTGTTACTAATGATTCTAAAATACTCTGTAAAAAACAAATTATCAATATCAGGCATCTCTAACTTGTTAAAACTAGTCAATTGTATGTTTCGTAAACTAGTTGTACCAGAATCCCGTTACAAGATAGATCAAATATGTAAACCAGCTAATGATATTACGCTGCATGGTGTATGTCTTTCGTGTTCACAGTATATCGGCACGTTTATGAATGTTAATACTCGTATAAATTGTACTAATTGTAATACGGAAGTGGATATGTCGAATTCATCAAATCAGTGTTTTTTTTCAATGAACGATCCATCAGATGCAATACGCGAGTACTTAGAAATTCATGAAACTTATTATTCTTACGTAGTAAATGATAGACAACATGAAAAAGACCGTATTAAAGATATTTATGATGGTAAATTATATAGAAAGTTTGTTAAAAATCTGAGTAATAATGATCGACATGCCTATGCAACAGTCGTTTTTAATACAGATGGAGCACCAGTTTTTAAATCATCAACATTTTCAATATGGCCCATTTACATAATATTAAACGAAATACCTCCACAAGAACGATTAAATAGTGCAATAACTGTTGGGTTATGGTTTGGAAGAAATAAACCTGAAATGTCGATTTTTCTAGATGCTTTCGTGACCCTCATGAATAACCTTTCATCAACAGGTGTTTTGTGCACAATTAAGAATATAGAGCGTCGTATAAAAATCTATGTCCTTTTATCTTGTGTAGATAGTGGAGCTCGTCCATCAATGAATGGAACATCTCAATTTAACGCTTATTACGGATGTGACTGGTGTCTACATAACGGACAATATTTCGCACGAAGTATGCGATACCCATTCCAAGTTCCATTTCCAAAAGATCGAACCCACGCGGAAACAGTTGATCACGCTACCGAAGCTGTCGAAAAGGGTCGACCTATATTCGGAGTGAAAACAGCTTCACCTCTTTTGAAATTAGTGCAATTTGATATAATTGAAGGATTTACGCCAGATTACATGCATTTTTACGTTTCTGGTGTAGTTGAACAATTCATGGAAATTACAGTTAGATATTTAACGAACACGGATATTGCTTACATAGATGACTTGCTCCAAAAATAAGATCACCTACTCAAATAGGACGTTTATCAAGGCCTTTTAAAGAAAGAGGATATTGGAAAGCCAAAGAATACGAAAATTGGGCTTTATATTATTGTATTCCCGTGTTATGTACAGTTATGAAAAATAATACCATATTAAAAAATTGGTCGAGATTAATTGAATCACTGCATATCTGTTTACGTATGAATATTACTTTTGATGAGTTAAATGATGTAAATACGTTATTATGTAAATTCGTATCGGAGATGGAAGATATGGCTTCTCTAACGGGACTTACATACAATGTTCATCAATTATTACATGTAACTAAAAGCATCTATAATTGGGGTCCCTTATATGCACATTCGGCATATCCCTTTGAGGCAGCAAATCATCAATTACTACAAGCTGTACATTGTGCTAAAGGAGTAATTTCACAAATTATAAGATATGAAAATATACAACGTACAATCAAAATTTTGGAAAGTAAAGTATATCCTAACTGTTCTGGAAATGTACTAGAGTACTGCGAAAGTCTCATAAATAAATCAAAAAAAAGTTTCAAGGTAACATCTATTACATACTTAGGAAAGAGTAAGAGTTTTAATAGATATCTTAGGGATAAATACAAAATATCAAATAATGCAAAAATTTATAATAGACTTGTCATCAATGGATGCTTATTTATGATTAGTCAAAAAAAAACAAGAGGTCATGCAATTATTATGCACAACTTGTAAATGGAGATTTTGTAAAGCTGATATATTTTATAGTTGATGAAAATAACGGCCAAGAGTTAACTATTTGCGAAATTGTCAAAATAAAATCTCACAAATATACAAATGTTTTGAAAGAATTGGTAAGAATAGACACAGAAATTTTTATAAACACACATGAAATATCAAAAATTTGTGTTGCACAAGAAATAGAAGATAAAATCTTTTTGACAGCGGTCCTAAATATGTTACATTATTGATTAAGGGTAGAGACCAGATGAAAATTACCAAAAAATATTTTTTTTTTATTTCAGAAATGTAATCTAGAACTCTTTAACTTTAAGAAAAAACCATGTCCATACATAAATTTAATAATATAATATTTTCTTTCATATTTTTTAAATATTCTATTTCTTAACTTTTTTGTTCATTTTACACCATTTTTTGCATAAAGTTTGAATTCAAATTCAGACGCTTTATCGCTAATTTTTTGAAATTTTTTTGTTTTCACAAGTAATACTCTACAAAATGTATCACTTGCTACCACCAACCTAATAAATTAAAAAGGCAGGGAACATAACAAAACTTGTCTTAAATTCTGTTTATCTTTAAATGCATTTTCCTAATAACTTAATTTTATGATATTACAAATGTTCCAAGCGACTGAATTTTTTTGCATCTTTCTGCATTTTGTTTTTACATATTCTGGAATTAATTTAGAACACTTCTATGAAAAGATATTTTTGATTTGACTTTAATTTTTTAGTAGAAAGTTATAATATTATTAAAATTTAATAAATTTTCTTTGTTTTTATTTTCAAAACACTCAATCTAACCGTATAAAAAAAATATTGATTTAAAATTAATTATCTCTTGGTAGATTTTGAATATTTGCTGCTAAAAATATGAACTCGGAATTCCAGGAGGATTAAAAATAAATTCAGTCGCGTGGAGTGTTTTGAATTAAATACTATTTTAACAGTAGTTTCAGGGATAATTCCAAATCGACGGCTGAGCGGAGCAAGATGCTATCTCGGCTGAGGCTAACAGAAGATGCTATCTCGGCCGAGGCTAACAGAAGGTGCTATCTCGGCCGAGGCTCACAGAATGTGCTATCTCGGCCAAGGCTCACAGAAGTTGCTATCTCGGCCAAAACTAGCTGAAAAATGCTATGCTACTCGACCAAGATCTCGTAGGTCGAGATATCACCTTCTGTTAGCCTCGGCCGAGATATCATCTTCTGTTAGCCTCAGCCGAGATAGCATCTTGTTCCGCTCAGCCGTCGAAATGTAATCGATGAAAGTCATTCAAATTTGGCAAAAAATCATATTTTTTTGTGTAAAATATCTTATTGTATTGCAAACTGTATTTTATTTAAAGGGTAAACTTTTTTTTTTCTCAAGTGGTCACTACCCTTAAAATGATTAGTATTGATGTATTACTAACATATGTACAAATTCATTATTTATGTTATATCATATCAATAAATATTAATATGTTTATAAGAATGATTTCACCATGATTTTTTTTATTTTAAAATAATAATAATAATAATCCTCTCTAAAAAAAAGTTATGGCCGCATGTTGTGAAGCCTTTATAGATTCGTTTTGATTGATCTGAAAGGAATAGGCGCAAAAATTTGCTACTTCCGCTACATTTGAATTTTTTCAATTCAATTATTTATTTTTAATTATTTAAAACTAAATACTTGAATCAAAATAAAATAAAAAATTCATCTTTTTATGCTTTCAACAATTATTTGGTTATGACATCATTTAAACTAATTAAAATGAAATCATACTGAAAAATTATATTCATAACCTGAAAAAAAAATAGTACGCGCGCAGCGCGTTTCGATTTGGCTAGTAATATACAAATAATAATTAAAAAAAAAAACAAATTTAATCTAAATTTTCTTTGAGCCCCAGTTCTGAATGGGTCGCGCGATTATCGCGCGATTATCGCGCGATAATCGCGCCAGTAAAGGTTCGATAAACTGACGCGATTTCTCGCGCGATTCTCGTACGATAAATCGTGCGACTTTTTTCAGCAGGGAAGAAGTGCTAGAAATAAACAATTTTATCTGGTTTATGAAAATAAGTACTGGAATACGTAGTGAACTATTTAAGTAGTGAACGGGAACAAAATATATTTAAAAAATTGTGTTTTCTTATATGCAAGAATAGTTCTCACAACAATGTCTGAAGTTGATGATAATGATAAAGGTCAATCAAATGAACCCCATGCATATATATACACAATACCTTCAAAAACAGGTGATAAGAATGAGAGACTTATAGTGCCTGTAAGTCAAATTAAAAAATTTGATTATCAAAATTATGTTGAAGATCCTAGTGCTTATAAAGATAAGCAATATAAGTATAAAACTAAAGATGCAAAAAAAGTCGCATGTTTTATCTTGTATGCCGCAGGTAAGAACTTGTTCTTTATATCTCTAATATCTTGATATATATTTCTTAACTTATATAAATTTAAAATTCATTGATGTTTTTATACTTTTATTTTATAGATGACATATCAACAGTAGAAGCTAAAGTTGCATCAGGAAAGAGATTCCGGATACCTACTGTGAAAGAAAGAATTGACACCTCGATTAATTCAACATTGGGTGGTAATAATCGTGATGACACTAATGACGAAGATCAAGAAAGCAATATTAAAAGAGCCAAACTAGTAAGAAAAGTATATATTAACTTTGACATTTTTACTTTATGTTAGAAAAGATCTTTAAACTTAAAGTGTTAAAAAGGGAAATAATTGTTTAATTTTTTCATTTAATTTGTATTTTTATTAATTTCATGTTTTTACATATAAATGTTAAGTACCATGTTCATGAAAAAATTTTAAAATATGTTGCCATAAAACTAGTTTTTAACTTAAGTAAAAGTAAAATTTTTTAAATAATAAGTACGTATTTATATACAATATCTACAAATCATGAAATAAATTTTTCTTAATCTATACAGGAATTAAATAAAATAAAAACGCAATCTGCGAAACTAGTTTCTAATAGTATTTTACAGAAATACTTAGATTCTATAGATTCGGATGAAGTTTCTACTGCATCAAAACTACAAGAAGATGACGGACAGATTGACACGACCATACCTATTATGAATCAAAAAGGATTACTCAGAACTTCTGAGGGTGAAAATGTAAATGCTTGAAATTTTTTGCAATATTAAACTACAATTTTTTAAGAGTATAGTTAAACTTTTTTTTCGCAACAGTATTTTTTACAATGTTTAATGTTTAAATTATTAAATCTTTATTATTATACTTAAACGTGATTGGAAAAAAAACATCAAATACCACATCTAATAAAAAATTTATGTATAACCTAATAATTAAATTACAATTAATTTAGGGTGACGATGTTAACAGAAACTTAATGCAAGTGAATTCATTTTCGACTCCTTTGCGAGATTCTAACTTAAATAAAAATAATATCAGAAGTGATGTAAGTGAGGAGTACCATAATCATTCTGCATGTTTAGCTGCAATAAGGGCACATAAAGATCAGGCTCTTTTCTATAAACAAAGATTTGAAGCAGCTCAAAATGAAGCAAGGCAGTGGAAATTAAAGTTTGAGAAAGGTGTTGATTCAAAAGCTGAAATATCTCCACAATCAGGTAGGAAAATTTTTGATGTTACGTTATTATATAATACAATTTATATAAATTATATTGAATGCCTAAAATTCTCTTCTTTTTTTAGATACTGCTTTATTAGATTATTATGATAAACTTTATCAATTTGATGGACCATTCAAATTCAATGAAGAATTGGATTGCGTAGCACTTCTCCATGACGTTAAATGCAAAACGATTTCTTATAAAGAGGCTTTTAATTCATCTAAACCCATTCAAGTAGTAAGAAAATTAATGTTTGGTTTTTATGGGTATGAAGACTTAGTCACGCGCTGCCAAAAAAATGAAAAAGAGAATGAAAATGTACAACCTTTATCCAAAGAAAGAAATGAAGCTATCGCAAGAGAACTTTACAGATTTTTACGACTGAACAGATACAATGTCCACTTAATTAAACTGGAACTTCAAGAGATTGATAAATATTTTCACAATGCGATTTCGTGCGCAAAATTGAAGAAAAAAAGACAAATTCAACAAGAAAATGCTCGTAACCAGCTTCAAGAACAAATTAATCAAGCTGAATAGATTTTAAATAATACCTTATCACGACAAGTGTAATAAGTCACTTTTTTAGTTTACTAAGTGTTAAGTAAAATTTATTTTATACAAATGTATTATTTAAAATTTAAATTATTTTTTTTATTAGTTTGTAAGAAGTTAAAATGTTATTGGAAACATTTATTTTTCTATTTAAATAGTTTGTAAAAAGAAAAAATGTTGATTTGTAATACAGTTTATGACATTTAATAAATATATGAATAAGGCTTTTATTCACAATAAAATATCACAACAACCTAATTAGTAAATAACAACTATTTTAAAAACTTTTTATATCCGTAAATACATTTGGATAGTATTCTATACGTTTTAGTACCATATTATTTCTCAATTCGAATAATTTCGCGGTAACTTGGTATTTTTTAAAATATTGTTCAAAATTGAACATTTGCGTACGTTACGACGGTACGCTTTTGTATAAGTTAAAGTAAGTTTAAAATGTTGCATTTTTCATTGATCAAAGTAATTTTTTTAGTAAATGTACTATTTTGTAGTTTTGCACATGATACAGTACATTTTAGTATTTCATACGACTCTGCAGATTTCCGTATATTTCCGTACGTTACGGTAAGTACAAATATCTAATTTTCAATCGATAAAAATAATTTGTCTCGTAAATGTACGATCTTGTAGTTTCATATACGATACAGTACATTTTGGTATGATTCCGTATAATTCCGTACGTTTCTGTACGTTTCCGTACGTTTCCGTAAGTGCATGAATCAAATTTTTTTATTGATAGAAATAATTTTTCTATCAAGTGTACGATTTTGTAGCTTTTCGCACGATTCCGTACGATTCTGTAAGATTTCGTACGATTCCGTAGGTTTCGGTACGTTTCCGTACTTTGCCGTAAAAAATGGTCCAATTTTAACAATAATCTACGGGATCGTACGGAAACGTACGGCAACGTACCTTGACATACTGAAATTTAAAATAAATGTACAATTTTTATTTCCATATGGGACAGTATTAATTTAATGAGTGTGGATGATCTTTCTAAATTTTTTACAGTAGATCAGGTTCTCGGACATGTAACTAAAAAATTTAGATCATTTGATGAATTTTTAGAAAATAAGAAGTTCATAAAGGAGTTAAAAAAAGTAATGGCACTATTGAATTCATCAAATACAAATAGTATAATTGAGCCCTTTATAAGAATTGCTGAAAAGCATAAGCTTTTATACAAATTTAGCATCCCTTATAGAATATGGTTAAGAAACCATTTGATTTTATATATAAATCTTTTGCTTCCTGCTTCAATGTGTCAAGTTGAATTTACTGGTAGGTACACAAGAGAAAGCAATAAGGGATGCAAAATTGTGGCAAAAAGTGATATTCGAAGAAATGAGCAATTCGATTGCTTAGTTGGAATCTTTCGAATAATAAGTATAGCTGAAGAAGAAATCTTGATAAAACAGAATCTGCACTTTTCGATCCTCACAAGTGAACGGACAAGGACTCTTTCTTTAATGCTTGGACCAGCAGCATTTGCCAACCATGACTGTTGCCCAAACGCTCGCTACACTTATAAATCGAAATCTGAAATGGTTATGACTGCCATAAAAGACATTCACAATGGAGATGAAGTTCTATGCAGTTATGGAAAACATTACTTTTAGTACAAGAACCAGTCATGTGAATGCAAAACATACGAGCAAAACCATAAAGGATTTTTTTCTCAACCAATTATTTTATCTGGTAAGAATAATTTGTATTTATATATATAAAATAGAATAATTATAATTTACCTTTGCTAAACAGCCATCAAACTGACAAACAAATAAGCCTATGCCCATTGATTTCCCTGATGTGCAATATTGCTACTATTTGATGGATCTTAAGTTTGAAAAATTGGAGTACAACGAAAATTTTTGAAAATTTATTTTCACTTTACAATTACATTAAAATTCCAGATAAGGATCTTAAAATGATATGTATTTTTACTTAGTTCCATGTAGTTACAAAAAAATTATTTCGTTGTATATCAACATTGCAAACTTCAAACTCATACCATTTGCCACTTCAATACTGTTAAAATAACAATTTTTCAATATTTCTCTCCTCCGCCTTCCAATTACAGGTTTATTACCTGGTAATTTTGGGGCACAAATGATATTATTTTTTTTAATATTACTGAAAAAATACATGTCAGCTCCTATAGCATCCGATATTGGAGCAATATTGCTCCAATATTGCTTTATCATATTCCCTCACTGCTAGTATACATGGACAAAACCATGGTGCAATATTGCTGCAACCCGTGCTTTCCGTTTCACCATTGCTTTTTTAAAATGATGGGTCAGGCTCTCTGTCATAGCAATATTGAGGCAATATTACTCCAACAATCAGTGACCAAACAGGAACATTCTTCCAGTGTTCATATATATTGTACAAATATTCTCGCAATATTGCAAAATCATCAGAAAAATCATCTTAAAAATATAATTATAAAATTAATATTCCTTTCGTGTTGATAAATATTGGCTGAATATTACTGCAATATTGCTATGACAAAGAGCCTGACCATCATTTTAAAAAAGCAATGGTGAAACGGAAATCACGGGTTGCAGCAACATTGCTCCATGGTTTTGTCCATATATACTAGCAGTGAGGGAATATTGGCAAATATGGGAAGTATGCTAAAGCAATATTAGAGCAATATTGCTCCAATATCGGGTGCTATAGGGGAGATAATATATTTATTAATATTAGACAAACCTATATACAAAATATATTATAATTTCATATTTTTTCTTATTTGACCACCATACAGCACATAGTATTAAATCTGATGGTTGTTTTTAGTAAGACCCTTTTATAATTTCTGCCATTTTAATAAAATAGAACAAATAATTAGAATGTTCCGGATGTTTTATTGCGTTCCTCTTCAGGTTAAAACGTTTAGTCAATTACATCTTATATGGAAGTGTATTCTGTTCGTCAGAGATGAACACTGCAAACACATACGATGTAATTGACCAAACGTTTTAATTTCAAGAATGACATAATAAAACGTCCGAAACATTGTAACTATTTGTTCTATTTAATAAAAAAATTCCTCGTAGTATGGCCATTAACTTCATACGAACCAACTACAATTCATTCTACTATTAACTACAAAAAAAAGCAAAATATATTCAACTTGTCTATATAGAAACGTATAAATTAAGACTTTTTCAGAACATAGTCTGCATTTGTGTATTAAAGACAGACATGTACAGAATATTATGAATACCGAATTGTCTTATTGTTCCTCATATAAACAAGCTATAAAACTAACTTTCTACAGACTTAACGTAAATATTGTACTAATAAGTTTTTTCATAAATCAAGGAGCACGGGAGCGCTCCAAAGGCAAGTTATAGAAAAGGCCTGAGGGACGACCGTGCTACATATACTTTGAAATGGGTGCCCGAGAAATTGAAATATTTATTACAATTTTCAAGGCTTTTATATTAACTAAAAAAAAAATGACAACATGTGTATTACTGTTATACTATGTTGCACAAAAAGTTTCATGTAAAAATATGTTTAAATTATATTTCAAGTTTCCAATTCAAAATAAATTTTTACTGACTAAATTTTCTTAATTTTAAAAATTTAAACTATTTTCTACAAAATCCCAAATGGAAATAATAGTTTTAAACTTTTATAAAATTCTCAAATCTTGACTTATAATCTGCCAATATCAGTAATAAACTTTTTCGAACTTTTATTATAGGTCATTCCACCCGAGATGCTAAATTTTTACGTTAATATATATTTAAGTTGAATATATATATATATATATATATATATATATATATATATATATATATATATATATATATATATATATATATATATATATATATATATATATATATATATATATATATATATATATATATATATATATATATATATATATATATATATATATATATATATATATATATATATATATATATATATATATATATATATATATATATATATATATATATATATATATATATATATATATATATATATATATATATATATATATATATATATATATATATATATATATATATATATATATATATATATATATATATATATATATATATATATATATATATATATATATATATATATATATATATATATATATATATATATATATATATATATATATATATATATATATATATATATATATATATATATATATATATATATATATATATATATATATATATATATATATATATAATGGAAATAGATTAAAGTACTTTCATTATTTACTTGTAAGATGTATATTAATACCACAAGTACATTAATATCTTACAAAGTTAGTAAGTGTTAGTCAAAGTGCTCAAGAAATTAATATTAAAATTAATGTCAAAAAAGGCCTTAGCATGATTTTAATTCTCCTTGAGAATTTTTTATACAGCGCTGTAGAACAACACAAAAATGAAAATTAGTACATGGTAGTAGTAAGGCAATTTCATATTCAAATTAATTTAGTGTTATCTATAAATTATATTGTTTATTTTGAATATGCATATATATATGATGGGATATTATCAACGAATTATTAAATTATATTAACAGGATGGCATAGTCCTATTATTACCGATCGAGCAATTATTTCAGTTTCAAGTTTATTAAAAATAAAATCCGTAGAATCACAAAAAATCAAGAGAATATGTAGTCAGAATTTGGAATAAGTTAACAAAAGAAAAATCGTAATGAATTAGTATATATAAATATATATATATATATATATATATATATATATATATATATGAAGAATGGAAAGAATGTAACATGAAAACCTATATTTTTACCTCTTGTTGATTCCTTTATAATGATTTAAAATTAAAATTAAAATACAAATTGATTTGCATATAGATTTTCAAATCGTAACTTAAATGCTTGTAAAATTATTTATTAATAAATATCATTGGTTATCAGATTTTTTTAGGTTACATATTTTTGACAAATAATTTATAATCTGTCAGATAAATGACGAAATTAAATTATATCTTATCAGTTTTTGTGGTTAATTGACATGATAAAAACTGACCCTGCCGGAAGTATTTTCTGCACATTTCTGTATATTTCTGTTCATTTTTGTACATTTCTGTACATTTTATCAACTTAGATTTTTATACAGAAATGTACAGAAATGTGCAGAGATGTACAATTCAAAGTTTTGTTCAAAAGTATCATACATACGTAAGAATTAATATTATTTATTTATAAATCTTTTATAATAAATTCTAAAACATAATTCTATTATTATTTAATGGTTGTTATACCTTTGTTTATATGTAATCTCATTTTCTACTTATAATAAATTATTTTAAATATTAACTTGTAAATATTATTTGTTAATAATAACATATTGAATTGTTTGTCATTTATAAGTTTTTATTGAATTCTTTATTTTGGAATATCTTTGTATATTTCTGTATATTTTTATACATTTATGTACATTTCTGTATAAAAAATCTGCAGAGATGTACATAAATGTACAAAAATGTACAGGAATGTACAGAAATATACAAAAATGTATACAAATGTACAGGAATGTATAAAAATGTGCAGAAAAAACTTCCACCAGGGGATATAACAATTTTGTAAAGAAATATTTTTATAGGCAAAATTACTAAATAAGATTCTATATGGAAATCTGCATGGATTTTTTTAATGAGGAAATTCTTGAAGGTAAAGTGCATGTCGAAATCTATATGGAAAATGTTCTTAATTCTGCGGAATTCTTTGAGAAAATTTTGATGTGGATTTTGTTAGACACTCGTTTATAGACAAATTTATATAAAAATCATCATAAAATTTTATGCGAAAATCTATAGCGATTTCCCACACTGAACCTATGTGGGATATATATGGATTGAATAAGGGTTTCACATAGATTCTACATAGAATTCAGAATAAATTCCATATGGATTTTTGTAAATGAGTATTCTACTACAGTTTTCGAACTGACTTGTTTAATACTTGAATTTTTCAGTAATTTTTTCGATATAATTGTACCGATGTTTAATCGAAACAAAAATTTTGAAATTTTTAATTTTTAAACAATTAAGGTACTAATTACTATAACAGAGGATTCTATAGGTAATATAACGCATGTTTTAACCTCTGAATGCAAAATAATGAAAATTGTAGTATTCTCATTTTCCGTTTTGTACAGTTTTCAAGTTGCCAGAGGTGTGCTTCAACTTTTTTTTTTCGTGATTGTCACGTCCGAGAACACAACACGACTGGGATGGTTAACTCGGTGAAGAGTTACGCTCTTTCAGGCCTTAGCTGCGTTAGCTATTCAACCTTGGTTGAGCTGTTGAGTTGAAGTATAAGGCGCTTAAACTGAGTTAAAATATTTTTGATAATAGGAAGTTTGGATGTTTACCAGGACCAACAGGTACGGCACATATGTCCCTTAAGAACAATTGCACACGTCCCTTGTATGGATAGGAAATAAGGTTAAGAGCCCAGGAGTATGAGTTTCAAGGAGAACTAATTTTACCCAATCTCAGGGAAATCTCAGGTTCACACTTCCCTCCCGAGAGCTGATGCTCATAAGCCACTCCGTTAATTTAATTAATTAAATAGAAAAGAAATACGCATTTGGGCTGCAAGTCGTCAAACTAATAAAATAATGAAATTGGCAAAAATGAATTTAGTTCGCGTCAAGCTTTGAAATGAATAATAAATAAACTTTATTAGATCAAATTGCATAAAAGCCCTTAAGGCTTAACACTGAATGACCCGTTTCTTCGAATAAACAAGTCCTTAGAGTCCTTAAGGCCCAGGCCAACACTTTTATTCGAAGATCAAAGTTAAATATATATTATTTATTATAATTTTTTAATAAGTCTGAAAAATAAATAATATTTTCTTTGCTAGGTCAAATTGCATAAAAGCCCTTAAGACTTAACACTAAATGACCCGTTTCTTCGAATAAACAAGTCCTTAGAGTCCTTAAGACCCAGGCCAACACTTTTATTCGAAGATCAAAGTTAAATATATATTATTTATTATAATTTTTTAATAAGTCTGAAAAATAAATAATATTTTCTTTGTTAGGTCAAATTGCATAAAAGCCCTTAAGGCTTAACACTAAATGACCCGTTTCTTCGAATAAACAAGTCCTTAGAGTCCTTAAGACCCAGGCCAACACTTTTATTCGAAGATCAAAGTTAAATATATATTTATTGTATTTTAAATTTTTTATTTACCTTTTGAAATTTTGATTTGGAATTTTAAATTTCTTTTTCTTTGTTAAATAATAAATTTGAAAAGAATTTGAATTTGTGTAAAATTTGAATGTTTATTTATAAATTTGTACAGGTCTTAAGCTTGTGAGGCTTGTAGAGCACTGTTTCAGTACAATCAACAAAGCTTGTGAGGCTCTTGTTGACTGCTTGGGTCAGTTCAGAAAAAGCTTGTGAGGCTCTTGTTGACTGCTTGGGTCAGTTCAGAAAAAGCTTGTGAGGCTTGTGTTAATCTGACTGACTTGGTCAGTTCAGTAAAGCTTGTGAGGCTTGTGGTGAACTGCACCCGTGTAGTGCGCGTTCGGCGTATTTAAATCCATTGCTCCTCCTCTTCTTCGGCTGGAAAAACTGCGGTGTCGAATCGGGTAGTTGCGTCATCTTGGGTCAACGAGTCATCGATCATATTTTTCGGCGGCGGTTGATACTTTGCATACCCATAATGTTAAATGGAGCGAGTCGTGCGGGAAAGCGGTGCCCAATGGTGCGGGGCGTCATCCCTTCCAAACGTCGATTTTTGTGATAGTGGGGAAAATCCTATGTTTTAACACAGAGAGCGGCAGAGAGCGGTCCCTTATCCCTTCTCTAGGGTATTTTCCGGCGGCTCGTATCTTCTTTAAGGAGCGAGAGAGAACGATATATGTGCGACAGAGAAAGAGAGATGAGAGAGACAAAAGATATATCCTTCTCTTTCTTTCGAGTCAAAAATGATCAATTTTCTGTTACTTGCTGAAAATTATACAATGTTGGCAGTTTATAAATTATAAAATATGTTATTCTATTACATTTTGTTCTAAAATGAAAATACAAATTTGAATGGAAGTTATCGGTCTATTACAACAGGAGTTAAACGCATTACAAATTTTATAAACTTAATTATACATTAAACAATGAAATTTCTTATGCAAACTTTATAAAAACATTAGACTATTCATTCTAGCTAATATATCAATCATATTATTAAGTTACTTTATTAAATTAATACATTTTCCATAGATTTTCTATTATTTATTTAAAATATTTGAAATTTAATTAGTTTTCATAAGTAACAATGTGTTAGAATACAACTATTGTCCAGTAAAATGTTTTATCTAATGTGTATATTTCATAAAACTTGCATTAACAATGAAAATTACTTATAAATAGTCATAATAGTTAATTATTATTAAGAAAACGTACGAATTACAAATGTATTATTCAAATTCTAAACAGTTTATCATCTAAACTTAAAGTCTAGTTAGTTAATCTAGTAGAAATAGACAAATGGATTATTATTACTATAAAAACATATTATAATAATGGATTTTCTCATCTCTTAATTTTTACTTAACATAATGCAACTTTTATCTTAAACAAAAATTATTTTTCTAATTATAATTAATGAGATATCTAGCGTTATTCTAAAATAATATTCTTATGCTATAGTACATTGAGTCCCAAAAGATGCTGGAAAATGCGTCTCCGCGCAGGAAGACTGAGAATAATCTATTTTTAGACGAGCCATGTGTTTTGGGGCTGATGTAGCTGACAAACATCTTCTTTGTCTCGGTTTTTCCTATAATTAACAATCTAGATATTCTACCATGAATTGAATTATTTATCTTACTAAATAATTATGTAGCAAGATATTACAACTTGAATGAAAATGCTACGACTATTTTAATGATAGTTATTCGGAATACAAACTTTTACTAACTTAATAATCTAATTTACAATGAAATCATATATGATAAATTTATAATAACAGTCAATTATCTAAAATAAACTAAAACCTAAATGCTTTGTTATCAAAACTTGTTGATTTATATAATATAATAGCTATTATAGTAATTATTTATCGTTGGTTAATAAAGATTCTTTACATGGTTATAGGTTGCGTTTATAAAATGCATAAGGTTACTCATAGAGCTATATTTTTGGGTTTTTGTTACTAGATCTTTGTATTATTAATACAAAAACAACAAAGCTGTTGATTGCAATTTAACAAAGAATATATATAATTAATATTATTTTTCCTAATTTCCTTATTGTTATATTTAATATCGGTTGTTGTTAAAATAATTTTATTGATAACGGTTTGAGAGATAATGTAAAATAATATTTCAATGTATAGTATAAGTCATGTTTTGAAAAACTCGGAAAAGCGCGTCCCTGCGTGGGAAAGCATCGTATCTATATTTAGTATGGGCCATGTGTTTTACAGCCCCAAGATTACGCATCCGCTAGGGCTATCGTCTTCTTAAGGCTAATTCCACATTTTGAACGAATATTTCCAACTCACATGTAATTGTTCAAAATCCAAAAATGTTTGTTAAATTTGTGATATGTAATAAAACAGTTTATTTATTTATAGCAGAAGAAAAACAGAAGGTTGAATAAGTTTCATTATTTGAGTAGGAAAAATATTCTTTCATGAATGTGTCTTAAAGCAGTTATTGTAATTTTATATTTGTTTGTGATTGTGAATGGAAAACCTTATAAACTCTTATACCTCGCGTTTGGAACGGTTTGCTAGTTAGGTCAAACGTATAAAGGAAGAATTACAATTGTGATTATTGCACAAGGGTTTGTTTAACAATTCGTACTTAAATTATTATTTAAAATATATCCTTGTAGAAAATTAACCCTAATTTATAACTAACTCATTAATACAACTGAAGTATTTCTAAATAAAATTGTATTGCAGAAATATTGTAATTCAACTAAAGGTTTTATTATTATAATTTTTGTGACACATAGATATTATTTTCTTATTCGGATTGATACATGACTATGTTATATTAATAATCAATAATTAATATCTGGTGAACATTTTTACTAGAGTGAGTTACTATTTTACGTAAGAAAAAGTAATAATCTTTGGTAACAGATTTTCTAATATAGTTTACTACACTCGTAGTCGTGGGTATAATCGGTTAATTGCATGCACTGCGTCGTTGTTTTTTTTTTTTTTGGCAGCTTGGGAAACTTCGAGCAGCGCCGGTCACACCTACAACCCTTGGTGCAGCAGTGTCGGTAGGGTAGTAGTGGTTCAGGGTTATGATCATGATTCATCGCATAAAAATATATACAAAAAAAAAATTTTTCCCATCGTAGTCGGTTCCGTTACACCCCCCTACTAAAACGGTTGCTACTACAACAAGTGTAGCAAGCGTTACTCTGAGTAATAATGATAAGATATAATTTGGAATGATAAATGGATTTTATGATTATTGTAAAAGTACGAAAAATGAAAATATTTCTTTCTTATATCTTGATTAGAAGAATTAAACTAATTTATAAGACTTTATATCGAAACGTTGATTTTCGAGCAATTCATCAACATAATTTTGTATTTGTTATAACAAAAATACTTCTTTAGATAACAGGAAAAACAAATATCAATCATTTGTATCACAAACAAAATTGAATTGATTTTTAAACTAACTTGAAATTCAAATGCACATTATTTCTAAATAATTTATAAAGGTAGTAAGGATAAAGATTCTTTGTTTTTATTGTCATCATCAGATACAACTTTGTCTCTCATAGGCTGAGTCGCAATATAGGTTTTATGCCTTTATGTTGGCTGACTAGCATTTGGTTAAATCTGAGATTTAAAAACGGATTTGCCGCACGTGCTAGATTTCGTTTGTCTGAGATTGTGACGTATTGATCGTTATTTAATTGATACAATAGCCTTTAAGGTTTTCAAAAAGAAAACTTCTCATGATCTAAACGTAATAGAGAGAGTTTTGTATATGTGCAACAAGACATTTTTGCATGGTCACAAATTGTGATTCCAGAAGCTTTGTTATCTGCCTGTGTAATAAATAAATTAGAAAATGTGCTGAAGGTCAAATTTTGTTTTTATAAAAAAAAAATTCTATTTCTATTGTTTGTGACTTCATTATCCATGAAGCAAAGATTTTGTTAAACAAATTTATAATTAATTAATAATAAATATGTTATTTCTGAATTTCTCGAAGATGTATGTCTTTAGAATATTAAAAATAATTTGTATATATATATAATTCTTCTCCCATAATAATCATCACCATGCATCCTGAATCCATCAAATAATTAATATACAATAATAATGTTATTTGTTATATTATTTGAATTTCGAGTTTTTCAATATCAATTTAAATTTCCAAATTATACTTTTTGACAAATATAAATTTACAGCACGCCTTTTAGGATATATCTTGCATACACTCATTTGATATTCATGGTTGGGGTAATTGTTATAATTATTATTTTTTTTTTTATTTTACTTCATCTGTAATCAGAGAGAACTATTAATATTTGATATAGAATGATTTAAATTTTAAAAATTATAAATAAGAATAAGCTGGAAATCTGGTAGAATATTGGTTAGGGAAAGAAAAAAAAGAGAAAAATTCAATCTTTAGTCTAATTTTAAATGTCATTTGGGGAAAAAAGAAAAACCAAAAAAAACGATAATTTTTTTCAAATTGGTAATAATTTTAATTCAAGATTTATTTCTGAATTAAATTCATGCTTTAATAAATTCTGTATAATATTTTTAATGTCGAAGTGGTTATATATACAGTAGCTGGATTGGCAACACATTTGTTTATGCAGATTATTTAGCAATGAATTACAAGTAATCAAATTTTTCTTCGATTCATTCGAGTTGATATTGAACTTGAAAGGTAATAGTTTGATATCCCGTGAATATCCAAATGGTAATTTAAGTGGCTTGAACATTAATTGAATCACAGGTGTCCTCTTTAATAAATTATGAAAATACTTCAAAGCTTGAAAAATAAAATTACATTTTGAAACTTTACCTTTATTGGTAAGACAATTATTTTGTAAATTTTTATCTGGCTTTGAAATGTGATATGCTTTTGTATCCTTCGTTTCAAACGTATTGCAATCAGGTGAAATGCAATTTGTTTGATATTTGGTTTTATCATCACTTATATTTAAAAGGAAGTTATGTCTAGGAGAACTGGTGTTATTTCCAATAGCGTTATGAATGCTATAATCAGAACCTATATTTTGATATTTTGAAAGCGCAGAAGCTTCGTCAAATAATAATATCTGAGTTTGAAACTGGAGAATTAGAAAATGCTTTTAAATGGTTTGCTTCCTTGCAGCTTTTAGGCGCGATTGATGTTGGTAAAATTATAAATGATGTAAAATTATAGATTTTATTAGTACTATGTGAGTCACTTGAAACAACCAAGTCACTAGTGGAGTTTGGAATTACAATTATTTTATCTTGATTATTTAATGTCTTAGCATATTCGAGTGCTGCAAAATCAGATTCAGTAAGTGAATTGCTACTTGTATTGGTTTGATGTGATTTTCTGGTATCACAAGGATTTGATTTTGAAATTT
The DNA here is from genome assembly GCA_036365515.1 of Torymus aiolomorphi. NCBI lineage: Eukaryota > Metazoa > Arthropoda > Insecta > Hymenoptera > Torymidae > Torymus > Torymus aiolomorphi. The sequence goes on from CM070873.1 coordinate 146,039,582, forward strand.
TAATTGACTTGTTGGAACTAGTAATATTACTACAATCATTGCTACGTTTACTTCAATTATGAATTACATTATTTAAAGAATTTCTGTTAGAAAAATTGTTCTTATTTGTCTGAGGATTAGAAGAAACATCATTATTATTCGTATATAAATTTTTAAATTGTAATTTAGTTGTACAGCACTTAATTTCATTTGAAAATGATTGAGAATTATTACATGATTTAATTTTTCAATGGAAACAGCATTCTGAACAGTTTCACGCAAAGTTTTACATGGTTTACAATATGAAACAGATTTTAATCCTTTTATAAAATGTTTAATAAGTACATTCTGAGCTGTTCTACCAAATTTTATGTTATTAGTTAGTGTAGTTTCTGGATCACATTCTTTTGCCACTTCATTAGTTTTAATAATTAATCTATTCGCATACTGAATAATACCTTCGTTGGGCAGTTGGTAAACGTTCTGTAAGGAATCGTTTAATTTAATTAGTAAGTCATTTTCTAGAACTTCTTGAAACTTGTTAGCATCTGATTTATTTAATAGCTTATTGCTATCATTTAAGGTATTGGGTGACCAAATTTCGGATTATTTATTTATTTGAATGGAAGACGATTGAGATTTATAATCAGATATTTCCTGTTCTACCGAAATAGCATGCTTAACGGTTTCGGTGAAAGTTCCACATGGATTAACGTGAGACCATAAATGAGGTTGTAGTCCTATTAGAAAATGTTCAATAAGTACATTCTGTATTGTTTTATTAAAATTTATGTTATTGTTTAGTATAAATTCTATGTCACATTTTTTCATTACTTTGTTAGCTTTAATAATAAATCTGTTTGAGTACTGAGTTATACATTCAGTAGAAAATTGACAAATATTTTGCAAAGATTCATTTAATTTAGCCAATAGATCATTTTCTAAAATTTTTTGAAATTCATCAGTATCTAACTTGTCTAAATGTTTAATGTTGTCGTTTACGGTATTAAATGACCGGGTTTCGGATTGAATCGGACGATTAGAACAATTAGTCGCGGTATGGCCTACTCCAGAGCAGAGTTGGCATCTTACTAGTTTGGGGCATTCTAAAGCTATATGCCCTAGCTTATGACATAGTTGGCAAATCTTTATTGTAGAGCATTGTGGTGCAATGTGACCACGTTTATGGCACAATTGGCAAACGGAAAACATTTTTAGAAATAGTAAGATACAGTGAGATTGGTATAGTAAGTAAATAATTTACCTTGAATGTGTAATAATTTTGTTTAAAAGCCTTTTACAATTTAGTAGAATAAAAAAAAACTATCATAATAAAATTCGGAGGATTTGGAAATAGTAATAGTTTTTCAAAATTTAATAGAACAAATTTGAACGATCTAACAATTTAAAAGAGCATAGTAGGATTTAGAGAATTCCGAAAGAATAGTAATTTTCTTTATACAACTTTTACTTTGACAAAATTCGAAGGGTTTAGAAGATTTTCTTTTATTAAGTTCATATAAATAGCAAAATGCAGAGATGCAGAATCACTTCCGCACCCTTTAAATACCAATTTTTCAAAAGGGTAAATATAATAAAGAATAGAACTTTAATTTTCAAATTGGCATAAATTTTTTTCCACGATATTTAGTTATAATTTTAATTTCACAATTTTAATTTTATTCTCGTAAGGTTTTTAAATATGTTTTGAATTCTAATGCCTTTAATTTTTAATCTACAATAGTTTGGAAAACGTTTCATTAAAGATAAGTTGTAATTTAGAAGACTTTTTTTTTTTTTCAAATTAAGTTTCACTTAAGTCAAATGCAAAACTGTCTTGTGAGTTATATACTTATTGTTAGAACATCATTCGCTTTGTAAAGAGGTAAGGGTTAGAAAAGGTAAATGCAGATTTACTTTAATTTAGTGAAATTTCTTTTGAATAGTTATTATTGATTTAAAGATTTAGAAAAGAAAAAAAAAAAAAAACTTAGCGAATATTATTTTCACTTTTTGAATTCAAATAAAGACTTAGAAAAATAAAATTCAGTTTTGTAGATTAAAAACTTGAAATCTTTTTGTAATTTTTGTTTTTGTTTGTTTGTTTTTCAAAATATAGAATTACGATACGGTGGATTCAGAGAAAACAGTGGGTTTAGAATTTTTCTGATAACATAGTAGTTTCAGTTTCCCTTTTTTTGTAAATATAAACGTTTTATAAGACTTATCTTCTCTAAAATAGAGGTTTCTTTTCAATTTTTAATGCTTTAAGATATAGTGAATACAGTGGATTTGGTAATAAATTTTAGAAATTATTTTTCTTAACTTCTCTTCTCAATAATAGAGGGTTTTTAAGTTTGTGGATTTAGTAAGTTAAATTTTTAGATTTAGTATACTTTTGTATAGAAGTTTAATAATACTTCTCTTCCCTAATTTTATAGAGGATTCAGATTTAGTAAATTTTGTAGAAGTTTAATAAAACTTCTCTTCTCTAGTTTATAGAGGATTCATAAATTTTGATTTAGTAAAGATTTAATAAAAATTTAGTTGAGAGGCCGTTGCGCATAGTCATCTTCTTGTGACTCAGAGGCTTTGGGGCGTAAACCAATATTTTGCAAAATTATTATTTTTTTGATTTAGTAGAACATTAGTTAAAGATTTAGTCGAGAGGCCGTTGCGCGTGGTCATCTTTTTGTGACACAGAGGCTTTGGGGCGTTAACTAATATGATAAAATTATTTTTCAACTTAGTGAAAAATTTTCAAACATGTTTTTTTTTTGTATAAAATGTTTTAATTTTAGATTTTGAAAATTTTGTTATTTGAGAATTCTTTAATTTCATTTTTTTTTTTATTTCATTTCGTTCAATTTCTGTAATTTTAGATATGTATATATTTTTTTTCAATTCTCTTTTATTAGTTAGTCCAACTTATTTTTTTATCTCTTTACTAACATTTTCTTCAAATAATATTTAGTATAAGTATATTTCACCCATTTTGTATAATTTAAAAATGAAAAAGAATTCAGTAGGAGTTTGTTAAAAGAACTTGGGAAAAGAGACATTATAATTTTTCAGATTGTTACTGGAATTACAGAAATCAGAGATGGAAGATGTTTGAAGTTGAAATTTATTCACTGTTTTGATAGATACATAAATGCAGAACGTTCCATATTAATGGGCACGTAGACGATCAAGTGCAACTAATAATTTACTAACTTAAAGCACGTTGAATCAAACCCACTAATGGCAACATAACTGAGGTTTCAAAGATTCACAAGGAAAGCACTACGAACACGAATGTTGAACACATTTCCGGATATCATTGAAAGTACATTGACGAAAGGAAAAGTGCTAATTTGCACTCCTTGTGAGACTCGGATTTTACCACTGAATGATGGGGTGAAGCGGTCTGCAGCGCTGCCACGTACCTTTCCTAGCGGCCGAAGTAATAGAATGCGCACAAACTTTCACTTATTTCTTTCCTATCTGAACAGTAACAGATTTTCTAAATTCACAAAAAACTTTTAAATTTATAATTTTCTTAGTTCGATTTGTTCATTTCCTGATTTATTCATTGATTTTAATATTATTTATTAATTCATTTATTTATTCACGTATTATTTAAGTTTAGAAAAGTAAATGAGCTTGGTTGTCTTTTACACTTTGCACCAACTTTCATTAAATTTACACTTTATTAATTCTTTTATTACATAATGTAAGTAATATAGCAGTAATAAAAAAAAAAAAAAAAACGACTAACATGACTCTAATTATACTTCCTTCTCAAACAATCAATCCCTCCGGGGCCTCCAAAATTTTTATTGTCTTATTTCACGTCCGAGAACACAACACGACTGGGATGGTTAACTCGGTGAAGAGTTACGCTCTTTCAGGCCTTAGCTGCGTTAGCTATTCAACCTTGGTTGAGCTGTTGAGTTGGAAGTATAAGGCGTTTAAACTGAGTTAAAATATTTTTGATAATAGGAAGTTTGGATGTTTACCAGGACCAACAGGTAAGGCACATATGTCCCTTAAGAACAATTGCACACGTCCCTTGTATGGATAGGAAATAAGGTTAAGAGCCCAGGAGTATGAGTTTCAAGGAGAACTAATTTTACCCAATCTCAGGGAAATCTCAGGTTCACCCTTCCCTCCCGAGAGCTGATGCTCATAAGCCACTGCGTTAATTTAATTAATTAAATAGAAAAGAAATACGCATTTGGGCTACAAGTCGTCAAACTAATAAAATAATGAAATTGGCAAAAATGAATTTAGTTCGCGTCAAGCTTTGAAATGAATAATAAATAAACTTTGTTAGATCAAATTGCATAAAAGCCCTTAAGGCTTAACACTAAATGACCCGTTTCTTCGAATAAACAAGTCCTTAGAGTCCTTAAGGCCGACGTGTTCTTGTTTATGCACATACTGATTGTGCACATATTAATTGTGCACACTTTAACATTGGTATATATCTATATATATAGATCTGTACCAATGCTATCTGTGCACAATAAATATGTGCACAATCCTTATGTGCATAAACAAGAACATGCCTTAAGGCCCAGGCCAACACTTTTATTCGAAGATCAAAGTTAAATATATATTTATTGTATTTTAAATTTTTTATTTACCTTTTGAAATTTTGATTTGGAATTTTAAATTTCTTTTTCTTTGTTAAATAATAAATTTGAAAAGAATTTGAATTTGTGTAAAATTTGAATGTTTATTTATAAATTTGTACAGGTCTTAAGCTTGTGAGGCTTGTAGAGCACTGTTTCAGTACAATCAACAAAGCTTGTGAGGCTCTTGTTGACTGCTTGGGTCAGTTCAGAAAAAGCTTGTGAGGCTTGTGTTAATCTGACTGACTTGGTCAGTTCAGTAAAGCTTGTGAGGCTTGTGGTGAACTGCACCCATGTAGTGCGCGTTCGGCGTATTTAAATCCATTGCTCCTCCTCTTCTTCGGCTGGAAAAACTGCGGTGTCGAATCGGGTAGTTGCGTCATCGTGGGTCAACGAGTCATCGATGATATTTTTCGGCGGCGGTTGATACTTTGCATACCCATAATGTTAAATGGAGCGAATGGTGCGGGAAAGCGGTGCCCAATGGTGCGGGGCGTCATCCCTTCCAAACGTCGATTTTTGTGATAGTGGGGAAAATCCTATGTTTTAATACAGAGAGCGGTCCCTTATCCCTTCTCTAGGGTATTTTCCGGCGGCGCGTATCTTCTTTAAGGAGCGAGAGAGAACGATATATGTGCGACAGAGAAAGAGAGATGAGAGAGACAAAAGATATATCCTTCTCTTTCTTTCGAGTCAAAAATGATCAATTTTCTGTTACTTGCTGAAAATTATACAATGTTGGCAGTTTATAAATTATAAAATATGTTATTCTATTACATTTTGTTCTAAAATGAAAATACAAATTTGAACGGAAGTTATCGGTCTATTACAACAGGAGTTAAACGCATTACAAATTTTATAAACTTAATTATACATTAAACAATGAAATTTCTTATGCAAACTTTATAAAAACATTAGACTATTCATTCTAGCTAATATATCAATCATATTATTAAGTTATTTTATTAAATTAATACATTTTCCTTAGATTTTCTATTATTTATTTAAAATATTTGAAATTTAATTAGTTTTCGTAAGTAACAATGTGTTAGAATACAACTATTGTCCAGTAAAATGTTTTATCTAATGTGTATATTTCATAAAACTTGCATTAACAATGAAAATTACTTATAAGTAGTCATAATAGTTAATTATTATTAAGAAAACGTACGAATTACAAATGTATTATTCAAATTCTAAACAGTTTATCATCTAAACTTAAAGTCTAGTTAGTTAGTCTAGTAGAAATAGACAAATGGATTATTATTACTATAAAAACATATTATAATAATGGATTTTCTCATCTCTTAATTTTTACTTAACATAATGCAACTTTTATCTTAAACAAAAATTATTTTTCTAATTATAATTAATGAGATATCTAGCGTTATTCTAAAATAATATTCTTATGCTATAGTACATTGAGTCCCAAAAGATGCTGGAAAATGCGTCTCCGCGCAGGAAGACTGAGAAAAATCTATTTTTAGACGAGCCATGTGTTTTGGGGCTGATGTAGCTGACAAACATCTTCTTTGTCTCGGTTTTTCCTATAATTAACAATCTAGATATTCTACCATGAATTGCATTATTTATCTTACTAAATAATTATGTAGCAAGATATTACAACTTGAATGAAAATGCTACGACTATTTTAATGATAGTTATTCGGAATACAAAATTTTACTAACTTAATAATCTAATTTACAATGAAATCATATATGATAAATTTATAATAACAGTCAATTATCTAAAATAAACTAAAACCTAAATGCTTTGTTATCAAAACTTGTTGATTTATATAATATAATAGCTATTATAGTAATTATTTATCGTTGGTTAATAAAGATTCTTTACATGGTTATAGGTTGCGTTTATAAAATGCATATGGTTACTCATAGAGCTATATTTTTGGGTTTTTGTTACTAGATCTTTGTATTATTAATACAAAACCAACAAAGCTGTTGATTGCAATTTAACAAAGAATATATATAATTAATATTATTTTTCCTAATTTCCTTACTGTTATATTTAATATCGGTTGTTGTTAAAATAATTTTATTGATAACGGTTTGAGAGATAATGTAAAATAATATTTCAATGTATAGTATAAGTCATGTTTTGAAAAACTCGGAAAAGCGCGTCCCTGCGAGGGAAAGCGTCGTATCTATATTTAGTATGGGCCATGTGTTTTACAGCCCCAAGATTACGCATCCGCTAGGGCTATCGTCTTCTTAAGGCTAATTCCACATTTTGAAGGAATATTTCCAACTCACATGTAATTGTTCAAAATCCAAAAATGTTTGTTAAATTTGTGATATGTAATAAAACAGTTTATTTATTTATAGCAGAAGAAAAACAGAAGGTTGAATTAGTTTCATTATTTGAGTAGGAAAAATATTCTTTCATGAATGTGTCTTAAAGTAGTTATTGTAATTTTATATTTGTTTGTGATTGTGAATGGAAAACCTTATAAACTCTTATACCCCGCGTTTGGAACGGTTTGCTAGTTAGGTCAAACGTATAAAGGAAGAATTACAATTGTGATTATTGCATAAGGGTTTGTTTAACAATTCGTACTTAAATTATTATTTAAAATATATCCTTGTAGAAAATTAACCCTAATTTATAACTAACTCATTAATACAACTGAACTATTTCTAAATAAAATTGTATTGCAGAAAGATTGTAATTCAACTAAAGGTTTTATTATTATAATTTTTGTGACACATAGATATTATTTTCTTATTCGGATTGATACATGACTATGTTATATTAATAATCAATAATTAATATCTGGTGAACATTTTTACTAGAGTGAGTTACTTATTTTACATAAGAAAAAGTAATAATCTTTGGTAACAGATTTTCTAATATAGTTAACTACACTCGTAGTCGTGGGTATAATCGGTTAATTGCATGCACTGCGTCGTTGTTTTTTTTTTTTTTGGCAGCTTGGGAAACTTCGAGTAGCGCCGGTTACACTTACAACCCTTGGTGCAGCAGTGTCGGTAGGATAGTAGTGGTTCAGGGTTATGGTCATGATTCATCGCATAAAAATATATACAAAAAAAAAATTTTTCCCATCGTAGACGGTTCCGTTACATGATTTTTTCGGACCAATTAGAGGAAATTTTTTTTTTTTTTTACTTCCCTGCATTTAAATATAGATAGAATTCTTAATACTGAATACAATCATTTCCAGTTTCCGTAAGTTTTTAATAGTAACTAGAGCAGGATTTCGGATGCAATTTCGGACTGAGCTTTAAACCAAGATCTCGACTGAGAAATTACCTGAGATTTACTTGAGATTTTTCTGAAAAATTTCCTGAAATAAAAAGCAAGCTGGCTAGGCAACCAGAAGGTTTATTTATAAGAATATTTTTTTGGACCATTTTTGAACTTAGAATTTTAACGGCCAAATTTTTTGCTTAAAATTGAATTTCAAGGTTGATTAAAAGCATTTGATAATAAAGAAAAATTCATGAAAAATAAGTTTGTAGAATCGAGACTGACAAAATTTTTCGTCTTTATTTATCGAGCGCCAAATCGTGCCATATCTAACTCATGTTTACGATACTGAAACATACTTAAAAAAATTTATGATAAGCATTTCCGATGTATTTTTTCCTCAGCTTTCTAATTATAGGCAGTTTTCCCGAAATTTTTCATTTTCACTTTCAAAAAGTACAAAACGTGTTGTATCTCAAAAAGTGTATTTTTAATATTTTTTTTGACCCTCTAGATCGAAAGCTGAGTATTATTTTTACGTAGGAAAGGATATTTTCCAAAGAGTGCCCGAAAGGTTTTCTGCGAGAAATAGAATGCAAAAGAGTAGACGTACCGCTATTCGTGCGCGCGGTCGTGCGCGGTCGTACGCGGTACAGGGCGCGGACTGAGCCCGTCTCGTTGCCTGTACAATAACCCTTTATAATCTTTAATTCTTTACCTGTTCTTCTGGATTCTTAATAATGCACGGGGTGATATTTTATTTATTATTTTACAAAAAAAATGAAGTTTGAAAATTGACAGCAATATAGTAACTCTTGTACTAACGTTTTTTTTTAGTGTAAATAATATTTTTTATGCGTATGTGTGCATCACAAAAATGTGAAGCTGATTTCAAGTGTTATGGACATAGAAAATGTAGCTCAAGACTCTCAGTGCATCTTAAAAACTACCACGATTGTATCCGAACAATTATGTGCAATGATACCCACAATAGATGCTATTCGGGTGACTATTTGAATTGCCCCGATATGCCTATATTACGAAAATATTTGCTTGAATGTTTTGATGAAAATTTTATATTTTTCAAATCGAGAATCAATCATGGTTCCAAACAGATCGGTGTACAATAGCTTCTAAAACTGTAAATATACACGAATTTATGGACAAATTAGGGAAAAAATTAATAAAATTAAAAATTCACAATTTTTTCGCTAAGAAACAATTACTTTTTATAAATAGCGTAAAAAGCCATCTTCAAGAAGGAGAATTTCGCGAGTCTACAAGTTTCTGCATTAAAATATGAATTTTAATGTCAGAAGAGCTATACAATTGGGTTAAAGATTACAGCAAAGAAACCAAAGTTTTTTATAGCAATAAAGTATCGTATGAAAAAACGGTTTTAAAACTAAAACCAAGACCGGACAAGGTGGAGTCGATATCATGCACGTTACAATACCATGCTATTATTCTAACAGATGAAAGTACATTGAACCTCAAGAAAAATCTCTGAGTTCTGAGTATGAAATCTTCCCGAAAAAACTGCGAATAAAGAATTAAAGATTATAAAAGGTTATTGTATAGGCAACGAGGCGGGCGCAGTCTGCGCGCTGTACCGCGTACGACCGCGCGCACGAAAGACGGTGCGTCTAGTCTTTTGCATTCTATTTCTCGCAGAAAATCTTTCGGGCACTCTTTGGAAATTATCCTTTTCTAAGTAAGAAATGCTCAGCTTTTGATCTATAGGGTCAAAAAAATATTAAAAATACACTTTTTGAGATACAACACGTTTTGTACTTTTTGAAGGTAAAAATGAAAAATTTCGGGAAAACTGCCTACACCGTTGGAAAGCTGAGGAAAAAATACATCGAAAATGCTTATCATAAAAATTTTTTAAGTATGTTTTAGTATCGTAAACGTGAGTTAGATATGGCACGATTTGGCGCTCGCGCGCCGCGCTGGGACAGTTGACGTGAAACGCCTCATATATTGTTTTGATTGTTAGTTATTTAATTAACTAAATAATGAATAAATCATATTGTTAAAAAATCGATAAATTATAGAATTATTGAAGATTATATCTGAGTTACGTGTTTTATTTTAATTTTTTTATCGAGCTAAAAAATTTGTATTCACTCTCAACAATATTAAAATATAAAATTTCCAAAAACTGAAAATCGATTTATCCTAACTTCTTAATATTTTCTGCATTCTAAAAGAATTAAGAAATTCACTAATTTGATGAAGCATCAAAGTTAAATCAACCGGAAAATTAATTATTTCTCAAAAATGATGGAAGAAAAGAAACTAATTTTGCAGCCTTCTGAAAATGTGACAATATTTTGATTGTTAATCCTTACTGTTATGTTTAGTATAGTTACCAATGCGTATTGCTTCTACGGTTAATACTGATTCTAATTTAAATGAAAATAAGAAAAGCAACACTATATTGATACATTACAGCAAGATTTACACGATTTTCATAGAATTTTTTTGGGACAAAATAATTCCGAATCAAAATATATTAACATGACATTTTTGTTTTAAAAAGTTAAAATTTTCTACATTATTTTTTTGGAATCGATTTGAATGTTATACTCTAAACAAAAGTAGAAAATAAATTGTACGTTTTGAATTCTCGCATCTTTCTGCATATCTGTTACTTATTGTTAATAATCAAGTAAATTAATCTTACATTTAAATAAAGTTTTCAATCATCACTTTTTTAAGACAGTACTTTTTACATTTTCAAGAAATAACTTTTAATTCACTACTAATTTTAATTCAAGAGATATTTTTAAGATGTTACTTTTTTAATCTTTGGGTTCTTCATCGTTGGATCTTCCGCCACTAAATCGCGTTTTTACGAACTTTTTCCTAAGTACTCCGAATTGAAAAAAAATCATATTATTAATAGTCTGATAATTTTTTATTTATAGAAATATATATATCTTACTATAATATATCGTTGCAAATAAGATTCGAACCCTCCGCGTCCCTCCGTGTCCGTCCGCGTAACTCCGCGCCATTCCGCAAAATTACTCCTCAATTACCGATACTCAAAAATCCTCCTCAAAATATCATAAAACTCACCGACTTGTTGTCCCTCCGCGTCCCCGTCCCTTCCAATCTCCCGGTCTGTGTTGTCCCTCCGCGTCCCCGTCCCTTCCAATTAACAGTGGAATAAGAAACATAAATCGTAACATAAAATATTACATAATAATTTATTTTAAATGTAGAAGCATCATTCGGTGCATTTCGATTTTTTGAGAAGACCAGACGAGCTTAAAATCTCTAGCTCATGTAAGAAATCCAGTTTAATGCACGCACTGAGAGGAAAAAAAAGGTGGTGTCCACCAAAGACTCTGGTACAGGGAACCGAATTACTCCGGTTTGACATGTTTGGTAGTAGCCATCGGACGAAGTCGGTAGTGACTACCGAAGAGGTTATGTTTACTACAGACAAATTGGCTTAGTCCGGTAGTGGCTACCGAAGTCTAGTGCAGCGTACTGGATAGTGTTCGTTTGTTCGTAACTTGGCTTTGTCCGGTACTCTTAACTTTTTTTTTCTCTCAGTGCAGAATATAAAAAGAAATTACGTTTTATTAAATATATAGAAATTAAATAAAATGTTATCGCTTTTCCTTCTCGATCTAATACTATACTATTTATTTACTTTAGAATTTACCCGAAAGAATGTAAAAATCATTCTATGTTATACACTTTTCCCGTTGTTTTCATTCAAATGTTATTCTTAATTTCTGCACCCTCTGTCATCAGCTAATGACTATAGCATTTTCAGTTATAAGGGATTATTCGTTACTTTTTTTCTCTCTCTCTCTCTCTCTCTCCACGTTTAAAATCATTGATCCTTATAGATGAATTCCGCGAGAACTCAAAGTAATTTAAACGTATTTGTATTCCATAATTATTTTTATTAAAATATAAGATTAAAATAAAAATTATTTAATTAATAGTACTTAAATTATAGTTGACAGTAATATGTCAAAATAAATAATGTGTTATTATTGTCTGACTAATTTAACCTCTCTTAAAAAAGTGATGACCTAAAGCAATGAAAAGTTTTCGGAATGGAATATGGTTAGTTGTTTACTAAGAGAAAAGTTTTTCAAATACATTATGTCGATATTATGTTTCGACCATTTTAAAGATGTTTATTATAAAAATATGTTTATTACAAATAAATCCAAATAACCAAAAATAACAGGAAGATTTGGGAATGCCTAAAACAGTAAGTAAGTGCTGTAAATTCCCACTAATAGTTATAAGCACTTGTTTGCATTTATTTGCTTTCTCTGATGGTTCCATGTGAGAAATGGTTTTAGAATACAAAAAAGTAAATAACTGCAATCTTTATAACTAATCAAATCTTTGAGTACTACTGTGACATAGAATTCTGTTCGGTTAAATCTTAAGGATGTCAAAAATACCCAAAAAAGTCATTTAAAATTATAAAACAATAAAATGAAATATGTTAAATTGTTTCTAATATAACTCATTTTTAAGCTAAGGCCTAGAAGATAAATCCTTAAACCGACCTTACACAGATATATAGCCGACAATAGCAGGCTATAGTCAAGAGTCCCGGGCCCCGATTTTGTAGGAACCTCATCACTCATTTTATTATATCAAATGTACAATTAAAAAACCCTGGCAGAAATCATCTATTTTTCTTCTATTTATGTTTGATTTTTTCGAACATTTTCTGTCCATTTCCGAGCGATTTGGATCAACTCGCTATAAAATAGCCAGAAAATGTTCGAAAAATTATTTCATAAATGGGAGAAAAATAGACGATTCCTCTCAGAGAAGCAATTATAAAAATTATAAGAAACTTTTCGCTCGAGCGACGAGCTTCGAGCGAGATGTGAAAATCCGAACCTTATCCTTCTAAATATCTATAAAATACAAAATCATCTATACGAATAAAATCGTAACAGAACCTAAAAGAAGAAACAAATAGAAACAGTATTAAAATTAACTTTTCGTCATTTTAAAGATAGTAGGCTTTTTTAGATTATGATTTGAAATTTTTTACCCAAACTAATATTTTAACAATTATATTCCAAATAATATATAATTGAAAAATTTTATAAAAACAAGTTTGAATTTTTGAAAATTTCTAGGTTTAAAAACCACCTTATAAGATTTTTGACAATAATTTTTTTACGGCATATGGTATAAGGTACACAGTTTATAAACAGTCCTTAAGTAGAATTAATAGGAAAAGAAACGCATAAAATCAGTCATTTTTAGTATGGTACTGTTTACCGAGATTTATTACACATGGCACATTTTGATACTCTTTCGCGTGAAAACATTAACGTTTGTAAGAAGTTCATATAAAGTTTACGTTTACCACAACTTTCTACAAACCTGTGAACGGAGAATTTCAAAATTTCAAGTTATCACACACTTTATACGTTTGCAAAACTTACACCATGTGTAAAATAAACTTGTGAAAAATTTACCAAAGAAAAAAAATTCTGAGCCGAAGTTCGAACATTCAAACTTTCACTCATAGATTGATCACTGTCTACTCAAATATTTTTGTTCTTATCAATTAGATTACAATTAGTAGGTTAAGAAATAAACCAAATGAGAGTTCTGTAACTTATAAACTGACTTAAAAATTATTTAACTAAAACAAAAGTAGCTTAGAGAACAAGAATAAGTCTAGTGAGTGAAAGGTCGCGGATTTAAACCCCGGCTCAATTTTTTTTTGTTATTATTTCTTTGGTAAATTTTTTACAAGTTCTTTTTCTTGTTTTTTATTTCATAATTTGATGGTTGATAAAGTCTTGTTGCACACGTTTGTAGAAAATTATGTTAAATATAAACTTTTATAAATTTCATACAAACGTAAAACTTTTTTATGCGAGCTGTAAATAATAATGAAGTAAAAAGAAATACGACTTGATTTATTTTTACTATAGATCGTCTTTATACTAATTATATGCATATGTATACAGATTGTAATGTAGCTCAGAGATGGTCTAATTTGAGTGATAACAATGAATTATCTAACGATTTCAACCCTCTAATGACATCAAGTTTTCAAAATCATTGTACAAAAACAATGCCTGAAGAAGGGAATGCTGGTTCACCAAGTCATTCTAATTTATCAGGTATATAATAATTATGTAACTTAACTTTTAATCCAAATAAGAACTTTCTTTTGGCACATCATATGAACTCTTTCAAAAGTTATAATAAAAATAAAAAAGTAGTTTTTGTTCACATGTGTGTGCTGTAGCAGAGGACGCTGTGCATAATTGTGTGATCATAGTTAGTATGTAGTATGTACACAATTACGTGACACCGATTAATGTGTACAGAAACTGAATTAGCATTGTCTCATTCTTGATGTGATTATGCACACCACATATATGTAGAGGAAGGTGGGACAAAATGGGCAGTGGAGCGATATGGGTTTTGGCGATATTTAGAAAATAAGAAACTATTTTACGCTGCAAATTTTTTTAGTTATAGCTAAAGTTGTAACAAATGCACTTGAAGTGGTAGAAACTGAAACAGTCGATCATAAATAAATTGATTAATAAAGTACCCATATTGCCCCACTTGGAAATCTTTTATCAATATGGCCGCCTCACTCCATTTGATTTACGCGGGGAAATCCATATCGCCCCACCTGCAAACCACATGGGGCGATATGGCTTTTCCAGTGATTGCCTTCGTTGTATTGATACATTTCAACATCTTTGCATTAATATAAGTAATGAAGTATATTTATTTTTAGATGGAGAATCGATGAATATTCTAGGCGTGTGACAATATTTTTCAAAGTTCCATTAATATTTTTAAAACCGAAAATACCCACATCGCCCCACCTTACACCCGTATACATACGATTAGTATAAATATGATAACAAAATAATACAATATAAGTATAATTTATCGGTGCTCCGGATTTAAACTCAATTATTGCTCTTTTCCATATTCTCCTTCTAGTATGGTACCAGTTAAAGAGGTACACATCATTATGCCGATATTGTGGCGTATTAGTTTTTGAGATCTCATTTTCGATATTTAACTCAAATATATCCTAATTCATCCCAATATTCCCGAATTAATTATTGCATAAGTACATATGTAACCTGTGAAAAACATCTTAATAACAAATGATAAAGATTTCAGAGGATTTGACACGGCAATGCAGAAGGAAAATCAAAGTATTATTTTTACCGCAAATGTTTTTACCGCAAAAAGATAAACTCTTTGATAGAAATACTTCAGGCCAAAAAATTATTTCTACAGAGTCATGTCCACTTGTCAGGTAATTTTTATTATTCATCTTAATTATTACTAGCAAGTTTAGGCATACGTTTAAGTTTAGTTCCTACTACGTCCACTCTTCCTTTCTCTTAAATTATACAATTTATTTTGAAATACTACGAGTGTAAGATTTATTTACCGTATTTATTTTTACTATAGATCGTCTTTATTCTAATTATATGCATATGAGGCGTTTCATGTCAACTGCCCCAGCGCGGCGCGCGAGCGCCAAATTCCTCTATTTCTAACTCACGTTTATGACACTATAATGTACCCAAAAAAATTATTTGATAAACGTTTTCGACGTATTTTTTCATCAGCTTTCCAATGGTGTAGTCAGTTTTCCCGAAATTTTCCATTTTCACCTTCAAAAAGTACAAAACGTGTTATATCTCAAAAACTATATTTTTAATATTTTTTTTTTGACCCTCTAGATCGAAAGCTGAGCATTTTTTACGTAGGAAAGGATATTTTTCAAAGAGTGCCCGAAATGTTTTCTGCAAGAAATAGAATGCAAAAGAGTAGACGCACCGCTTTTCCTGCGCGCGGTACTACCAGAGATGAATAGAGAGATTGCCAGCGCCCCGGAAAAAAGTGAGGCAAGTTTGCGAGCACGGCGCACTGCTGCCTGTCACGGCCAAATCCTCGAACTGTACACATTTGTTCTGATTGGCTGTTGGAAAATGTGTACGGAGCGGAGCCGGGGAAGCGAGAGAAGACAGTGCGGCGGCTCGGTGCGCGTGCACTGAACGTGTGTATGCTCGAGCGACCCGGCGCTCCGCGCAATAGCCGGCTCTATTTACTTCCTCCAACAGGCCCGGCAATGGCCGAGCAGCCTGACAATCGCCGCTCGGTCAGATGAACGAAATTGAAAGCTGAAAGCTACAAAACCCAAATTCTAAACCACAACTCAAGCCCGAAGGGGGGAAAATAAACATGAACGACTTTACTGTAACAAGTTAATATTGTAGCGGTAGCCACGGCGGCTAAGGCGCGCAGCCGCTTTTTCTCTAATCTTTTGGAATTGAGTTCGATCCCGGCTCGCAACTTTTTTTTTTTTTCTATAATATATGTAAAATTTCTTACATTATATTATTATACCAAACACATTTTTTTACTTCAATTTTTGTTCTCTAATAGAATTGAAATTTGACTGGTAATTCAGATATTTTTGTTTTCAGAAAACAAGTAAAATTTTCGTTTTTAAAAATTATTTTATACAATGTCCTAATTTTATTGAAGTACTATGACATTTTCTATAACATTTGTTTAGTTAAGAATATGTTGTATCCTGAGTAAATTCATTCACCGAGCGTAAATTACTTAATTACACGGTTAAATTTATTTTATATTCGAAACTAGCCAAATCCATGCGCGCTGCGCGCGCTGTATGTACTTTTTTTATTAAACATGCTAAGAATAATTTATCCCTTATAAGCTGGAAATGTTTCTTTTAATTTTGATGCATCTTTAATAATTGATATAATACTGAAGTACGTTTACTCTTAACGAATACAAAATTTTGATGCTAGAAACCATAAGCTTATTCAAATATTTTTTTTCGTGAAATATTAAATAAATAATAAAATCTGAACATAATATTGACATAATTTCTAATATTAACATAATCGTATTATGTTTTGAAATACTTTTCTACTTCTGGCCATCACTTTAAAAAATTATTAAAATATGTTATTTATTTTGTTAAACTACAACCAACATTAATTTGAGTATTATTTATTTAATACTTTTTCACTTTAATCATTTTCATTCTAATAAATATTCCAATAAATAATACCTAATTATCCAATAAAAATGCATATTTAATTTTAAATTCTCGCGCCTTTCATCCAAGAGCCAATCATAGATCAAATCTATAGAGGTTTCACTTCTTCCTGTCATCACTTTTTTAAAAAGGGATAATCTACGAGGGGTGTTCAAAAAGTAAGTTTCCCTGCTCCGGGAAAAAAGCAAAACACAATTTTTAGGTTAAAGTAACATATGTATTTATTGTTTGACTTATAAACTATTTTTCTACATAGTCCCCTTGGACTTGAATACATTTTTTATATCTGTTCTCAAGCTTTGACAAACCTTGTTTATAAAAATCCGTGCCCTGTTTTTTAAAGAATAATTTAACGATGTCTTTCACTTCATCATTTGAATTGAAGTGATGGCCACCCAAACTTTCCTTTAATTTAGGAAAAAGAAAAAAGTCACTTGGTGCGAGATCTGGAGAGTAGGGTGGGTGATCAAAAATTTCCCATTTGAATTTTTCCAGTAAGGTTTGTGTTTTTTTTTGCTGAATGAGGCCGTGCATTGTCGTGAAAAAGCAACACTTTTCTCGATAATTTTCCAGGACGCTTTCGTTTAACGGCACTTTTAAGTTTATTTAGCACTTCACAGTAACGATCTGCATTTATCGTGGTACCGGATTCAAGAAAATCAATCAACAGAACACCTTGGTTGTCCCAAAAAACTGTGGCCATAACCTTACCAGCAGAATACTGGATTTTTGCTTTTTTTGGAGCACTCTCTTCTGATTTCTTCCAAACCATACTTTGTCGCTTCATTTCAGGGTTTGTGTGGTGAACCCACGTTTCATCCCCTGTCACAATGCGTGAGTAAACATTTTCGCCTTCATCTTCAAGCATGTCAAGAAATTTTCCTGGAGACTGAAGTCTTTTTTGTTTGTAATAATCTGAAAGCAGGCGTGGGACCCACCTCGCACAAACTTTACGGTAACCAAGATGATCTTTTATGATTGTGTGGATTGAAGTTCGACAAATATCGATTTCAGGAGGCGTTGAGTCCAAAATTCTGTCAATTGTAAAGCGCCTATCCGCCAAAATCATTTTTTCGACTGCTGCGACTGTGTCATCTGTAATGGCGGTTTTTGGCCTGCCTGCACGCTGCTCATCATGAACTTCTCCGCGTCCCTCGAGAAAATATGTACGCCACCGACACACCATTTGCACACTCATGCATTTGTCACCATAAATATGCACTAATTCAGTGTGAATTTCGTTGCCATTAAGCCTTTTTGCAGTTAAAAAGCGAATAACTGCACGCAACTCACAGGTGGACACGTTTTTCACAGGTAGATCCATGGTTTCCGAGCCGGTACTGATGAAAAAAATTTTTTCGGCAGCTAAGACCGGTTCCGCTCTTATCGGTATATCCTAAACTAAAACTATGTTCGGTCCCAGCTCGCTAGATGGCGCTGGGGCAAAACGGCAGACTAGGGAAACTTACTTTTTGAACACCCCTCGTATATTCACTTTATATGTAGAACGTAATCAATCACAGTCAATATTGACTTTTTTTGAGGATAAGGAAGGATCAACAATTATCGTTGAGCACGCAAGTTCAGCTTCTGAAATATATGTTCCCATTCCCATTCTCTAATCCCCAAAACATATGTTATTTGTTATAAAAGTGAGTTTCTATTAATATTATTGATTAAATGGTAATCAACAAATATCACAACAGTAACAGCAGAATTTCTAAATATCTTACGTAGCAATATAATTTAAAAAACATCTTTAATTAAAGAATAATTAGAATATCGCTTAACTGTATACGAGCAAGCACGATTTATCACGAGAAAATACGATTCGGCGATGTTAAAAAAACGCGCCTGTGCTTTAAGATTGTATAGGCTATATGTAAAAAATAATGTCAGATCAATAAAGTTTAGTCAGTAGGTCAATAATATCATTATAAACGTCTCTGCGAAATTTGAATATGATTTGCGAGGTAGTTTTCGAGATATTGTAGTTTAAAATTAACGTGGGTTCTTATGGAGATTCTCTGAATACGGCTAGACTCGTAGTTATTGACAAAATTAAGTTTAAATATAGTGTTTAGCTCTTGTAAATTTGTGTATACGTAAAAGGACACGTTTGTAATCGATTGCAATTGAAATGAATTGCTTTTGCGAGCTATTATTAAAGTTATAACATAGAAACTGTGTAATAAGGTGTACAGTCATACCAAAAAGTGAAAAAAATGAGTATTAAAATGTTCTAAAACCGATGTAAAGTTTTTTTCTGTTTACTCTTAGTACTGTAGAATATTACTGTTTTTGACGAATTATACGACCAAAATATTTGTCTTAAATTTTGGAATGAGACCTTACGAACAAAAATCTTATTTTGTCAATACAACTCTTCTGTAAAATATATAATTATATACATTTTGTTACAGCGACTTAATCATTTAACTCGCTTTCCCATGCTCTAATTTTTATTCTATTTTTAAATATATTATTAAATGGCGTTAATCATATAAGAGAAGGCAAGCTTTTTACATTCTTTTGAAAAATCTCTCTTATATTTATATTTTCGTACTTATAAAAATTGTTGCAAACAATTTTAAAAGCCCGCATAATCTCTTAAATAAGACAACGCTAAAAATTCAGTACTTTTTAAAGCTAAGTTTGTCATTTTAAAAGCGATATTCTAGATAGAGAGTAAATCAATCCAGCTTCATCGAAAGCTGTGCTCGATCGGCTATCGGGATAAAAACCAACTCGACGTAATAACATTTTACTGTTCCACCTCCGATGTCATACATCCATTCAATGATTTTCTCATGAGGTTTCATTTTAATATATTTATAATAGTTAACGTGTCTTAATAAACGTTAATCCATTAACGTTTCATCACATATATAATACGAAAATCTATACCTGTTTTACAGTATTTGGCTATATTTGTTTAGCTGTTTCATCATTCGTTATACACCTAAAATATAATTTATAATTTTGAAACCATATCTCATCAAACTTCTTTTTTCTTCACTAACAGGTTTTCTTCACGTTTTTTTTTTTATGATTTAAATGCCACCATTATTTAACTAGAAAAACAAATAAATAACATGACTTTCACTTTATTCGTATACAATATAGCACATTCTAAGCGCAAATTAACTTTTTTAATAACGATTAAATTTTTATACATAAGTAAAGTAATAAATAATTAACTAAGACGAATCAGCCGCCTAATGTCAACAAAATGGGCTTTCTATCTTTATTTATGAAATACATTTTAAATATAAGATTTTTTACGTAAAATTAATGATAAATTTTCTTAACATTTTACAATGTGCACAATGTACAAATAAACTTATTGTACTGCATCTATCAATTACAATAAGTGCATGTATTTTCAGGCGGCACCAACGGAAAGCCATCAATACCACCCCCCACCTGAAAATAAAATGATCTGAAAACGATAATACCTAATTAGCTGTAAGAATCATAAAATATTTTTTGTATTATTGTAACATTCTATTTTACCTTGAAAATATTATTTTCTAATTCTATGTCTCGTATATACCTGAAAAGTATCCTAAAAAGGATAATAATTATGTTATTTACAATCTTTGTACATTATAATTACAAAACGATACAGTAAATCGAGTGGCTTCATATTAATAATTTAGAAGAAAATCAACGTATTTACATCAGAACACATATTACAATGTTATTATTATTATTATTATTATTAAAAAACGGGAACATAAAATTATCATTGGAAAATAATACGCTTAAGATTTAATAGTTAACAAATTCACGTAAAATACGAAAATACTTCTTAAAACGGCAAGTTATAATTTTTCGCACTTTTTTCCAATAATTTATAAAAAATAATGTTACTAAAAACTTCATACATTTTTAATATTCTTAGATTCTTTTATGTTGTAGACTATAATTCATTGTATTTGAAAGAAGTATGGTGTTTTGATTACACCACCAATATAAATGCAAAGTGTATAATTTTTTATAGGCTCATCATCCTAGCCCGTTTGGATTTTGACGTGGGATTTTGATTTTAGTTTTTTTGAGTCTTAAAGAAAACAATTTAAGCACAAGCGCGTTTTTATACATCGCCGAATCGTATTTTCGCGTGGTAAATCATGCTTGTAGGTATACAGTTAAGCGATATTCTAATTACTCTTTGATGGTTTTAAAATTATATTGCAACGTAAGATATTTGGAAATTTTGCTGTTACTGTTGTGATATTTGTTGATTACTATTTAATCAATAATATTAATAGAAACTCACTTTTATAACAAATAACATATGTTTTGGGGATTAGAGAATCGGAATTTTTTTCAGAAGCTAAACCAGCAGGGGCCATGGGGCACACATGACGTGGGGGCCCCTCTTAAGGGAATGAAAATTGAAAAATAGTCATAGTACTTCATATAAATATTCTTTCTCATTTTCGCAATTTATTATGTACGTTTTCCTAAAAAGAAGCTGCAAAAATGCAAAAATGCAAAAATGCAAAAATTGCAAAAATGAGAAAGAATATTCAGGGGCATCAGGGAGCATTTCAATGAGGTCTCGATGGAACAAAAAAAAAGGTTGCCAATTGTATGTTTAAGTAATCTGTAAAAACCCAAGTAGCCGGAGGAAGCGAGGTCCACTCATATTAAGGAATTACGTAGACGTGCAACAATAAGCAAGACAAGTATTTAAACAACTTTTAAACCCAAGTAGGCCGAGGATACGAGGTCGACGCATATAAGGGAGTCATGTAGATATGAAAAAAATAAGCAAAATGATTATTTAAATAATTTTTAAACCCAAGTAGTCGGGGGATACGAGGTTCACGCATAGAAGGGAGTCATATAGACATAAAAAAAGAAGCAAAACGATTATTTAAATAATTTTTAAACCCAAATAGCCGGGGGATGCGAGGTCCACGCATATAAGGGAGTCATGAATACATGAAACAATAAACGAGACTATCATTTAAATCATTTTTAAATAAGCCAAGTAAACGGGTGACGCGAGGCCTGCGCATATAAGGGACTTATCTAGACATGAAAAAATAAGCAAAAAAATTCTTAACCTCAATAACTCCACTTCCTTATACTAGGGTTTAAAAATTGTTTAAATAATTTTTTTGGTTATTGTTGCACGTCTACGTAATTCCCTCATATGCGTGGTCCTCGCGTCTCCCGGCTACTTTGGTTTAAAAATTATTTAAATGATCATTTTGCTTATTGTTTCATGTCTTCATGACTCCCTTATATGCGTGAACCTCGCGTCCCCCGGCTACTCGGGTTTAAAAATTCTTTAAATAATTGTCTTGCTTATTATTGCACGTCTACGTAATTCCCTAATATGCGTGGATCTCGCATCCCCGGCTGCTTAGGTTTAAAAATTATTTAAATAATCGTTTTGCTTATTTTTTCATGTCTACATGACTCCCTTATATGCGTAGACCTCGTATCTCCCGCCTACTTGGGTTTAAAAATTATTTAAATAATCATTTTGCTTATTTTTTCATGTTTACATGACTCCCTTATATGCGTGGACCTCGTATCCCCGCCTACTTGGGTTTAAAAGTTGTTTAAATAATTGTCTTGCTTTCTCTTTGTATGATTCTATCATTCATTTTTGGTATTTCTTGTGTGAGACTCTATTGATGTTAATGAGTACAACTGATATAAATTAAATATATGACGTTTCGATAGCTTGATCGCTATCCTTTTCAAGTCCTAATTCACATCAGTATTACACTTCGTCACATTTTGCTAGATAATAACAGAGCTTTTTTCTTTTCTTATTTTTCATTTTCGTTTCGATCTTGCTTCAGTAAGACGTATAATGTTTTTGCAGTATTTCTTCATTAGTCTCGTAGTACTTGCTCCATAATCTTCTTTGATAGATTCGAAATATGAAGTATCTATTTTCACTGTTAAGGTGCCACTCCATCTAGACCTTCCAGTATCTCTTTGTATGATTCTATCACTCATTTTTGGTATTTCTTGTGTGAAAAATAAGAAAAGAAAAAAGCTCTGTTATTATCTAGCAAAATGTGACGAAGTGTAATACTGATGTGAATTAGGACTTGAAAAGGATAGCGATCGAGCTATCGAAACGTCGTATATTTAATTTAAATCAGTTGTACTCATTAACATCAATAGAGTCTCACACAAGAAATTGTCTTGCTTATTGTTGCACGTCTACGTAATTCCTTAATATGCGTGGACCTCGCATCCCCCGGCTACTTGGGTTATTATAGATTACTTAAACATACGATTGGCAAACATTTTTTTTTGTTCTATCCAGACCTCATTGAAACGTTCCCTGACGCCCCTGAAAAGAAATATATATAAGAAATTCTCATTTTGTGGGGGCCCTCGTTTGTGGGGGTACTGGGGCCCATGCCCGGAGTGCCCATTGATAGATCCGCCTCTCAGTTGAACTTGCGTGCTCAACGATAATTGTTGATCCTTCCTTATCCTTAAAAAAAAAAGTCAATCTTAACTGTGATTGATTACATTCTACATATAAATTGAATATAGATTATTTTGAATATAAAATAAATTTAACCGTGTATTTAATTAATTTACGCTCGGTGAATGAATTTACTCAGGATACAACATATTCTTAACTAAACAAATGTTATAGAAAATATCACAGTACTTCAATAAAACTAGGACATTGTATAAAATAATTTTTAACAACGAAAATTTTACTTGTTTTCTGAAAACAAAAATATCTGAATTACCAGTCAAATTTCAATTCTATTAGAGAACAAAAACTGAAGTAAAAAAATGTGTCTGGTATAATAATATAATGTAAGAAATTTTACATATATTATAGAAAAAAAAAAAAGTTGCGAGCCGGGATCGAACTCGATTCCAAAAGATTAGAGAAAAAGCGGCTGAGCGCCTTAGCCGCCGCGGCTACCGCTATAATATTAAAGTGTTGCAGTAAAGTCATTCATGTTTATCTTCCCCCCTTCGGGCTTGAGTTGTGGCTTAGAATTTGGGTTTTGTAGCTTGCAGCTTTCAATTTCGTTCATCTGACCGAGCGGCGATTGCCAGGCCGCTCAGCCATTGCCGGGCCTGTTGGAGGAAGTAAACAGAGCCGGCTATCGCGTGAAGCGCTGGGTCGCTCGAGCATACACACGTTCAGTGCACGCGCATCGAGCCGCCGCGCCGTCTTCTTTCGCTTCCCCCGCTCCGCTCCGTACACATTTTCCAACAGCCAATCAGAACAAATTTGTACAGTTCGAGGATTTGGCCGCGAGAGGCAGCAGTGCGCCGTGCTCGCAAACTTGCCTCACTTCTTTCCGGGGCGCTGGCAATCTCTCTATTCATCTCTGATACTACGGAGTACAGCGCGCGGACTGCGCCCGCCTCGTTGCCTGTATGATAACCTTTTATAATCTTTCATTCTTTACTTGTTCTTCTGGATTCTTAATAATGCATAAAGCAATATTTTATTAATTATATTATAAAAAAATAAAATTTCAAAATTAATAGCAATATAGTAACTCTTGTACTAACGTTTTTTTTTTCAGTGTAGATAATTTTTTGGTTTCTGTTTTCGCTTTTTTTTGGGAAGATTTTATACTCAGAACTCAGAGAGGTTTTTTTGAGCTTTAATGTACTTTCATCTATCGGAATAATGGCATGGTATTGTAACGTGCCTGGTATAGATTTAGTTTTGTCTAGTCTTAGTTTTAGTTTCGAAACCGTTTCTTCATACGATTCTTTACTGCTATAAAAAACTTTGGTTTGTTTCCAGTAATCTTTAGCCCAGTTGTATAGCTCTTCTGGCGTTCAAATATGATTACTAGACGAAACTTGTACACTCGCTCGTTTTGCACCTCTTTTTAGGTTCGCACCTGTACCATCGCACGCACCTTTTCGATGTGCTGTGGCATAAAAATGCTATTCAGCTGTAACTCCAAAATCTTTCTTGTGAAAAAGAAGATTTTGAAAATTGGATTTATTCTTAAAATGCTGACCTGCTCCATCAGTAAAATAATAAACTTTCTTGACTGCAAAATTAGTTTTAAGGAAAGATATTACAATTTTTTGATATTCATAAACGGCTATGGTATCATGATTTAAATTGTCGGAAATCACAGCAATGCTTACATGTTTGAGTTCATCATTTTGTTTATAGTACACTACAACTGTAAAAATTGTTGCCTGGTTGTTATTCCAGTGGAAGGACTGTGTAGAATTTTGTATAACAAAAGCATAATTTTCTGCAAAATCGCAACACACAAGAAATTCTCCTTCTTGAAGATTGCTTTTTAAGTTATTTATAAAAAGTGATTGTTTCTTAGCGAAAAAGTCGTGAGTTTTTAATTTTATTAATTTTTCCCTCAGTATGTCCATAAATTTGTGCACATTTACATTTTTGGAAGCTATTGTGCACCGATCTGTTTGAAACCATGATTGATACTCGATTTGAAAAATATCATTTTCATCAAAACATTCAAGCAAACGTTTTCGTAATATAGACATATTGGGGCAATCTAAACAGTCACCCAAATAGCATCTATCGTGTGCATCATTACACACAATTACTTGGATGCAATCGTGATAATTTTTAAGAGGCAAGCGAGTGTCTTTAGTTAAATTTTCTATGTCCAAAGCACTTAGCATGAGCTTCACATTTTCGTGATGCACACATACGCAGACATTATGTGTACCGCTGCTCCCAGCTAAAACACAATGTGGTGGCCTCAATTCTGTAAATTTAGTAAAACCAATATTAACGTATTCATTTTCTTTTTTATATAAATTATACAGCTCATTTAAATTACCAAGCAGCAATCTTTTTTGAAAATGTTCCCTTTCGCCATTGCTCTATTTAATAGATACATAATCTTTGAAACCTGGCATGATTCGGCTTATATCATCTCTCTCATAAAAAGTTTTTACAGAATTTACAGTATCAGCTGGAAGTAGTTTGCCACGTTTTTTAGTAGGTATTGAAAATACTCCGCTATTCGCTACCAAATCTTTCACCTCGCGAGCTTCCCGTTCACTGCAATCGAATACTCTCATCAAGTCACTACGAGACCAGAACTCCGGCGCAAGAGTTATTAGCTGAATTCTCTCTTGCTTATTTGTTGACTCAGAAGTTTTTTTTTTTATTTGTTCGAGAACTGCAACACCAGCTTTGTGATATTCATCATCACACACTGTTTTAGCTTTTTTAGTATCAGATGGAAATAAACTTGATTTCTGTTTATAAATTTGGCGTCGACAGGTTGAACATATTTTAGCATTGTCAGGTACTAAAGGAGTAGTAAGGGGACCGGTATAGCGAGACGACCCCCCGCGGTGCGGTGTGTAGGGGCCATGTGGCACCCCTCTGTGCGGTGTGTATGGGTCCCCAAGTGTGACAAGGTGATTAACTCAAGTGTTTACAGTAGCAAGTGTGGCCACAAGCTAATTAGTGTAAACAATGGGCGGTGATTTATTACCCCATAAATAATGGTGCACTTATGGCGCCCGCCATGACGTCATGCCGCTATATATGGCCCACGTGTGTTGCCGTTAATGCCATGACTCGAGGTGGTGGAGGGGCGAGCACTTTGGCTGTCTGCGCTACACCATAAAGACTCATATGGTGCGAGGCCTCTCGCAGTATAGACCGTGTGCGGTGTGTAAGGGTCCCAAGTGTGAACACAAGTTAATTAGGGTAAACAATGGAGTGAATTATTACCCCATAAATAATGTCCCACTTATCGCTCGCGCCATGACGCTATGCCGCTATACCTGCCCGGCGCGTGCCGTCGTATATGCCCCGACTCGTGGTGGTGGGGGAAGAGACCTTTGGCTGTACGCGCTACGCCATAAAGACCTCTCGCTGTATAGACCGCGTGCTGTGTGTATGTGTTTCAAGTGTGACAAGTTCATTAATCCAAGTGTTTACAGTAGCACGTGTGTGAACACAAGCTAATTAGGGTAAACAATAACGCACTTATCGCTCCCTCCATGACGTCATGCCGTTCTATCTGCTCTGCGCATGCCCCCCGTGTATGCCCTGACTCGTGGTGGTGGTGGGGGACGAGACCTTTGGCTGTACGTGCTACGCCATAAAGACCCATGGGGTGCGAGGCCTCTCGCTATACAGACCGTGTGTGTGTGTGTGTGTGTGTGTTCGCAATGAGAAGTTGTGGGGAGGGAATAGGGAGTTGGTGTAAAGGAGGGGTCTACAAATAAAAAAAGCATGTTGAGGAAAAATAAATTTTTATTTATTTATTTAAACGGGGTGAAACCCCCTATTTTATGAACAGTTTTTTCTCATTAACATAAATGTTGTCCTTAAAGGGACCGTTTATTATTCGTTATATTTTGAATAACCATCTTTTTTTGGGAAGGAGAAGGAATTGGTGGAAAAGGAATGGTGTGGTGGAGAATTTTTTTTGTTTGTCCAAGAGTCTTTCTTGTCTGCCTTGTTGATGAGAGGTTCTTTGTCGTCTGGTTTGACCTGGTGCTTCCTGAACGGGGGCCCCATGATGTTGCCTTCTCGGTGGTCTTTCGACGAATGACTTATGTATAATGCTGCATATAGAAATATATGCGTGCTGGCGCAATGAGAAGTTGGGGGCGTAAATAGGAGTAGGTATAAAGGAAGGGTCCTTAAATAAAAAAGTGTGATAAGGTAAAATACATTTTATTATATAAAATAAAAAAAAATTATTTATGTACATTTTTAAACTTTTAACACACTAACAACATTTTTAAACTTTTAACACACTAACAACATTTTTTTCTAGAATTGTTAAATACTCGGCATATACTTCCAAAAACATTATTTCGAGAGAAGTCTCGCTAAAATTTGCAAACATTAATTGATTTAGCGCGAGTTCTTTTATTTTGTCTTCTAGTTCATTAAATACAACGCCGATGAATGTATGGTCTA
The DNA here is from genome assembly GCA_036365515.1 of Torymus aiolomorphi. Classification (NCBI taxonomy): domain Eukaryota; kingdom Metazoa; phylum Arthropoda; class Insecta; order Hymenoptera; family Torymidae; genus Torymus; species Torymus aiolomorphi. The sequence goes on from CM070873.1 coordinate 146,067,426, forward strand.
GTAAATGCACGACGTTTTTGCTAATTGCTTCCGTTTTAATAACATCGATCATTATACCGAAAACCTTGTTCACAAAACCCGACATTTCTTCTAACTTTTTTAATTTATAGTCTATACACTGTTGGAACTGTTTCAATCCGTTGAAAGTTGTATACTGCATCATAATCTTCGGTGGTATTTCAGACTTCTTCTTTTTTGTAGTAGGTTCGTCACTGGTAGTGGAGGCGGCTGCCTCCTGATTGGCGTTATCGTCTTCGAAGTCGAACTGTTGAGCCTCGTGTTCGTACTGAAGGGTGAACGATGGCGTTGTTACTTCGGGCTTATCGGTGATTGATACGGTTCTATGACCGTAGGCTGTGGTCAATTCGACGTCGTGGTGCGGTAAATATATTTTTGCATATTTGCCTTGCTTTACAAAATCGCCTGATGCCCATAGATACTCTCCGAAGGTCTTGAAATGGGTTTTTAATTGTTCCCAACTGTCGATATCCAGAGTTATATATTTATGCGGTGATGTATGCCCGCCGAACCTGATGACGGGTCGGAAATAGCCAGCAGCATAATCCAAGCCGACGTAAACGAACTTGGAGTACGAATAGTTGAGAGCGTAAGCCGAATTGTAGAGTAAACGCGTCACTAGCTTTGTTTGAGACATTTTAAAAAAATACTGACTTAACGTTGGTAAAAATGTCACGACTTTGTCGAGGTAGAGCGACTGACTGACTGAGGGTGGCGTGGCTAGGCCCCGTATTTATTCTCTCTCCAGCGCGAATCCCCTCCTTTCTACCACGAGTTACGATTGGCTGGTCGATTGTTACGTAAAATCCGAGCGCCCAATCATGAACGTTTAAGCGTATGTATTGGAGAGTGGGGAGAAGCGTTGGGAAACTCGCGGAGACCTTGAGAAACAGAAGCATAAATTTTCCCCGTTAAGGGTTTTGAGCCTCAAAGAAGAAGAAGAAGAAGAAAACGGCACATGTGTTTTTCACCACTTGAAAAAAGGAAACGTCTAATGTGTTTTTCACCGCTTGAAAATCCGTTACGCATATGCTTTTCGGTGACTCAAGCTACTTATGTTTCAAAGCCTCAAAGAAGAAAGCGCCTCCTGTGTTTTTCACCACTTGAAAAAAGGCAAACAGCTAAGGTGTTTTTCACCACTTGAAAAAACCGTTACGCATGTGCTTTTCGGTGACTCGATCTGATTATGTTTCAAAGCCTCAAAGAAGAAAGCGCCTCATGTGTTTTTCACCACTTGGAAAAACCGTTACGCATATGCTTTTCGGTTTCTTCATGGAATAGTACATATTCGTTTTAAGATAAAAAAGGTAAGGAATTAAATTTAGCGGGCAAGGTCGTTAAATGAATACGATGTTTGTTTAACTTTTTTTTATTGTTCGATCAAATTAAAAAAAAATACATTTTAAACTTACAAATATATGAATAATATAAAATTACAAGCTAAAAAAGGCCAAGACAAACGTAGTATACAAAACCTTATAAACTAAGAAAGACGGATACACGCACACATCAGCTTTTACAATTCTAAAACTTACAATGTACATAAAGTGTAAATATAAACAGAAAATTGAATGTGTTTCTGGATAAAAAAGAAATATTACAAACTAAAAAATTGAATGTGACGTAGGATTAAATAGAAATATTATAATAAAAATTAAGTCACGCACACACACACACATATACACACACACACACACACACACACACACACCACACACACACACACACACACACACACACCACACACACACACACACACGCACACGCACATTTTATATAAATGCTTTACATGTTTGAACGAACGAGCCAGCGCCCTTGGAAATAATGCTGGGGAAATTGTTCCCACGACGGAGTCTTTTTCGGTGATTTTTTCTTTTTACATTTTCATAAAATTTTGCGGCCAGTGCGTCGTTTACATGTGAATCACGTGAAAAGACGTTACAAAACGCGCGTAAAATGCGACCGCTACACATATAGCAAAGAAACATAATACAATATTCGCCGCAAACTTTAGAATTAACACTCTGCAGTTTCTTCTCGTTCCACTTGAAGCTTGCGCAATTTCTTCGAAGTCGATCGATATGATGTCGTGACACAGGGGCGACTCCATAGCTATCGAAATATGTTCCTTTTGCATTTTTGTCTATGTAGAATGCCACCCAGTGGGATCCAGGCTTATCTGAGGTATCGACATTGGTTACAACAGCGGCTGGAAGACTCAAGCTTCTGGGGATGTCATCGGCTGCGTATACACCTATCTAGTTTGCTCTGAGGCCACTAATGGCCCTCGTGATTTGTTTCGTATTCATTTTGCGTTTTCGCTAAATGTGAAATATGTGCTGCTGTCGCTGTCACTTGCTATTTCTAGGGCCACATCCGTCTCGTTGCGGCCGTCGTCGTTCTGCTCCTCCTCCTCCTCCTCCTCAGTGGACTGCTCGCTGCCCGGGTGAAAAGGGAGTAATTTTTTGCGCTGCTTCTGCTGATACTGATGAAGTGCTGTGTAGAACATTTGACTTTGTACTTGCTCTTTGTTGATCAGCTTCCACTCTTCGGGTAGTATAGAGCGCATCCACTTTTTTATTTGGTGCGCCTTGTAGAACGAGCAAAAATCTTGTTTATTTTTAAACCTCTGAGTCGCGTGCGTAGAACATACCAGCACGTCAGAAAACATGTTGTTGAGTTTTCCGAACGTCGGCGAGTCATATTTTTCTAAATTACATATGTTTCGACCGAGTAAAGATTCCAGGTACCAGGCCTTCTCCTCGCCGTGAACGTAAATCCGTCTTGCTGCTCTTACGATATTGAAGAGATAACGATATAGCTGTCTGAGTAATACTTCGCCTTCGAACCAGTTAATACCGTGAATATCGACAGTGCAGTAGGAATTTGTATTTTTACGTCTTCGGGCAGCTCGATGAAATTGCACGGTGCTTGTACAATGCAGTGGTCGACAATGGGTTTCTGTAGGCAAATGATCGCCACCTCCTTTGGTAAAAACTTCCTTTCAGTGTCTCGAAATCCTTGTATATCCACGACGTAATCCATTATACGTGTGTGCGTAGCGAGCGCCGAGAGAAAAGTGAGGCTTGAGGGCGCCGCCTGCTTCCTCTCGAGTCCTCGTCCCCCCACCTTTTTAACGACTAGGCACTAAAATCGGATAATATTCGGCGGGTGGAGTCTATTTCGAGAACGTTATCGTACTCGGCATAAACAACGCAATTTATTGTGCTTGTTGGAGCCGACTCAAATCCCACCTCTATGCGTAAGCTACCCGAGCGAACGAGATTCCAATGCGAGGCGCAGTGGGCCGATAAATCGGGTGTGAGATCGAAAGCCGTGAGAAAGTAGCCCAGTGAATAGTTGAAACGGTTTATGCCAAGACCCTCGTTGAGGAAATGTATACCTGTGCCCGAGTAGAGGGTTTGAAATGCATCTATAAACATACTATCGTTAGCAGCAAAGCGCGGCTGTAACGGTTTGCTCGGAATTTGAGACCCATCGACGTAGAGGCAGAGGTGATTTATTGAAAAGTGTTGAAAATTAAACGGGTTAAACGTTCGATTGCCATTGAATGCCTTATTATCGACAAATCCTATTATTATTCTTTTAGGCAATTGCCCAAGAATGGCATTATCGATGGTAGCGCCATGTATACCTGCGTGAAGCGTAAAAGTTTTGACTTCTACTCTCGTGACGGGATACTTGGCCGTTGCTTTAGCGAGAGCGTTGGCGTGCGCAATTAAAATTCCCGATTTATCTTCACGCGTCGAACGATGAGCGTGGCTTCCTTTATTTTCAGGCCGAATTTACCATCTTCGGAGGCGTCCATTAGGCAAAAGGCATCTTTGCTTCGTACTAGTCGTACTCTCATTTCTACACCATTGATGAGCATTCTGTCTTGATTAAAAACGTCGCAGTGCAGATCGCCAATCATGTCGAAGGTTTTTCCATTGAGTGTGAAATGCTGACGATGGAGAGCACCCTTGTTAGATATTTCACCTTGAATGTGCGGCTGGGCTTCGAAGAAACCGGGCGTATCATCATACCACAATCCGGCCGTTAAGTGTGATTCTTTTGCGATTGGCGAGTAGTTGAGCAGTGACTCTACGTATGTTCTGTAAGGATATGCATTATTGGGTGCAGAAACGAGTTTTTGATTTAGAAAAACGTCGATTTGATTAAACATTGAATGCAGTAAATTATTTACTGGGGCAACTTTTAAGTTTTCAGCAGGGGTTTCGGCATTCGGCTGTATTCTAGCTTTGACATAGAGCATGGTGTGCGCGAGATCTATATAATGTTCGCTTGCGCACGGGATGACGAACTCTATGGGCGCGTCTCCTTCGTCGCTGAGCGAGGACACAGGTATAAACGAGTGCATGTCGAGCGAGCTCGACATTTTCACTCTTCCGGCGATACAAACGTCGATTGACAGTAGTAGCTTTTACACTTATAGTGTGAGCTTGACATGCACTCGCTAGAGTGCGAGTGCAAGAAGGCCATTTTTTACATTGGACTAAAAATATCATTTATGTTGCGAAGGGCTTTCCTCTTCTTCTTCTTCTTCTTCTTCTTCTTCTTCTTCTTCTTCTTCTTGCTCGTTCTCACAGCGGGCTTTCTTTTGCCGGGTTTTTTCTTACCGCCTGCCGTGCGCATCCGAGTGTGTTCCTTTCTCGACTGGCCCCGCCGCTTGCCATTCACGCCTGTTTTATATCCCGAGCCTTTCATTATTTCGGATATTTTGTCAGCAGCTTTTCTTTTGAGGTTGCGTCCAGATTCTTTGGCCCGTGATTTTACAGCCTCCTTGAAATTGACACCTCTGTTGGCAACGTCGTCAACAAGCTTTATACCTGCGCGTAGTGTCTCTTTACCTACAGCCTTGGCCCCGCTCGTGATGTATGGCAGGATGTGACGAAAAAGGCCTCCTAACCAGGCTCCTACCCCGCGACCTCTCTGAAAAGTCGAATCAGCAAAAACATTTCTCACTCCACCCCGCCTAGCTGCTCGTCCTAGTAGCGCCCGTAATGACTCATCTTAACGTTTGCGCTTAAAGTGTAGCGTGACCGCCAACGTGCCGTACTCGAATGATATACGTTGCCCATGTTGATCTCTTATATCCATAACGATGCTACGAAAATTGTGATAGAGAAGAGGTGTATAGTGAACGGGTGCAAAACGCTGTACAGTACTGCAACCGTACTTACAAAGCTGGAGTTGTCTATAGAAACTATGCGCAGTAGGGCAGCTTGTGTGTCACCTACTGTATAAGGTTCACATATATCGGTATAGATATACATCTGATCGGGCAAGGCTCGAGAAAGCGAGGCAAGTCTGCTGGCTGCAATGTCGCGGTAACCTTCATGCGTTGTAAACGAACCTTCTTGACCTGCTTCGTCGAAGCCGAATACACGCATGATTTTTTCGTTGAAATCCCTAATGTGTATTTGCGAGCAGTCACACTTGCGTCTTATGATGTAAGACCCCTTAGGATCTTTATGTGGCTCGAGCATTTGATGCTTATATGTGTCATTCGCCGCGTTTATAGCGTCTACTAGTTGTTCGAGTGAATCGTAAATACCTACGGGTATACGACACAGTTTTTTGTCGATGAGACCCTCATTATCCTCAGCCGAGTAAAAAGTGTAACTTGCTTCGTCATCTTGAAAAAGTACGATACTGCAGGGTATGTGAATTTCAACGAGGCCCACGAGCCACTCGCCGTGTAACTTTATCTCGCGCTGCAGCTGGGTCGTAAAACAACATGTTGTATTTTCGGGAAAATACGTCATGCTGCTGTTACTAGGTATTACCATATAAAAATCATCGCTCGTTTCCATTTTTTTTCAGATGTTTTCAAGCTCGCTTGCTTTTACCCACGAGTTGAATTTATCAGGGTAACTGAGCCACTTAACGAGTGCTCTCTTTTTAGCGCCCCGTCCTTCTGTGCGTATGACGCGGTCGACTTTGAAACGCTTATCGGGTGCGAGGCATTCACGGCCGACTAACACGAGCTCCTCGGGATAAAAGAAACCATCGATAATTTCTTCGTTCAAATCTTCGAGCACGTATGTATAGAGATTTTGACGCGTCGAAACGCTGATTATCTTGAACACTTCTTCGCTAAAATTTTTTTCGTATCCTCTCTCAAAGGTGTTCTTGGTACGACTGATGCGCACGAGGTTGCCCACCTTGAATTTAGGCAGCGCCGGTGGTCACCTTCGCTAATTGTAGCTCGCGCGTTTGGCTAAATTTTCGATCGCTGTCGGCGCGTTGTACAATGTGACATCGATAGATCTCATGCGCGTACCACTGTGTAGCGTGCGATTGTAAGCGTGTACAATCTTTTGCACGACATCGATGTATCTCTTTGTGTTACTATGAGAAAAGTATCGCCAGATTCGCTCGCGTAACGTTCTGTTGAGTCTTTCGAACACAGCTGCTTTAATGTCGGGGTTGCGAGCGACTCTGAATGTTATCCCTTTTCGGCGGAGGAGCGCCTGAAATGCTGAACCGGTAAACTCTTTGCCTCGATCGGTTTGCACGCATATAGGCAGTCGGGGATGTGCTCGGTCGATAATCCGTGCGAAGGCGTCGGCAACGTTGCGCGCGGTCTTATCTTCTATCGGTTCCACCCATGCGTACTTACCGAGTACGTCAATCACCACTAGAATGTAGTTGTAACCGTCGTTGTAATCTTTTATCGTCGTGAGCTGTAGCAAATCAGCCTCCCAAACATCGTCAATGTTCGTCACGTTGTAGCGTAATCGTGGAAATCGCCTTCGTATCGGGTGATGGAGCGTGTAGGCATCTTGATTGCTCAGCCACGAGTAAATTTTTTTCTTTTCCCTTTTAGCGTTCAAGCGCACATGATTGCGCGCCCCAGCTTAGCCTGCTTCATGCTCAAGGTCGTAGTATTTTTTTTCGTACGTCATTTTTTTATTTTACAAACCAAGCGTGAGCCACCTTTTTTTCGCTTGTTTTTTACTGCGAGTCTGTATAGACGGATGGGGTGGTTCGTGCTGTATTGGTGTGGATAGACGTCGTTTGGCCGAGCGCTGAGGATCCGTCAATATTTGCCCAATTTTTAAAACTGCTGTATTATTAATTAAATTTCCCGGCGTTTCGGAAGTTTTGAGAAATTTTGCAAGTTCAATGCGGCGAACGGGCGCCTCCTCGTCCTTACTGTTCTTTTTTTTTCAATGCGTTGATGATTAACTCTGTTATATTGGACCGAGCAATTACACGACCATCTATAGTAATGGTGCCTGAGTTATCCCACTTGAGACGCTCGGGTACAGTGACTTTCCAATGGCAAAGCAAGAGACGCGCTTTGCGCGCGTGTAGTTTCGGTACCCCCACGAGTATGTCGTCCTCGGACAGTGGTGCAAGCGCCTCTTCGACCTCGTCTATTTCAGGGTGCTCCTCACGTACAGCGCTACGCTCGTTATCACGGAAGAAAAGATAGCGACGTAAAATCTGTAGATATTTTACGCACTTCTCGTAATCGTCTCTATCTGCTTTTGAGCGTAAAACATCGTAAATTTCACCATCCAGACGAGAAAAATTATCACCTGGTGTTTGCAGAGTTTTTTCATTCGTATTCCTCGCTCCCTCCTCCTCCATGACTTTAGATTGCGATGTCTCCGGTGGCGGCTTCGGCACAAGGATCATCTTACGAGCCCGCTCCATGTTTCGAGCCAAATATTTTTGAGATAAGCGCTCCTACGATCTGAGCGAGTAAGAGTGGTAAAAACGACCGGCCGTTTTGTATAATGACACGTTTCTTCGATTTCCAAGTACCGCTGCCTCTATCACCAGTACGAATCAGCTTACGCAGCGTTTGCTTATGTTTACGCAATCGGACCTTTTCGGAATCGCTTAGTTTTACGACGCCCTGCAAAACGTTCAACACACACTCGCATATGCATCTGACGAGAGGTTTATCAGCTGTGCGCGGTATAGCAACACGATGTCTTTTGTCCCCATGACAAAGAGCGTTCAAGAGAGCAAGGTTTCTTTTCGAGAAATGTTTACCGCAGGCTATCGCTTTACGACCTATCGGCGCCATAGTTTTTTCCCGACTGATTAACGCACGCCTCATTCACCGCGATTTAAAGTACTTGGGCACGTAGGCAACGTGCGTCCCGGCATTGGGAAATATGTTTGCTCGAAATCTAAACTCGTCTAAGCAGGCTTGAGAGAGATCGATAAAAAGATAGGAGTGAGGTTCACGCGTGGCGTCTAGATAGGCCTCACGCAAAAAAGCCGAATCTTCCGGAAAAATTTGTCTCGCGAGGTGCTGTATTTGTGCTCTGTCGCGAGGATTTTTGAACAATACCAGATACTTGGTTTTCAAACTAATGTCGCGTTGTGCCTTACCTTTGTGAAATACGTTTTGCTTAACGAATATTACGCTAATATTTTTGTGATGACTACCCTTTGTAAATAAATCTAAAATAACATCGCTCGACGATTCACGCATGAGGTCGTCGAGAACGAGTAACTTTTTTTTCTCATTGTCACTCGAGTAATCCGCCATCTGTGGAAGGCCCTCTCGAAACTCGGTGGGTGCCCCGTTGGGTTTAAAATCTCATCTGTACGCGTCTTGCGATTCGGCGTAATAAAATAAGACACGGTCGAAACGTGCGTCGCAGACCTCTGGCAGGTAGGCGAGAAAGCTTTTAACGAATAAAGTTTTACCGCAGCCTGTGGCGCCGCACACGCAGCAAGTAAAAGGATGCTTCCATCGCGTGTCCATGTTTACGACTCGAATAAAGAAAATTACACGCGTGCAGCCTTTTTTAAACCCTTAACTCGCTCACGCGCTCAGCTGATGATGAAGTACGTGAAAAACATCACCGCATATAGCTATGCTACGATATTGAGACGGCGGCGGGCGCGCGCACGTGGAGATCACCATATCACCGCGGTGGTGACTTCCGCGGTGGTGACTTCCGCAGTCATTAGCATATTTCGGCCCTCGCGCGGATAAGTATATTTACCGCGTTGATCAGGTGACTTTCGCGGCTATAAGCAACCATCGCTGCGTGTTTAATGCATTGTTCCGTTGATCTCCGCGGCACGCGCGCGCGCGCGGGTTAGCTGATCTCCGCTATAAATAGGTACGTGGGATGAGGGGTTATGGGGGAAAATAATTAACACATAAAAAAAGTTTAAATATCTACAATACATTTTTATTATTATGAAAAATATACAAAAGTTACAACATTCAACGCATTAAAATATACAATTATTCAATTACGCTTATAGCCGAAAGGAAGCGAAACGTCGTGTTGGAAATATCTTCGCTTTCTCAGAACTATGGAACAGGATTTTTTTTCGCTGCGCGCAATGACCTCGTGCGTGCGAGTGCGTCTGATCGCATTGTATTTCAAAACGATAGGCGAGCTCTCGTCGTTATCGAAATACTCTGCGATCAAGCGCTCGATACTAGCGAAATTGATCTTGCTCGTATTGGCGCTATTAAGAGAAATTCCCTTTACTTTACAGCACTCGTGAGTGATGCCGGTCGATGGGACGATCGCACGAAAGGCATAAAATTTCGGACCCCCGGAGAGAAAGCTGGTAATATAAGCTCGCTCTCCGTGGCCCTTGAGCTCGTCCGTCATGCTGCCGAGAAGAGTGCCTAAGGGAGGCCTATACTCTGAAGGGTCTTTTTCGCTGCACTTGAATATACACGAATCGGTATCCAGGTAGAGAACGCGGTTGGCCGAAAGATTTTTTATATACGAGTAAATCTCGAGACGCACCTGCTCGGTGGCGTAGGCTGGTAGTACCACATTTGTGTTCGGCGACGACTCTACAGCGTCCTCTTTATAGCGCCAATTTGCGTACAAAAGATCCACGCTACCCGGGAGCATGTCGAAAACTTCCTTTTCAGGCGTCGTGAGCAGTTTCAGTAGCCCCTCGCGCGTTTTGACCACTTCCGTTTGTTTTAAATTCGAGCGTTGCCCAAACTTTCCCCAAAATGAATTTAAGTAGAGTTTTGCGACCGAACGTAAACCCGAATTTTTTTCAATCTTTTCCCGGTCTAACCTTATTCCTTCTTCGCGCCCGTACTCGTCAATATAACGCTCCTTGGTAGTATCGTCCATACACCAAGACGGCCACCCGCTCGCTTGTTGTTTCAACCGAAGGAAGGTATTTACGTACGCGGCAAACAGACCACCCTCACCGCTGCACTGGTCATACTGTGTGCTCTTATATTGCCATATGACAAATATCTCAGTCACGCTGTAGCCCAATTCGATTGCTTTCTGTAACACGTGCACTACCCATGTCCCGCTAAATTCACGCTCGGCGACTTATTCGTGGTTGCAGTCGTCCTGACGCATTTCCTGACAGCAGGAACGACAGAGACCAAAAATAAGGCGCCCGTGCATTTTTACCGGTAATACGGGCAATAATAAATTTCGCGGTGGCAAAATTTTGCATTTGACGAGCCCTTTGACGCGCGCGAGATTGTTATTCTGGCCATTCGTTAACGCGGCGCATTCCGAGCCTATGTAAATGTGCGGGTGACCGATAGGAAAACGGCCTCGCTTACATATATATGGGTAAAGAGATCAAATATCAGTATATTTGATCTCTTCACCCGGCTCTACAGTGCATGAGGTGACTATATTTTCAGTTCGCCCACCGAAAAACGCATCCCGCGGATTGAGCGTTATTCTACTCATTATCGGGTGAATATCCAGATACCGTACGAACTCGGGCTGTTGCCCTTTTATCCCATCGAATTCACACTCCCACATCTCGCGCACTTCGTAGCCGAGACTCCGCATTCGTCCGACTTTTACCTGTACACTTTCGTACGCCTGTGCATACGTTTGATTAAACTTATTTTTTACCGATTCTCGGTTATTCGTAAAACATCGCGAGCAACCGTGCACGTAACAACCTTGAAATTCAAAAACGATTCCCCTAGCTGTTTCTCTCTCTCCGGAAGGGAAAGCAGGTAGGTAACCATCCACTAAAAATCCCTCGGGCAAGCGAAACTCACGCGTCCTCCCTGCATGTACGATTTCCCGACCGATCTCGCGCTCGCAATACAGCAACCAATCTATTGATTTTTGCGAGTGTTTGTCAGCGCGCCTATAACCGTTCGGTGGAATTATTCCTATAGTATGCGGAACTAAAAAATTTTTACGAAAAACGTACGAACACGCCGACGCGATTGTACACGCTGATATGAACGAGTCCGTTTCGCCTACCTCGAGAAAAATTTTTCGAAATTGTATACACGCGCGCCTCAGTATTTCCACGTCCATCTGGCAATATTCGACTATCTCTTTTTGAAAGTCGAATATATAGCCAGGACTTGTACTTTCATGCCACTCGAGAAAAACGGCCCGCTCAGCTGGCGACATAGTGTCAGGGCAATAACACTCTAGCGCTCGTAGAGGCCCAACGTACCGCTGGTTCTCAAGGGTGTTAAAGAGATGTGGAAAATAGCCCTTCTTACTACTTTCGGGTAAACCGAAGGTAGCTAGTAGAGCACTCAATTTCATTTGAAAATAGTTGATGCTGTCGATAAACTTGGTTCGGCCGTACTTCAACATTGTAATATTTTGACCGTTCAAAATGACGCTGGGGGCTGTGCGCTCAGAGTTTTCGGCCAATTCTTTTAAAATGAATAAAGCATCAAAAGCCTTGGCATTGTGCGCGATGCCTACAATTTCGGAAAATTCAGTGCTTTCCCGAATGCACAAGCTCAAGAGCTGTTTTACCGGATCGCCTGTGAAAATGAACTCGCGCACGCCGCATTTGCTACAAATGGTTTTAAGGTTGTCCACGTCTATGCAATCCGTGCAAACCTGATGCGCGACACAGAGATTCGGCATGTGAGTTCGGGCTGTTTCTCCATACGGCGTATCCTGACGGGTCTCAAAATCGTAAAAAATGTATAAAAATTTTTTTTCCGCTTTCAAGTCACCACCACCACCAATTGGTTGCATGAAACATGCATGATTGAACGGCTGCCGCTTCGAACATTGTTTGCAATAACTAATACCACACTCATGTTGACTGTGCTGCGTATTTACTATTTTTAAACAATTTTCGCATAGCCGCACGACGCCGCACACGTTGCGATTATTTTTTTTGTACGAACCCGCGAGCTTGTGATTAACGAAACAACCATGCCCGAAAAATTTACGTCCACACTCTGTGCACTCTATCATTTCTACACCGTCACTCCTACATGAACGTGTAACAAAGCAAAATTCACAAGTTCGTTTACACTTGTGTTGCCCAATACGGCGAAAACCCTTGTTACAATAAGAGCAAAAAAAATTTGACCCGGCCGCAGCAAATAAATTAGTGATCACGTTAAAGTGTCTAGACTGCTCCTCAAAGATTAAATAAATAACACCGTGAAGCGGTGCATTTAAATCTTGAATCTTGTTTGGGTCGTCAAATAACGGGGGTTCTCCGCTACCCAGATTACACTTTTCAAATATAACCATAGCAATACCCTTCGCAGCAAAAAAATCTTGAAACGCCGTCAACTCGCGGAATCCACACCCCTCTAGCGGTAAAATTACTCCTGTATCGTGCACGAGTTTCTCTGCGCGCTCTTTCTGTAATTTTCGCCGGCCGTCGCGGATTACGCGCCACTCGTCGCGCGTCGCCGCGCATTCGGATGTTTTAAGAGCTAAGTGTGCTCTCGCTACTACGAGCGCGCGCGGTAAACATAAATTGTCCTCGTTTTTTATTGTTACGATCGAGCGTTTACGAAGACTACCTATGCTTAGCGCTTGTTTTGGTCATGGTCTCCCTGCGCCAACAGGCATTTCAACGTAATATATTTGTAAGGCTAGTGTGTCATCGATACCCAAAACTACGTTACTTTGACTTATAGAATTTATCAAATTCCATAAATCTACGTAACTGAAATTTTCAATAGGCCTGAACGACAACCCTCCGGACCCCCGCGCAAACCGATCACTACGAATACTCACGCCGATTAATGTGCTAGGTGGAACGTTAGATGTAATGTATTCGTCAATGTCTCTAATGCTTTCCTCGAGCCATAATACAGGGTTTTCCCCGGCAGGTGGGTCATGTATATTAAAACTGACCGTGCGACCGTGAACAGCAAACCTACGCATGTACTGCTCTCCCTCGGCAGCTATAATAAACCGCTCGTGCACTGCGTCAGCCTCGTCGTCGCGCGTGATGCTGCTACTGCTGCTGTGGCTGCTGTTGCTTCTGCTACGACCTTCACCAGCGCCTACCTGAAGAGGGGATTGACGGGTCTCTAAATGAATAAAATGAATTGTCGTCAGCTTTTAATATTATTTAAACATTTCTCTTTTTTAGTAATTTTCTATTCTTCCGGTGGCCCGCGAAAACTTTCGCTTACACGTACTAATAGATCCGCGAGATCTATTTCCGTATACAACGGAGAAAATATATTTTCCGCCTGGTCATGAAACCAACGCAACACCTGTGCGCGTGGTGAATGGAGTATATTCAAAAACCGCTCGTAAACCCCAGGTATATCGGGAATGTCATAGGGATAGTGGTACGATATACTATCCCGATGTCTTATGACTAAAAAAGAAAAATATTTTTTTCAACAACATGCTCTTTTTTTTACATTACAAAAAAGAAAAATTAATTTAACTTACGCTCATTTATACGCAGATGAACTTCGTCCCACGGGTTAAAGTTATTATCGTATGCTCCGGGATCTCCAAGGTAAAAATTGCTCAAGATGTTGTAGCGATTTTCAGCGGTATTCGCGATGTCTACATCTGCTGACGCCTGAGGAGGATCGCTCAAAAACGCCCGGTGAACGGCTTCCCCCGGTTCCATGTATGATGATAACGCCTCCAGTATATACTCTCGCTCATTTTCTACCGCCTCCATTTCTAGATTCGCCCTTTCATGGTCCTCCCCATTAATAAGGTTCGGGCTTACGGTGCGCTCCTCTTCGCTGTCAGACACCATTTCTGTAGGCGGATTATCGTCGGAAAGAGGTGCGTTGTGTACGTCGGCGACCCAGATTTGCTGCTGCGAGCTACCGTCATCAGCCGTGTCGCTATCAGTGTCAAACGATAGCCTGCGAGCTACAGGATTTTGTGGTCCATCAGTGCGCGCCGAACCGCTTGCCACCCCCGACGGCCCTGGTTGAGATGGTGTATCATCGTCATTCCACTCAAAGTGAGTGGCGTCGCTGCTCTCCTCGTCATCAGCTTCGATATTTTCACTATCAGAATCGCTGTCACGCAATAAATCTTCTAAGGCTGGAAAAAACTGTTTTTAGAGAACTAAATTTTTAAAAAATTTTAGGAAAAATATTAAAAATTTTTTCACGTACCCATTAGCTCCTCGTACTCGCTCATGAGCTTTCTAAAAACAGGCAATCTGTCCAAGTTGCACCCGACCACAAATTCCCCGATGGTACGCTGTACATCTCGCGAATGCCTGAACGTACGAAATAATCTTGCTATCGCCCGATAGCCAGTCAGCCGTAACAAGCATCGTAACTGATTGACAAGTTCCGTAGAAGCGCCGCCTCTACTATAGCGTGATTGCGCTGCGAGACGCAATACGGCTTCCCGTAAACTTTTACAAGCGACAAAATTCTCCATGGTGACGCTTCTCGTTCGAAAGAAAGACTGGTAGGACCGTAAGTGGCCCTCACCGCTTTTATAGCGCGACTTTTTGGCGGTGTCAACGGCGTCGAGTGTTTTGAATACAGTATACGCGTGGTATCAGAAAATACCTTTCCCTCGGGGTTTTTGAGCATCTGTTTACGTTATGTACTCGTGCCGTCTCTGGAAAATCTCACCAAAGCGCAAGAGGTCACTTTTTTCCGTTAAAAATGTGTAGTTGGGTGAAAAATAACTCCGAGTATTGCTATGCGTGATCGCGCGACGGAAACCCCGGTGCGTAAGCTTTACACGCGAAACATCCTGTTGCGGGGCTGCTACCGTGATATATTGTTTCGAAAAAACAACGGGGCTTACTTTCTTGGCAACGGATGCAAGTTTCGAGGATAACCCCTTGGCATTATTGCATGGTCCTGTCACGTAGCGATAGTTTAGCTCGAAAGGTTTTCGTCACGCATGCCGACAGGTTTGAAGAAAAATTGAGAATTCCCCGCGAAGCGGGGTACGATTACTATGGCAGTCGTACAGCTTTTCGATAAGAAAAGAAACTCTACAGATGTTAAAAAATTTCTTCCTGTAAAAACCGGAAGTATTCTTCCAAGGGTTGTTGTCTACGCCTACACGAGTTTCTGTTTTTCTCACGTGCAGATACTTAACTACTCGATCCGTGCGCGCGCTCGTAGAGCCAGAAACTTCTGCGAGGCCGCTGTGCTTAAACCATGAAAGAGTAATAAAAAATTTTCATTCGGGAAAAATTTCGCCGAGGTTCTCCGCTGCAAAACATATGCGCTTTCATCAGAGCGTCTGGAAACCCGGCATGTCGTAAATTTCATTTTCGAACAGCGTCGAAATACAGTCTGTCGTGGCATCCCCGAAAGAAAGATGTACCGACGACACATGGCTTTGTTACGTTTTTTACTCATCCCCACTCTTGCTGCCCTCACTAACAGCAGTGTGTGTGTGTGTGTGCGATTGACTGAATGCGTATGGTGTGCTTCTAAAATAGTAATTCGTATTATAAGTTAAAATAAAAATTGTGCGTTAGGGATGTCGATATTTATATTGCCGTAAGGCCAACTGTAAAATAGTAATTCGTGTATAAGTTAAAATAAAAATTGTGCGTTCGTGATGTCGGTAGTTATGTTAACGTAAGACTAACTTTCTTCTACGATTAAATAAATAAAAATTTATTTTTTTCATCAACAGCTTTTTTATTTGCAGACCTCTCCTTTACACCAACTCTCTATTCCCACCCCCAACTTATTACGAACATACACACACACACACACACACGCAAACACAAACACACACACACACACACACACGGTCTATACAGCGAGAGGGCCCGCTCCAGCACTCTATGGGACTTTATGGCGTAGAGCCTATAGCCAAAGGTCTCTCCCACCACCACCACAACCACCACGACGAGTCGGGGCATATACGGGGGCACGCGCCTGGTAGGTATAGCGGCATGGCGTCATGGCGGGGACGGTAAGTGGGCCGTTATTTATGGGTAATAATCCGACCCATTGTTTATCATTATTATCTTGTGTTCACACCTGCTAATGACCTTGTCACACTTGGGACCCATACACACACAGCACGCGGTCTATACAGCGAGAGGTCTTTATGGCGTAGCGCGTATAGCCAAAGGTCTCTCCCCCACCATCCCCGAGTTGAGGCATATTCGCCGGCACGCGCCGGGCAGGTATAGCGGCATAGCGTCATGGCGCGAGCGATAAGTAGGACGTTATTTATGGGGTAATAATTCTGTTCACACTTGGGGCCCATACACACAGCACACGGTCTATACAGCGAGAGGCCTAGCATCCTACGGGTCTTTATGGCGTAGCGCGAACAGCCAAAGCACTCGCCCCCCACCACCTCGAGTCAAGGCATATACGGCAACACACGTAGGGCATGTATAGCGGTATGACGTCATGGCGGGTGCCATAAGTGGGCCATTATTTATGGGGTAATAAATCACCCCCCATTGTTTACACTAATTAGCTTGTGGCCGCACTTGCTACCGTAAACACTTGGGTTAATGACCTTGTCACACTTGGGGACCCAAACACGCCGCACAGCGGGGTGCCACATGGCCCCTACACACCGCACTGCGGGGGGCCGTCTCGCTATACCGGTCCCCTTACTACTTAAAGGATATGCACTTCTTAAAACTGTAGGAAAGTCCGACAAATTTTTAGATACAGGGTGATCATTTTTATTTAAAGGATTTATACATTTCAATTTCCAAGGTGAATCGATTTTAATTGCTACAATAAACAAATATGGAAAGCTTTCTCTTTGAGAAAGCAAAAATAATGCAATCAATAGTTGACAATGATTTCATTATCAAATGCACAAAAGGCGCAAGGAAATCCAAGCGTTTAACTGATATTAACAAGAAATTCGAAAAAATTCGAAGAGGAAAAACATAAAAAGTTATGGCAATTATATACTTTCGACGTGACAAAATACATACAGTTTGAAAAGTATGGATTCCACCTATCGAATAAAAAATGAATGATACCGTGCCGCGCGGCGAATCAAGCGGTATCGCCCGTAGGAATCACCTTTGCCCCGCCGTGCGTATACTCTTTCGCGTTCTATTTCTAGTAGAAAACATATTGGACACTTTTTGAAAATATCCTTTCCTGCGTAAAAAATGCATAGCTTTTGATCTAAAGGGAAAAAAAAATATTAAAAATATACTTTTCGAGATATAACACGTAAAAAAACAAAGAAATTATTTACATTGAAAAAAGACGTTAGTACAAGAGTTACTATATTGCTATTAATTTTGAAATTTTATTTTTTTATAATATAATTAATAAAATATTACTTTATGCATTATTAAGAATCCAGAAGAACAGGTAAAGAATGAAAGATTATAAAAGGTTATCATACAGGCAACGAGGCGGGCGCAGTCCGCGCGCTGTACCCCGTAGTACCGCGCGCAGGAAAAGCGGTGCGTCTACTCTTTCGCGTTCTATTTCTTGCAGAAAACATTTCGGGCACTCTTTGAAAAATATCCTTTCCTACGTAAAAACTACTCAGCTTTCGATCTAGAGGGTCAAAAAAAATATTAAAAATATACTTTTTGAGATATAACACGTTTTGTACTTTTTGAAGGTGAAAATGGAAAATTTCGAGAAAACTGACTACACCATTGGAAAGCTGACGAAAAAATACGTCGAAAACGTTTATCAAATAATTTTTTTAGGTACATTCTAGTATCATAAACGTGAGTTAGAAATAGAGGAATTTGGCGCTCGCGCGCCTCATATGTATACAGATTGTAATGTAGCTCAGAGATGGTCTAATTTGAGTGACAACAATGAATTATCTAACGATTTCAACCCTCTAATGACATCAAGTTTTCAAAATCATTGTACAAAAACAATGCCTGAAGAAGGGAATGCTGGTTCACCAAGTCATTCTAATTTATCAGGTATATAATAATTATGTAACTTAACTTTTAATCCAAATACGAACTTTCTTTGGGCACATCATATGAACTTTTTCAAAAGTTATAATAAAAATAAAAAAGTAGTTTTTGTTCACATGTGTGTGCTGTAGCAGAGGACGCTGTGCATAATTGTGTGATCATGGTTAGTATGTATGTACACAATTACGTGACACCGATTAATGTGTACAGAAACTGAATTAGCATTGTTTCATTCTTAATGTGATTATGCACACCACATATATGTAGAGGAAGGTGGGGCGAAATGGGCAGTGCAGCGATATGGGTTTTGGCGATATTTAGAAAATAAGAAACTATTTTACACTGCAAATTTTTTTAGTTATAGCTAAAGTTGTAACAAATGCACTTGAAGTGGTAGAAACTGAAACAGTCGATTATAAATAACTTAATTAATAAAGTACCCATATTGCCCCACTTGGAAATCTTTTATCAATATGGCCGCCTCACTCCATTTGATTTACACGGGGAAATCCATATCGCCCCACCTGCAAACCAGATGGGTTGATATGGCTTTTCCAATGATTGCCTTCGTTGTATTGATACATTTCAACATCTTTGCATTAATATAAATAATGAAGTATATTTATTTTTAGATGGAGAATCGATGAATACTTTAGGCGTGTGACAATATTTTTCAAAGTTCCATTAATATTTTTAAAACCGAAAATACCCACATCGCCCCACCTTACACCCGTATACATACGATTAGTATAAATATGATAACGAAATAATACAATATAAGTATAATTTATCGGTGCTCCGGATTTAAACTCAATTATTGCTCTTTTCCATATTCTCCTTCTAATGTGGTCCCAGTTAAAGAGGTACACATCATTATGCCGATATTGTGGCGTATTAGTTTTTGAGATCTCATTTTCGATATTTAACTTAAATATATCCTAATTCATCCCAATATCTCCGAATTAATTATTGCATAAGTACATATGTAACCTGTGAAAAACATCTTAATAACAAATGATAAAGATTTCAAAGGATTTGCACGGCAATGTAGAAGGAAAATCAAAGTATTATTTGTTTTTACCGTAGAAAGATAAACTCTTTGACAGAAATACTTCAGGACAAAAAATTATTTCTGCAGAGTCATATCCACTTGTCAGGTAATTTTTATTATTCATCTTAATTATTACTAGCAAGTTTAGGCATACGTTTAAGTTTAGTTCATACTACGTCCACTCTTCCTTTCTCTTAAATTATACAATTTATTTTGAAATATTACGAATGTAAGATTTATTTCGCTTTTGAATATACATAATCAATATTTTTTTTTTAAATTCCTACTATATTTATTTTAGTTTATTTCTACAAAGCAGAAAATTAACAGTTATTATCAAATAGTGTCCATTTCTTACATTCTTTTTTAGATTCGATTTTTTTAGTTAGAGTAAGTAATTTTATATTTTCAACTCTTCGGGCCATAACTGGATAAATTTCAAGTAATTCAGGCCCTCTCCCATTAAGGTGGTGTTGGGCTCATGTACACTGTTTTACCGACAGAATATGGTAAATTCTATATTATCAAAATAAATATATCGAATTACGTCTTATAAGGAGAAAGTTGCCCTGTGCAAAGTAATAATCTACCATCCTACGCAGTTTTGAGCCCAAATATCAACGGCACCTTAAAAAATTTTTCGAACAAAAATAACCGAAATTTCGTTCGAAAAATTTTTGAGGGTGCCGTTGATATTTGGCCTCAAAACTGCGTAGGATGGTAGATTATTACATTGCGCAGGGCAACTATTTCCTTACAAAAAGAAATTCGATATATTTATTTTGATAATATAGAATTTATCGTGTTCCGTCGATAAAACAGAGTACATGAGTAGAACACCCTCTTAATATTGATGCAATTTTTTTTTTAGAAGTAACGCCAAACTTTCAAAAACAAGATTTTGAGAAATAAGCCTGGGAAGAAAAATATAACAGAAAACTGTAAAAATAAGCAGCCATTTGATCCCCATTCTTTTCCTTCTTGAAACTCAGTTTCCTGTATATCTGATAGCTGTTTTCTCATATAAAATGGTTAATATCGAAGCTCTGGTACCTTATATGCATTCGTTGTATTAGTAGTTATTTCTAAACTAGCAACATGGTAACAATCTGTCCTCCTTTTGTATTTTTGATTTATCCACTGTTAAATCACTTTTTAACATCTTGTATTGAGTTATATTATTTTTTATAGTACTAATATATGTAGATGTAAAATATCCAACAGGTCTTATGAAATATAAAGTAGTAAGCTTTTTCAGCTATATTATTTTAAATTTGTTTAATTTTTGTTTTTTTGGGTTTAGAATAACATAAATAATTAAAAAGTTTAATAAAAAAAATTTTAATTTTTCAAAATTTTTAGGTGTAAGACTCCCTTAAATGTGTTTAAAATATTTTAAATTACTCGCCAAGCAGGGCGCTGCCACGCCTTTTGATACTTTTGAAAACATTTTTGAATCTCTAAGGCATGTCTGAATTTAATTATACACCAATACACATATCTGTAGTTTCCCGGAACAACTGCATATCTTCACGTTTCATGATTTTGAAAAAATCAAGTTTCGCATCAGTGTTTGAAATCAATACAAATGAAATTAAATGTAGCTCTGCATATATAATTTCGTACTGAAATAAGATATTTATTATCATAATTCGGCCTTTCCTGAAGTATTGAATAAAAAAAGAAAAAGTTAAAATATATAATTGTCGCTGGATATGAATTTATGTTTTTACTTGTGTTCGAAAAAAGAAGTAAACCTTATAATTTTTTGTTATTACATGCTATAGGATCACTTAAGAATAAACATATCGCATTAAATTGCTTTTGAAAAAATTGTCGTGGTCATTCCTGGAAGCCACAAATATTTTTCATAATATAAAAATAAAATTTTTCTGTATTTTACGATAAAACTAAATAGGAGAAAAAATCAAGCTACCATAGATCATGGGTGAAATTCAAACTTGGGAATTAAACATATATGTTGAATTCCAAAATTCACTATTCGACTATTTGCATGTTTTGCTGTTTTAACTTCATAATTTTGGAAATTGAATATTTTTAATTTTTAAAATAGCAAATAAAAACTCATTTTCTTTAGTTTTATTTCCTATTTTTGAATTGATATTTAAAATTTTGTTCAGAATAAAGCTACAAATATCCAGAATATTAGTTCCTTTCAGTGTTAAGGTCTACTATTTCAGCTTCCACGATATTTCTTATCCAAAAACTTATCCCACAGTTTTAACTCAATTCGTAATTCGGAACTCTGATCCTCTCCAATTTCTTTATTGTCTTAGTCTACAAATATCGTGTAATTGCTTTTTATATTTTATTACGAAATTTTTTAATTTTTAAAAATATTTGTTACAGATTAAAAAAAAACACGTCGGAAGAAGTCTCCTGCAAAAATAAGAAGCTCTCAGAAGCATCTCGCAGAAGAGCCTACTGCCCATTTTGCTTCGAATACATTTCCAAATTTCATGTACATTTGGAATGTTGCCACCGTAATGAGCCTGATGTACAATTATTTTTCAAAACAAAAAATGCTGATAAGAGGTGGACAATTATTTGTAATATAAGACACATCGGTTATGGTCTAGAATATAAAAAAACAAAAAACAATAAAACCAGTTTCTGAGCGTGGGATCGGAAACTGTAAGCAATGCCCGAACTGCCATGCTCACTATTCAGTGAAAACCTTATGGCGACATAAGCGCAGATGTAATCTGTTAAATAAATCATATATAAATTAAAATTTTAAAACAAGGATTTTTGTCTACTTTAATACAGCACCTTCCTTTATAATTTATTTAACCTTTTTAATTAGCATTTATTTTGTCAATTTTTGTCTTTTCTGTAATTATCTTTTTTGGAGCAGTAATAGTTTACTAAGTGTTTGAAGCAGTATAGCGTTCCCATTTCTTCTATATTTTCAGCTCTTATGTTCAGCTTTTCGTGACGGAAGCTTCTAGAGTTGGACCAGGAATTAAGGTGGAGAAATGTTGAAGGTTCGGGAGGGTTACTGCCACGGACTTAGTTCGACTGTCATCTGGTCCTTGACGTATTCACATCGAGATGAGAAGAAGGACCTACGTGATACCGTCGAGCAAGCTTCGCGACCTAAGCTCAGTGGTAGAGCGCAAGACTCGTCATACAAACACCCTGAATTCGAACCCCACTCGTCGCATATTTTTTATACAGTTTTTCGTATGTAACACTAACTTTGAGTAGGCGAGAGATAGATATTAAAGTATATTTATTTACCAACAATAGAAACAATATTATTAATGTAAAACAACACTACAATTCGTGGTCTTGTCAAGTCTGCGGTTAAACCACGTGCAGACATACACAGAAATCGCACTTACTTCAACTCTTTAATATAGAGTTTAGGATATGCCCTCTCGCAGCGGATAGTACGCACTCATGCGGGTTGATCTACGCGCTAATAAGTATCGGTGGTCGTCTACAAGTCGACGCGATCGCGTCTTCTCTTGATCCCTTGTCTCTACAAGCTGGTACGCGTTCCGCTGTCTACCGAAACTCCTGAGCACTTAGACACGTATGCACTCGTAAAATCTATCATTGCTGACTCGAAGTCCGTCTGTTTCTGCGGCCAGTTACAGGTAAAAAAGAAGAGGAAACAGATATGGTTATGACACGCATTACTATATTTGTTTATACACAGAAGTACGAGGAATGAGCGATGGCTATATTCTGATTTACTTTTCCTAAACTATGTTTCTAGTCCATAAAACTATATTATCAACTGTAATCTAAAAGGCTTCTAAACATCATAAATCACTCTGGGTCGCGAAAGGTCGCAAGGAACCAGTGATTCTCAGATTTTATGTATGGCAATAACATATTAATTAAATTTCTCCAGTACTGTTTAGATCTGTTAGATTGCACAGTAATAAAAAAATGTACCGATTGACCTACTTCTCGCAACCATCTTGTATTCCGGCTTCATAGAGTTCTCTACTTCAATATTTAATTTTTCAGAAATATCACAGTTTCCTAGTAATAAATATTTGGTTTTGCACAATTATTCACAGTTTTCTAAGCGTTTCGATAGAAATACAGAGGGTTTTATATTTTTTGTCAGATTTAGAAAAAAGTGCATTTGAATTTTTCGTCTAAACATTCAGATATTTTGAGGACCTCCGCTAATTCCTTAACACCGTCAACATTAATTTTATCAATTTGGCATTCTCTCGGTTTATATCATTTAGATTGTACAAGAGTAGAGAAATGGACCTACTTTTCGCGACCTTCAGGTATTCCGGCATAACAGAGATCTTTACTACAAAATTTAATTTTGGAGAAATATTCACGATTTCTGTGTAATACATATTTAGATTTGCATAAATATTCACAGTTTTTTAAGCGTTTTCATAGATATGGCATAGACACAGAGGATTACTTAGTTGTTACCAGATATGGAAAACAGAGTATTGAAATTTTTTTGCTTAACCTTCTGTTTTGTCGAAGACTCCTGCTAATACTACTGTAAAATCATTGATTTTGATCTAAACTCAATTTGGCTTCAGTACGATTTATATCAGTTAGATTGCACAATAATAGAAAAATGTACCGATTGACCTACTTTTCGCCACCCTCTTGTATTCAGGCTTAATAGAGTTCTTTACTCCAAGATTTAATTTTTCAGAAATATTCACAGTTTGCAATTAATAAATATTTTGTTTTGTAAAATTATTCCCTTTTTTTTGAGCGTTTCCATAGAAATACAGAGGATTACCTAGTTCTTGCCAGAGTTGGAAAATAGAGTTGGTCAATGTATTTCTAAACGTGCAAATATGTCGAAGACTCCTTCTAATCCTCTAACACCATCAATATTTATCTTATCTTAATTTGGATATAGAATACATAAAGGTACCAATTGACCTACTTCTCGCGACCTTCTTGTATTCCGGCTTAACAGAGTTCTTTACTTCAATATTTAAATTGTCAGAAATATCACAGTTTCCTAGTAATAAATATATGGTTCTGCAAAATTATTCACATTTTTTTATCGTTTCCATTGAAATACAGAGGATTACCTAGTTCTTGCCAGTGTTGCAAAACAGAGTATTGAAATTTTTTATCTTAACCTTCTGATATGTCGAAGACTCCTGCTAATACTGTAAAACCATTGATTTTGATTTAAAGTCAATTTGGCTTTAGTTCGATTTATATCAGTTAGATTGCACAATAATAGAAAAATGTACCGATGGACCTACGTCTCGCAACCTTCTTGTATTCCGGCTTAATAGAGTTATTTACTCCAACGTTTAGTTTTTCAGAAATATTCCCAGTTTCCGAGTAATAAATATTTTGTTTTGTAAAATTATTCCCTTTTTTGAGTGTTTCCATAGAAATACAGACGATTACCTTATTCTTGCCAGAGTTGGAAAACGGAGTATTAAAATTTTGTTGCTAAAACTTCTGATATGTTGAAGACTACTGCTAATACTGTAAAACCATTGATTTTTATTTTAACTCAATTTGGCTACAGTACGATTTAGATCTCTTAGATTGCACAGTAATAAAAAAATGTACCGATTGACCTACTTCTCGCGACCATCTTGTATTCCGGCTTAATAGAGTTCTTTACTTCAATATTTAATTTTTCAGAAATATCACAATTTCCTAGTAATAAATATTTAGTTTTGCACAATTATTCACAGTTTTCTAAGCGTTTCGATAGAAATACAGAGGGTTTTATATTTTTTGTCAGATTTAGAAAAAAGTGTATTTGAGTTTTTCGTCTAAACATTCAGATATTTGGAGGACCTCCGCTAATTCCTTAACACCGTCAACATGAATTTTATCTTAATTTGGTATTCTCTCGGTTTATATCATTTAGATTGGACAAGAGTAGAGAAACGTACTGTTGGACCTACTTATTTTATTATTATTTTATTATATTATTATTTTGTTCAGAAACCGCCATCTCGCACACAGCACAACACCAAAAATTACTATTTTCAAACAGTAAATAGGTATGGCGGATAATTCATATCTTGGATGCAACTTTAAGAATGTTAACATAAGAAAACCGTGAATAATGATGATGATGATTTTAATAATAAATATTCATTATTATTATACAAACCTCCATCTCGCGAGCCGCCAATAATTGAACAATTGCGACTCCTTAAATTCAAAGACATATATTGTATAAAGGATAGATTAAGGCCATGTGAAACCATGAATTTCAATATTTTTTAAATTAACATTCAAGAGTTTATTCGGAAAAACAAATTTAGTCAATCGCTCCGTGGGCATAAACATTATATCCTGGAATTTTTTTGAGTGATTCTATTAGCAATTTCGTTAGCTATGCTTGTTTGAAAAGTAGGTCAATTGCAGATTTCTACTTACCGACAGTACGGTTTTTATTTAATTATATAAATTCTCATCATTTTTTTGGAAAACACGTTCGTCAAGCGCTCCGTATATGTTAATACTATAATACTCAGATTTTTTTTTGGATGATTCTATTGGTATTTTCATGAGATGTACACATTCAAAAATTTAGTCGGTATTTCACATCACCTTAACATGGAATCGGTGGACCATGTTATCCATCATAAGGCAGTTATAAGATGGGTGTTACAATAATTATAGGTTTTTTAAACTTCGGTGTAGAAGCTGATGGTAGAGTTGTTGTTAATAAGTGTAATAAGTGTAATAAGTGTAATAAGTGTAATAAGTGTAATAAGTGTGATCCTAATGGCCATATCTACCAAGGGGTTTGTTGATGTTTTTAAGGCAAAGGTTGCAATAAAACAAAACATATTTTTATATTTGATTTAGTCAGTCGACGTTTCGGAAATTTTTTCATTTCATGTCCCTCTTCAGGAGCTAAATTTTAACAAAATTATTTAGAACATTAAATACATGTATGTTATTTTCAAAACTTCGTTGGTTACAATATAAAAAAAAAAAAAACTTACATAAACCTTAGTCAAGTGCGTACATCAAATCACAGGGAGAAACCCCACTTGTCAATGCTTAATCGTTACAAATTTCTTCCTTATATACCGAGTGTATACATTTGTGTAAGTATATATAAGACGATACCAATACATAGTGACTGTCGGGCTGGTGGGGGACACAATTTTCAGCGGTAGCGACAGGCGTGAGATACTAGGGGATACATGTACTCGTAGAGGTGGGAATTCGGCTAATGCTGTTAGTATATGTACGCACGTCTACAGACTGCTTGGTGACAACTCTCACCTATATGCGATCCTAATACTTTCTCAACGCAGAAACTCAGTAATAATATTATTTAGAAGTCAGAAAATTACAGGATTTTATAAAGGAATTATATTAGTTAGGTAGTCTATTTATTTCATAGTGTTTATTTATATAATTTTCTTGTGTATGTATAAACAACGCTTCAGAAAATAGTCTCTTTCCATTATTTTTTTCCGTGTCTAATATATTTATGTTGTTGAATTGTTATGTTGTTGAATATCTATGTTTTTTTGCGTGTTCTTTGGTTCTGATAATCAATCGTCTACTCGTCTGTCCCACATAAGACGCATTACAATCCTTACATTTTATTTGATATACTACATTCGCACTATTACATTTTTCATTTTTGTCCTTTCCAAGTTTTATAATCTTATTCAATTTATTTTTCGCACTATATATTATTTGTGTACTATATTTTCTAAAAAAATTTTTTGTGAAAAATTCCAATTCTTTGACATAAGGTAGACAAATAAAACCTTTATTTTTAACTATGTTAGTTTGTGCTAATGTTTTTGTGCATCTTATCTTTTTTATGCGTTTTCTTACATGCAAAGCTATTAAATCATGGGGATAATCATTTTTTGTAAAACTTGTTTTATGAAGGCGATATTTTTTTCATGAAATTTTTGTGAGATAATCTTATAGCTCTGTCTACAAGGCAGTAAATAATGGCTATTTTATTACTAAGAGGGTGATGCGAATTAAAATTTAAATAACGTCCTGAAAAGGTTGGTTTTTGGTACCAATTTGTTATTATATGTCTCTGATTATTTATTATAATTTTTAAATCTAAAAAACTAATGCTTTTATTTTTAGCTAATTCAACCGTAAATTGTAAATGTTTATCATATTCATTAAAAGTTTTTAGAGTGTGATCTATGGAAATTTTCGGTATACATAATATAATATCGTCAACGTAGCGGAAATAAAACATTGGTTTGACATTCAACTTATCAATACACTCTGTCTCCAAATCATCCATGATAATGTCTGATAAAATCGGGCTTATAGGATTGCCCATGGCTGAGCCAAATATTTGCCTATAAACCTTTTTATTAAATTGGAAATAATTATTGTTTAAAATAAATTTAATAACTTTTAAAAATTCAGTGCAACTTATGTTAATTTTATTGTATAGCTGGGTCCATCTTTTTTCAATCGCCTTACAAACTAAATATTCCGGTACGTTTGTAAAAAGACTGACCACATCGAAGCTAATGATATCATGGTCAGGGGAGATTTGGATATCTTTGAGTTTTTCTTTTAATTTTAAGCTATTGTCAATATGTGAGGCTGGAGGTTTTAAATTATTCTGAAGAAATTTTGCAAAAAACTTTGAGACGTTGTATGTTTTACGGGAAACCGTACAAAGCTGCCTCCGGTCTTGCAAAAATTCAACATTTCAAAAGCCTATAGCTTAATAAAAATTCATACACGGAGAGAAAAACTTCAGTAAAAATTACAAAAAGTTCCGTAATTTTTACTGAACTTTTCGGTACTGTGGAAACAGACTGCCAAAATGAGCGGATTTACTTGACTTTCTATACTTTTTATAGAATTCTCTTAAAAGTTACTGAACAGTTCGGTAATTTTTACTGAAAATTCTATAAAAAGTATAGAAAGTCAAGTAAATCTGCTCATTTTGGCAGTCTGTTTCCACAGTACCGAAAAGTTCAGTAAAACTTACGGAACTTTTTGTAATTTTTACTGAAATTTTTCTCTCCGTGTATGAATTTTTATTAAGCCATAGGCTTTTGAAATGTTGAATTTTTGCAAGACCGGAGGCAGCTTTGTACGGTTTCCCGTAAAAAATACAACGTCTCAAAGTTTTTTGCAAAATTTTTCTCTCCGTGTAAGAATGGTTTCCCTGTCAGTCCCATAATATCCACCGTTAATTCTCCCGCATACAACGTCTCAAAGTTTTTTGCAAAATTTCTTCAGAATAATTTAAAACCTCCAGCCTCACATATTGACAATAGCTTAAAATTAAAAGAAAAAATCAAAGATATCCAAATCCCCCCTGACCATGATATCATTAGCTTCGATGTGGTCAGTCTTTTTACAAACGTACCGGAATATTTAGTTTGTAAGGCGATTGAAAAAAGATGGACCCAGCTATACAATAAAATTAACATAAGTTGCACTGAATTTTTAAAAGTTATTAAATTTATTTTAAACAATAATTATTTCCAATTTAATAAAAAGGTTTATAGGCAAATATTTGGCTCAGCCATGGGCAATCCTATAAGCCCGATTTTATCAGACATTGTCATGGATGATTTGGAGACAGAGTGTATTGATAAGTTGAATGTCAAACCAATGTTTTATTTCCGCTACGTTGACGATATTATATTATGTATACCGAAAATTTCCATAGATCACACTCTAAAAACTTTTAATGAATATGATAAACATTTACAATTTACGGTTGAATTAGCTAAAAATAAAAGCATTAGTTTTTTAGATTTAAAAATTATAATAAATAATCAGAGACATATAATAACAAATTGGTACCAAAAACCAACCTTTTCAGGACGTTATTTAAATTTTAATTCGCATCACCCTCTTAGTAATAAAATAGCCATTATTTACTGCCTTGTAGACAGAGCTATAAGATTATCTCACAAAAAATTTCATGAAAAAAATATCGCCTTCATAAAACAAGTTTTACAAAAAAATGATTATCCCCATGATTTAATAGATTTGCATGTAAGAAAACGCATAAAAAAGATAAGATGCACAAAAACATTAGCACAAACTAACATAGTTAAAAATAAAGGTTTTATTTGTCTACCTTATGTCAAAGAATTGGAATTTTTCACAAAAAATTTTTTTAGAAAATATAGTACACAAATAGTATATAGTGCGAAAAATAAATTGAATAAGATAATAAAACTTGGAAAGGACAAAAATGAAAAATGTAATAGTGCGAATGTAGTATATCAAATAAAATGTAAGGATTGTAATGCGTCTTATGTGGGACAGACGAGTAGACGATTGATTATCAGAACCAAAGAACACGCAAAAAAACATAGAGATAAGGATCTTAATTCGGGATTATATTCACATACGTTAGAAAATAATCATTCGATCGATTTCAACAACATAAATATATTAGACACGGAAAAAAATAATGGAAAGAGACTATTTTCTGAAGCGTTGTTTATACATACACAAGAAATTTATATAAATAAACAATATGAAATAAATAGACTACCTAACGAATATAATTCCTTTATAAAATCCTGTAATTTTCTGACTTCTAAATAATATTATTACTGAGTCTCTGCATTGAGAAAGTATTAGGATCGCATGTAGGTGAGAGTTGTCACCAAGTAGTCTGTAGACGTGCGTACATATACTAACAGCATTAGCCGAATTCCCACCTCTACGAGTACATGTATCCCTAGTATCTCACGCCTGTCGCTACCGCTGAAAATTGTGTCCCCTACCAGTCCGACAGTCACTATGTATTGGTATCGTCTTATATATACTTACACAAATATATACACTCGGTATATAAGGAAGAAATTTGTCACGATTAAACATCGACAAGTGGGGTTTCTCCCTGTGATTTGATGTACGCACTTGACTAAGTTTTATGTAAGTTTTTTTTTTTATATTGTAACCAACGAAGTTTTGAAAATAACATACATGTATTAAATGTTGTAAATAATTTTGTTAAAATTTAGCTTCTGAAGAGGGACATGAAATAAAAAAATTTCCGAAACTTCGACTCACTAAATCAAATATAAAAATGTGTTGTGTTTTATTGCAACCTTTGCCTTAAAAACATCAACACACCACTTGGTAGATATGGCCATTAGGATCAACTACACTTAATAATTATAGGTTATTATTGTTCTGCAAACACCAAGTCGTGTCGAGCCGTGAAGATATTTCTGTTTTTTTTTTTTGTTCCATCCCAATCAGCAAAAAGAATTTTTAATGAACTCTTTAAGACTACTTTATGAACGCTTTTTCTATGAAAGTAATCAAAGAATTCTTATGGACCACTTTATCCGATCTCGAATGTCCCATCGGTGCTGATTCTTTAAGTATTAACAAAGTATTCTTTACGGAAATATTTTTTGCCAAATTAATAATCCCAAAATTTTTTTAATAGTTAAAAGAGTTCTTAAAGAATTCATAAAAACTCCGCAAAGTATTCACAAAGACTTCACAAAGAATCCCTTTGATACAGAACATTTTT
This sequence comes from Torymus aiolomorphi, assembly GCA_036365515.1. Taxonomy (NCBI): domain Eukaryota; kingdom Metazoa; phylum Arthropoda; class Insecta; order Hymenoptera; family Torymidae; genus Torymus; species Torymus aiolomorphi. Next base: position 146,098,070 of record CM070873.1, read on the forward strand.
TAATACACAAAATTTTTATTAATATTATAAATTTATAATTTATCGATTTTTCTATAGAAATCTGTAGATAAGGTTAACAATAAATTAATAAAATTCAATTTTAACGATGAAAAAAATCCTGCCGGTATGGGAATTTGAACCTGGGTCTTCGGATTGACAGGCGAAGTCTTAACCGTTTGCGCCATCGACGAACACTTACGTGTTATAATTCGAATCGTCTACATATGTTCAGAAACCGCCTTCTCGCATACCATACCACCAAATATTACAAAATTCAAACACTAAATAGCTATAGCGGATAAAACATATGTAGCATGTATGTAATGTATGCATTTCAAAAATTAATAATAAAAATACTGTTATGCGTTATTATACTTTTTTCACTTTTTCGGAAAAATAGCAAAACCAGAAAAAGAACTGATAATAGAACCGATTGGTATCATAAAAATTCAACAACAGAGTATTTACTTAAATGCAATGGCGCATATTGTATAAGGGATAGATTAACATGGAAACATTTCTCACGTGATTTCCCACGTGACGATTTGGCACGATTTTTCACGTGATTAATCACGTGAGAAATCACATGGCAATACAAACATAAAAAAATAGTAAATATATTATCGTAGAAGAAAACGAAATATAAAATTTCCGACCTAATCGAGAATGGATCTCAAGAACTTTGGGTTCCTTCGCAGGCACGTTATCCATTACGCTATCACTTGCTTGAAAGATTGTGGTCATTTTCACCTACATAAGCTGCATTTTCCATATTTATTGCTACTTCAATTTGATTATTTATGTAAAATATCAATGGTTTGTAAAAATTATTTATTTATACACTATTTTAATAAAATGCGTAACTTACATTAGAACATTAATTAATTAAATTCGAATAACTTAAGAATGTAGTACCGCTAAAGAAAAAATCAGGTAAGAACAAAATTAATTTTTTTAAAACAAAATACCCAATTTTTTTTATGAAATGTTAGGTATATAAAGATGTAAATAATGATCATTACGTTTTTAAAAATTTTTATTACTTCTGAAAAAGTTATTCGAATTTAATTATTTAATATCTCAATATAAATTACTTATTTTCAAAATGATCAAAATTAAATAGCAAATTAAATAATCAAAATTAACCAGCAATTAAATAAATATGAAGGACGATTATTTATCTAAAATATCAATGATTTCTAAGAATTATTTATTTATACACTATTTAAAGAAAATGAGTAACTTACATAAAAATATTAATGTATTAAAGTCGAATAACTTTTTCAAAAGTAATAGAAATTTTTAAAAACGTAATGATCATTATTTACAATTTTACATACATAACATTTTACAAAAATAATTCGGTATTTTGTTTAAAAAAAAGAAATTTTGTAGTTACCTGATTTCTACTTTACCGGTACTACATTCTTAAGTTATTCGAATTTAATTAATTAATGTTTTAATGTAAGTTATGCATTTATTAAATAGTGTATAAATAAATAATTTTTACACATCATTGATATTTTACATAAATAATCAAATTGAAATACCAATAAATATGGAGAATGCAGCTTATGTAGGAGAAAATGACCACAATCTTTCAAGCATCAAGTGATAGCGTAATCGATAGCGTGCCTGCGCAGGAACCCAAAGTTCGTGAGATTGATTCTCGGTTGGGTCGGAAATTTTTTGTATCGTTTTTTTCTGCGATAATGTATTTGCTATCCATTGAGGAAACAAGTTTCATTAACGAGTAAGCGTTATATATTATTTTTTTATGTTTGTATTGTAACGTGATTTTTCCCGTGATTAATCACGTGAGAAATCGCGCCAAATCGTCACGTGAGAAATGACGTGAGAAATGACGTGAGATAAGTACTTGTTCTAACTTCTAATTGTAAGTAGAGAACATACTCCCCACATAAGAAAAAGATATCAAATTTATAGTAAAAAAACCTACAACGGCAAAAAAGGACTCATTGACATCAAGTTGTCATAAAAGTGCAGGTTTAGATTCATTGTGGATTTTACCGGCACTTTTAAATAAAAAATTTAAAAAAATCCAAAAACATGTATTCATTGATACGCTTCAATGACGATGACGTTTTTCATGTCGCGAAGCATTCAAGGATTACAGTGAAAAATGGCGTGGTTTATGCTCCATTTCGTGGGTATAAATACCAATGTTCAATACTAGCACACAACATTAAGTATTTAAATATTTTTTAGTATCCGTAAATGAAGTAATGTTTTTTATAAATAAATTATAACTTTTTTACAGATAATGAAAATGTTCTGGAGAATATTAAAAATAATATATGTTCTGACAAACCGCAGGTATATTTATCAAAATTTAATCAGAAAGTAACAGAAAATAAATCAGATTTTGATACATCAAAGAGAAATCTATCAAATTTAAATGAGGACGAAATGGGAAATGATCAAGGTAAAACTCTTTAAGAACAATACCAGAAAATGCTTGACGTGTTGCGTCTAATGGCCTTGGTACTACGAGAAAATTTTTTTACCTCTGTATTAACAGAAAATTTTTCTGGTAGTACCAAGGCCATTAGACGCAATACGTCAAGCATTATTCACTACTACCATCAGCTGCATTTTTACTACACTAGCAAGTTCAGGCATGCTGCGCGTCATCATTCTTTTAAGGTAGTTATTACCTAAAACGATTTCATTCGATTTCTTTTTAAAACTTTCAGCAAAATTAATTTAGATAGCAATGAGTAAAACCTTCAAATTTGGGAGCGATTTATTGTTTACTTTCTGAGATATACTCGTCCAAACTTCAGCCTTAACTCTGGGTTTATATATAATTAAATTTGATCAGTTTTGTTGTCGCTAAAATTGGTTTTATTTTTTAATAATTATTTGTCTGGCATACCTGTGTCACATGCTATTGCTGTAATTAAGATTAATTTGATTACCCTTAATTTAACGTTAATTTAAGTATTTTTTGCATCTATTTTTATAAGCGATATTTATTTTATTTATTTATCCAGAGTAATCATTAAAAATATTACTTATGTCGACTGCAATTTACTATCAACTGATAAGAATTTTTCCATCGGTCTTACAGTCTTACAAATTAATTTAAAATAATTAATATTTATGGCAGTCAGATTGCCCTTGTTTATAATCACCCTCGCAGAATCTGAAATAAAAACTTAATTAAAACCTGGAAAAAACTTTGTTAGCAAAGGACGATCTGACTGCCCCCCACCACCACCACCTTGTCCAACATTTCGAGCCCGCTCCGGCTCCTCCTCAGGGACTGAAATGAAACCCACGATACACCTCCTTATATACCCGTTCTTCTCTCTTATCCCCACCACCATCCACTTTCCCCTCTCCACCTTTCATTCTTACTTAAATTAATAAAGAATGATAAATGTTATCTAATTTACTTGACTCTATCATTAAATTTACATTATTCTGATTTCTTAGAATGTGAATACTTTCAAGGCTTTCCCTCTTATATTTATTCTTAATCCCCTGTTCCAAAATATCCACACTCCCAAAATCGAAAGAATGCAAATTATTTAAACAATGTTCTTTCAAACCCGATGTACAACTTGAGCTGCGTAAACTATATTGATGTTCATATATTCTCTTTTTCAAATATCTACCCGTTTGACCAATATAACAACCATTACAATCTCTACAATTAATTCTATAAACTACTCCCGATTTTAAACATTTATCATCCTTGTCTTACAATTACTAAATAACCTTTCTAAATTATTATCGTTTCTAAAGAAAACTTGAATATTATGTTTACTAAAAACCCTTCTAATCCTTTCGGACAAACCTCTAACATATGGTAAACTAAAATATGCGTTCTTTCCATTTCTATTCCTTGTTTGATTATCTACCCGCTGCTTCAATCCCCCATTATAAATTTCCCACACTCTCTCATCAATCATTTTATCAATAAATTTTACCGGATAACTATTCTTAATAAATGTTTCTCTAACTAAATTTAAATTCTTTTTTCTAAAATCTTTATGTGACAATTTAATCGCTCTGTCAAAGACACCCTTGATCGCCCCTGTCTTGTTTCCGAATTGGTGGTGAGAATCAAAATTTAAAAATCTACCTGACCATGTAGGTTTTCTATACCAATCTAATTTCACTCTATTATTAGTAGCTCTAATGACTCTATGTTTGAGAATGCCATAATTTTTAATGAGGACATGCTGTGGGTGTTTACAAATAAATTGAGAGCCAAACACTTTAATAAATTAAATTTCAGTATATTATAAAACTGTCTATAAACTTAACTCTATTACATAAATCGGTTGAATATTACAAAAGCTTGGTTGAGTATCTGAGTGTTACAAGTTTATGTTTGAGTGTATGAGTGTTACAAAGATTATGTTTGAGTGTTTCTATGTGAGTGAGATTTCAGAGAATTGCTGAGTTTGAATTAGTAAATTCCGTTGAGTTTACTGCTAGCATAAATACACACAATGAATGTCATTGATTTCTTGTGGTTGAGACTTGACAAGAATTATATGTGCAGAGCACTTCATACTAGATTACTGCTTGCTGGAGTCATCAAAATGGCTGTGTGTAGGTGTGTGTGTGAGTTTACCTTAGCTTCATAGCAATTATATTAATTTGGAGAAGAATGAGGAAGCCGGTTGAATCACACAGTCCATAGAGATGAAGCCAATTGAGTTGTAACCGCAGATGAGTTATATCAAACGAGAAGAGTTGTACCCAGTGAGAGGAGCCAGTGAAACAGGAGAGTTGGTAAAAGCCAGTTGAGCACCGCCAAGAGTCTTGCGTAACGGTTACCGAGAGTGGTTGCCTCATGGCTAGCTAGAGGCAGCGAGCCGGTGAGATTATGCCATGTCAGAAGCTGCCGTGTGAGAAGCACTGCCGTATGAAAGCACTGCCGTATGAGAAGTTCCGTGTGAGAGATATAGCTGACTGAGAGTATGCCGTAAAAGTCCATGCGGCCTCGTTGCGAGCACGCCGTATGTACATTGAGAGAGTGAGAGAGAGCGGCCTCGTGTCGAGCACGCTTCACTACCGAACAGTGAGCCGCTTTGTATGAGTAGATGCCGTGTGAGATGATCCGCTGAATGAGATGAGAGTCCGAGTATGAGGCACCATACTAGTCACCATGCAGCCTCGCAGCGAGCACACTGTAGACTATACCGGGTCGGGGTGAGAACTGCTGCCGTTTTAGTAGCAGCCGCAGACTGAGTTTTACAAAGAGTGAGCACTTCCGTCTTCTTGGCCTTCACGATTCACTTCGCGAATCAAATCACAATCTCTCTCACATTTGCATGTGAGAGAGCGAGAGAGACCGAAAAAGCGCGAATTCACCTTGTGAATCAGTGTAGTGTCTCGGCTGTTCCGCCGAGAGGCCGCGAGGTGCTGCCGCGCCGTGGCAGCGCCGTGAGTCGTACCGAGCTGAGCATAACCGTGGGAATTCAAATTACTGAATTCCCAAACATTCCGCACGCCATCAACCGCCAGGTTGATTTAAATTCCGATTGGCACTGGCAAGATGGCGAGTTTTGCAATTGGGCGGGTGAGTTGAGTGGTGGCCGTCTTTATTGTTACAACTCTGGTGAGATTGTCAGTTCCAGGGTGAAGTTGAGTGACTCTTGCGAGTAGCCATTTGCTTGGGGGTGAGTGTTCATTCGTGAGTAGTACCATGGAACCCACTTTTATCTCATCAGAGGGATGATGCCATTTTGAAATTGATTGAAGCCGTTGAAGGTATTGAGTTGACCAATGCTTCCAAAATTGCTGAGTGATCCGTTGAATGAGTTGCCATTTGGAAAGCCTTGATTCCTTGAAGGTAAGTAAGCTTGGTTCAGGCACTGAGTTCAATGCCTTGCCGATGAGAAAGTTCCTTGATGATGTAGTCCTGCATCTTCTGAGAGTAGCCATATACTATGTGAGGATTATCCGTATTGAGTACCATGAATTCCACTTGGTTTCGTAAGATGAGTGATGCCTTCTTGATGTTGATGAAGACCGTTGTTGAGAAGACTTGCTGCCAGAGTTACTGAGTCATCCATGAAGGAGTTTCCCAACTGGACAGCTGAAATGCATTGACAGTTAGAACCCAAGTGAAACATTGAGTTTAATACCTTGATGATGAGAACAAAGCCAAAGTGAGTGTATCTTCTGAATCCTTTTGGAGTGGTTGTAACGGCTTTGAGTTGAGCAAACATTATACGAAATGCTGCAGGTGGGTTGAGTATCCATGGAGTGCCATCATTGATGTGAGTTGTACCAAGTTGAGTTTGTTGTAGAGAATGTTGCGAAGGTAGTTCTCCATTTGAAATAAACCATATGTATGCCGTATTGATACCATTCGGATGAGTAGCCACTGACCATGTATAGATAAACAGCTGATGACAATGCTGTGAGAGAGAGCACACAAATACAAATCCAGCACTTGTATGTTTTTGGATTCACGTCCCTTCGATGAGTTGATGAGTGGTCCTGCTAAATTGATCCCAGTGTAAGTGAAGGGTTGTGATGGGGTGTTCCAGTGCACTGGATAGTTGCCCCATGAGTTGCTGAGTCCGATGAGTCCGATACCTTGCACAAGTTACAGAATCTTGAGTAAATAACTTGGCCGGAACTCTGCTTCCAAAAATCCAAATTTCCTGCCTGATGTGTGCAGAGTGAGTTTTCTCGGTGCCACCGAGAAATATTGGTATGTGAGAATTCCGAATGATCAGTGATGAGTTGACTGCACCGTAATAATGTTACTGGATGTTGAGTGATATTCCAGTTGAGTTTTGTAAAACCGATCTCCTACCATGATGATTCCATCTGAGTCTATACAGTCAATCTATTGAGTAGATGAATCCGTGGGACTTGAGATACTTCAGCATATTGAGTTCAGTATTGAAAACGAACTTGCTGAGTTTTCTTGATCCAGAAGATTTTTTCTTTACTGATTATATCAGCTGTGAATCTCGTCTTTGTTGAACTTTGCCGTTTGCCTTGGAATGATCACCAGCTAGCATTAGCTAGCCAGTAATTTTGAGTAATCTAATGAGTAATGAGTGTGTATTGACGAGATCCCATGAAATTTCCTTATGTGATGTGGCTGCAGTGAGTGTGACCTTTGCCTCTTTCTGGAAAGTGTTCCCCTTTTGTGAGTCAGCTTGAGATGTCCATGATGATTGTCTTCCCTTGGTTGTTGGAACTATTCCTTGACTGAGTGTTACCCTCGTTCCAACAGATTCTTTCCATCGTGAGGCACGTGAGATTATGAGTGTGCATACCATATTCTGATCTGTCCATAAATGAACATCAGCGCTTGGCAGTTGAACTTTGTCCAAACATACCTTGAGTAAACCTTGCCGCTCTGACCTCCAACCTTGATATGGAGTCTGGGTTGAGTGTTGCCTTCCGTCTTGATGAGACTATAAATAATAATCCAATCGTGAGAAATGTGGATATAATATTGAGTGCTGTAGCTGTTGCCTGTTGCGAAGCATTCGAAAAGCCATTAGTTTTGAGACCCGAATCCAGTTGAGTGAAATCTTCTCGAAGGTGCAGCCATTCTTCGCAATTGAGTTGAACTTGTTTGTCCCATGAGTACTTGAGTAGCCACAGCTCTTGTAGGAGAATTTGAAAGAATATCCACCGATGAGATTGTCCATGCGGGATCGAGTAGTGGTGAGTTTTGAGAAAGAGTTATCCGGTTGTGAATTTTTCTTGAGTGAGCGGCAATATAATTCTGATTTGAATTTATTCGAAGTGAAATCCGTTATAATTTGAGTAATCTCGTGACGCAATCATCATAATCTATAAATTGAGTTGCTGGTGAGGAATTCCTTGAGAAACATCGACAAATTGAATTTACAATTTGGCTCATGGATAGCCGCCCGCCGTGCAGAATCCTGATAACTGCATGGCCCTTGTGAGTTTGCTGACCGACGTGTGTGAGTTGGTCCGGTTTATTTATCCATGAAATGAGTAGTACCATTTTTTATAGATGCTGTCATGAGTGAAATTGACAGTAACTGCTTGAGGTACGCTTGAGCTTTGCCAAATGAGTTGTTCAGTGCATCAGCCGATGTTTTGAGATAACCTTACTTGATGGTTTCATTGTGTGAACAATGTGCTGCTTACACAATGATTCTTTCTTCTTGAGTTTGCCTCTAGTTGTTGAGAGTGGTTCTTCTTAACCCAGAAGCGTGTGAGTAATTTCCTTAATTCTTCTGCGTTAAGTCCAATCCGATCTTGATGTATTGATTTCCATTGAACAGATGATTTGAATTGTTTGAGTAATGCCCAGCCAAAATTGATGATTCTGCGATAGGTTCTATCACACTGCTCTAGATGAGGTTAGATTGATAATTTGATCATAGCATTCAGCACCAATGAGTACATCCACAGGTTGAGGTTTACAAAATGGTAGGATCTGCCAAGAATAATTTCTGCACATGGTTACACATAAGCTGCTCACATTTCTCTGATGTCAGAGTTGATGAGAATTGGCGTATAATGTGAGCAATGATCCTAACCTTGAGATTTTGTGGATGGGCTGTAAGTCTGTTTGAACCTTTCCTAATGTGTGAGTTGATTGCGTACCTCCAATTCCAATCATTGGGATAGATGAGCGTTGCCGTGGAGCGTTGAGTCTTCGAATAGCATCTTTTGAGATAAATCATAATTCTGATATTAAATAGACTCATGATCCAAGTTTATGAGATGTTACCGGTGTGTCGTATCATTCCAATGCAGTTGCAAGTAATGAACATTAAGTAAGTGAGTGTTGCATCTGAGTTGACCTTGAGTGTGAGTGATGGCGCCGAAATCCAATTTTTGATTGATTTTATCCACGTGATCCATCTTGAGTGAAAATTCCATGGTCTTATACCTATGTGTAATATGCAGTTATTGATGCACAAATCCATCCTCTCAAGCACAGCAGTGTAGTTGCATCTCTTCATCTCGATACATCTGTTGACTATTGTGACCGCCACAATAAAATGATATTACTTGAGATTATTTCCAATAGGTGCAAGAGAGATGAGTAATGCACATTCAATGTATCAATTCGACTGAGATGTTCTTGTAGTAGTCCGGTGAAGCATCTTGCTGAGTAAGCTGCCAAGGCAGCGATGAATTTGTACACCGACACAGGTGTGTGCATATGTACATCCACATGTAGTAAGAGTTTGTCCGTTCCTTCCTTGAGGTTGTCCGTTTGAATATTGAGCGTGTCCAAGTCACTGGTGAGAATCACATCCATGAGTATGTCAATCTCCTTGGCCCCAGCATCCTCTCGAGTTTTTCCGACGTGGATCCAATGCATGAAAACAGTTTAATAATGAGTAAAGTTCACTGGCTCTAATACACACCACAGCATGGTTAATCCGGCTCGAAGGACCAAAATGTTTGAGAATGCCATAATTTTTAATGAGGACATGCTGTGGGTGTTTACAAATAAATTGAGAGCCAAACACTTTAATAAATTAAATTTCAGTATATCATAAAACTGTCTATAAACTTAACTCTATTACATAAATCGGTTGAATATTACAAAAGCTTGGTTGAGGATCTGAGTGTTACAAGTTTATGTTTGAGTGTATGAGTGTTACAAAGATTATGTTTGAGTGTTTCTATGTGAGTGAGATTTCAGAGAATTGCTGAGTTTGAATTAGTAAATTCCGTTGAGTTTACTGCTAGCATAAATACACACAATGAATGTTATTGATTTCTTGTGGTTGAGACTTGACAAGAATTATATGTGCAGAGCACTTCATACTAGATTACTGCTTGCTTGAGTCATCAAAATGGCTGTGTGTAGGTGTGTGTGTGAGTTTACCTTAGCGTCATAGCAATTATATTAATTTGGAGAAGAATGAGGAAGCCGGTTGAATCACACACTCCATAGAGATGAAGCCAATTGAGTTGTAACCGCAGATGAGTTATATCAAACGAGAAGAGTTGTACCCAGTGAGAGGAGCCAGTGAAACAGAAGAGTTGGTAAAAGCCAGTTGAGCACCGCCAAGAGTCTTGCGTAACGGTTACCGAGAGTGGTTGCCTCATGGCTAGCTAGAGGCAGCGAGCCGGTGAGATTATGCCATGTCAGAAGCTGCCGTGTGAGAAGCACTGCCGTATGAAAGCACTGCCGTATGAGAAGTTCCGTGTGAGAGATATAGCTGACTGAGAGTATGCCGCGTAAAAGTCCATGCGGCCTCGTTGCGAGCACGCCGTATGTACATTGAGAGAGTGAGAGAGAGTGGCCTCGTGTCGAGCACGCTTCACTACCGAACAGTGAGCCGCTTTGTATGAGTAGATGCCGTGTGAGATGATCCGCTGAATGAGACGAGAGTCCGAGTATGAGGCACCATACTAGTCACCATGCAGCCTCGCAGCGAGCACACTGTAGACTATACCGGGTCGGGGTGAGAACTGCTGCCGTTTTAGTAGCAGCCGCAGACTGAGTTTTACAAAGAGTGAGCACTTCCGTCTTCTTGGCCTTCACGATTCACTTCGCGAATCAAATCACAATCTCTCTCACATTTGCATGTGAGAGAGCGAGAGAGACCGAAAAAGCGCGAATTCACCTTGTGAATCAGTGTAGTGTCTCGGCTGTTCCGCCGAGAGGCCGCGAGGTGCTGCCGCGCCGTGGCAGCGCCGTGAGTCGTACCGAGCTGAGCATAACCGCGGGAATTCAAATTACTGAATTCCCAAACACTCTAATATCTAAAAAGCTCAATTGTTTATCTTTCTCAACTTCTTTTGTGAATTTAATTCTATCATGGATAGAATTAAACACATCACATGGGGGGCAGTCAGATTGTCTTTTACTAACAAAGATTTTTCCAGGTTTTAATTAAGTTTTTATTTCAGATTCTGCGGAGGTGATTATAAACAAGGGCAATCTGACTGCCATAAACATTAATTATTTTAAATTAATTTGTAAGACTGTAAGACCGATGGAAAAATTCTTATCAGTTTATCCAGAGTACGTTACAAAAGTACATTACATTGTTGTAACCCTGCAGAGAAAAATAAATTTCCTGTTTGCAGGTCCGGAGTATAGATATACTTAAAACTAAAACTAATACTAATTCTTAAAACTATGAAATATTTTTAATATTATAATAGACTTTCTAAAAACAGTAACATGTATTTATGCTATATGCAATTAACTAAATTTTCGACTTGAATTACTATAATAAAAATTATAGTATCAAATCGTTTTCAAGTAATATTCAACTCGTTTTCAATATATATTTTTCACAATCCATTCTTTTATTTTGTACATATTGGGTCTTTTGTCTATATCTAGAGTTTTGAGCTCGTTTGGTAGTAGATTGAAAGTCTTTATTGCCGTTATGTGATTGTTTTTTTCGCTTACTCTTTTGTCAATTTTCGGTAATAATATAGCTTTATTTCTTGTCTTACTATTTGCGTTTGTGAATATATTTTTGATTTCGTTGTAATGATATTTTATGCAGTCCCATGTGAATAGTTGCTTAATATTCATAGGTTTATTTTGCTCGAAAGTGTTTTTGAAAACTAGTTTAAGTAGTCTGTTTTGTATATTTTGAAGTAAATGTTGATTGTTTTTATATACACCTCCCCAGGCAATTATCCCATAATTAATAACACTGTGAAAAAACGCATAGTAAATAACCGTTAACGTACTTATTTGCATAAATTTATTAATTTTGTAGAAGATGAAATTTAAGTAACTTGTTTTTTTGATTAGGTAGTTAATATGTTCATCCCATTTTAGATTATAATCAAAATTAACTCCTAAATATTTACACGAGTCAACTCTCTTTAATTTTTCTTTGTTAATATAAATATCTAAATTTTTTGGTACACTGTCACAGTAATTCCCGAAAGTTATATGTATATAGTTTTACTTATGTTTAATGTCAGTTTATTCAGTGTGAGCCATATAGCTACTTTTTCAAGATATTGATTCATTTCACTTTCAACTTCTTTCCAGGTTTTACCTGACGATATAACTGCTGTGTCATCAGCATATGATAAAATTGAGTTTTCTGGCATTGTTATCAGTAAATCATTTATATATAATATGAAAAGTAGTAGCCCAAGGATTGTTCCTTCGGGCACTCCCATCGTTATTGTTATCGATTGACTCTCACTTTGGTCAATTCTTACTTTCTGCTTTCTATTTGTGAAGTAGCATTGTATTAATTTATAAGCATTGCCTCTTATCCCGTATGCTTGCAACTTATGCATATTATGATCAACTGTATCAAAGGCTTTTGCTAGATCTAGAAATGCGACTATAATGGGCTTACTCTTATCTAAGTTCTCATAGATCCTTTTTGTAATACAGCTTAGAGCATCTCTGATTCCTTTGTTTTTAATAAAGCCAAACTGTTTTTCGCTTAATATTTTATGTTTGTTAATAAAATCAAAAATTTTTTTGTAGATTACCTTTTCAAAAATTTTTCCAATATTCGATATTAATGATATCAGTCTGTAATTATGAACTTTTAATTTTTCTCAATTTCTTTTTATTTTGACCACCTAAGCATGTATTTAAAAAACCTATTTCTTCATTGAAATTTATAACTCTGGGTTTATTTATAATTCAATTTGATCAGTTTTGTAGTCTCTAAAATTGTTTTTATTTTTTAATAATTATTTGTCGGGCATACCTGTGTAACATGCTGTTACTGTAAATTAAGGTTAATTTGATAAGTATCTTTTGCATCTATTTTCATGAGCGACAATTTCTCGATTTCTTTTTATTTTTACCACCCAAGCGTGTATTTAGAAAACCATTTCTTCATTGAAATTTATAACTCGTGGTTTATTTATAATTCAATTTGATCTGTTTTGTAGTCGCTAAAATTGGTTTCATTTTTTAATAATTATTTGAGGGGCATACCTATGTAACATGCTGTGACTGTAAATTAAGGTTAATTTGATAAGTATCTTCTGCATCTATTTTCATAAGCGATAATTTCTCGATTTCTTTTTATTTTTACCACCCAAGCATGTATTTAGAAAACCTATTTCTTCATTAAAATTTATAACTCATGGTTTATTTATAATTCAATTTGATCTGTTTTGTAGTCGTTAAAATTGGTTTCATTTTTTAATAATTATTTGAGGGGCGTTGTTTGATGTTCTGAACGTTCATCGTGAATGAAATATCGAAAATTTCCAAAATCGTTTTTTTTATATTATCTGTTAGATATATGCATAAAACCAATAGAAATTGTGATATAAGTTATTTCCGAAGTGATGATCCCCCAAAATCAGCTCTAAAACCGCCCCCACAAGACAATACATGATAAAAAATTTTATATTTTAAGAGTTTATGAGTTTATGAGCTTACCAGAAACTTATCAAAAATTGTCGACACCAAAATCGATCCAGAACCCTTCCTTCAGGGGGGTGCAAATGGGGCCAAAACGGCTAAAAATACATGGAAAATACCATTCAAAAATTCTGTCTTCTGCGATTATGAATTTACTAAAAATTTTGTCGCGGTATGTTTTTCGGGAGTTTTCCATAAAAAAATTGCCGATATCAAAATCCTTCCGGAAACTTCGTTCAGGGGCGTCCAAGTGAGGCAAAATGGCTAAAAATACATGAAAAATACCTTACAAACATTCTGTCTCCAGCGATTATGAATTTACCAAAAATTTTGTCGCGAGATTTTCTTGGAGAGCTTACCCGAGAACCATAAAAAAATTACCGATGCCAAAATCCTTCCGGAAACTTCGTTCAGGGGCGTGCAAGTAAGGCAAAATGGCTAAAAATACATGAAAAATACCTTACAAACATTCTGTCTCCAGCGATTATGAATTTACTCAAAATTTTATCGCGGGATTTTCTTCGACAGCTTACCAGAGAATATATATTTTCTTGACAATGGATAATCTACTGCAGAACCACCCACCGAACGAGTTGAACATTAGAAATGGCATCTAAGCCTTTGTTATAAAGTTATTTTGTAAGATTAAACACTAAATATATACGTAACATCAATATTAATCAGTATAATCTTAAATTAAAATTAATTTATTTTTTATTTCGTTGCACTCCAACGTTACTTCAGGTCCATTGAATGCTTGTGAATCCTTTGAATGTAGGTGAAATCCTTCGTGATTAAATTTATGGATTTTGCAACTAATTTACCAACAGTATCGTATTAGGATAAGCGCAAGAAGGGTACATATATTTTCTTGACAATGGTTAATCTACTGCAGAACCACCCACCGAACGAGTACAAATGCTTATTAAAGCAAGGATAAACCTAATAAAACACAAAAGTGGTCGTTAACCTAATCATTCGTCTGACCGGAGTTAATGTGTGTATGCTTTAAAACGCGATCGTGCACTCCTTATTTATAATCCCGCGCGTATAATTTTTCGACTTTACAGCTAATATCTCAACACCATATTAGAAGATGTGGAAGAATATTTAATGTACCACTTGACACCATGGATCACTGGTAAACAATCAGAAGAATAAAACTCATGATAAGTAGTGATAAACGTATTAAATATAGTGTGCCGTTAAATAAATCGCGTGCGCCCGGCCGGTGTGTGGATGTATGTATGTAGGTGTACGTAGCCTCGTTAAACGGTAGACGAAGCCGTGCGCCTAAACTTTTATTGACTTCTATAAAAAGTAATCATACAACATCAAAATGGAGATTGTGGACGAAGATTCAATGTGTTATTAATGGATGTAATGGATTACCTAATAACAGTCGGAAATGATTAACTCTGAATTCAGTAAGTATAAACGTATTGAATGAAGTATGTCTCAGAATCAATCGCGTTTTTTCCCGGTGGGTGGATGCATGTATGCATGCGTTTGAATGATATGTGTCTGAAGTTTGCATCGTTGGAATGCAACGAAATAATTTTGTACAGAATGTTTAAACATTAGAAATGGCATCTAAGCCTTTGTTATAAAGTTATTTTATAAGATTAAACACTAAATTTATACGTAACATCAATATTAAATACTATAATCTCAAATTAAAATTAATTTTTTTTTATTTCGTTGCACTCCAACGTTCCAAACTTCAGGTCCATTGCTTGTGAATCTGTAGGTGAAATCCTTCGTGACTAAATTTATGGATTTTACAACTGATTTACCAACAGCATCGTATTAGGATAAGCGCAAGAAGGGTACATATATTTTCTTGACAATGGATAATCTACTGCAGAACCACCCACCGAACGAGTATAATAATAAGCAAGGATAAACCTAATAAAATACAAAAGTGGTCGTTAACCGAATCATTCGTTTGACCGCAGTTAATGTGTGTATGATTTAAAACGCGATCGTTCACCCCTTATTTATAATTCCGCGGGTTTAATTTTTCGACTTTACAGCAAATATCTCAACACCATATTAGAAGATGTGGAAGAATATTTAATCTACCACTTCACACCATGGATCAAATCGATATATATTTGAACTTTCATAAAAGAACCTTTCATAAATAAGCGTAATTGCTGTTATGCGGTTGCGTAATGTCTTATCTCTAACCAGGTTGCGAGATGGCGGATTTTGGAAGAAAGCCACATTGAACCACAGTAACGTTTTGTTTGTTCTTGTTCCTTCTTTACAAAGAAATTATCTACAGGTAAAAGTAAATACTCTCGTGTTGTATTTTTATGATATCTATTCTATTCTATTATCAGTTCTTTTGATGGTTTGGCAATATTTCCGAAAAAGTGAAAAAAGGATAATCACGCATATCTGTTTTCTTTTATAATTAATTTTTGAGATGCATACATTACATACAATATATGCAAGATTTGTTTTATCTGCTATAGCTATTTAGTGTATGAATTTTGTAATATTTGGTGTGCTGTCTTCGAGAAGGCGGTTTCTCAGCTAAATAATTGAAAATTTCATTATTATTGAGGGCTTATTTAACGCGACTACCTTAAGATAGCAGAAAAGAAGACAATGTTTTCAATGATAATTAAAAAATGGCACACATTAAAGAAAAGCAGTAATTGTTAAAGTGTTGACCTTTTATCTGTAACTGGGTTGCGAGAAGGCGGTTTTTAGATCCCATTCGCTTCCAACTTTAAGGAATTTTCTTTTTTTTTAGTTTTTCTTTTTATAATGACATAAGGTTCGACTATAAATTACATATCTCTTATTTAATTTTTACTTTCTCTATCAGACTGAATCTTCAGATCTTGCCAGTGTTTGAAAATTTACCCTAAAAAAATAAAAACGGATAATTACCCATATTGGATTTTAATTATGAATTTCTGAGTTGGATATTGATGACAAGTAGTACTAGAAAATATTACAAAAAATACAGTAAGATTTAGTCTCTTGCATAGATTATTGCTATAGAGATGGAACGAAAAAAAAAAACAGAGATATCCTCACGGTTCGAAACGAGTTGGTGTTTGCGGAATAATACGCATCTTATAACTGCCTTATGATGGATAACATAGTCCACCGATTCCATGTTAATCTATCCTTTATACAATAATACGTATTTGCATTTAAGGAGTCGCCATTTTTCAATTATTGGCAGGTCGCGACACGGCGGTTTGGGAATAATAATGGATATTTATTGTTATCATTATCATTATCCACGGTTTTCTTATGGTAACATTCTTAAGGTTGCAAAATGCAGGTTCACTGTTTCATTTAAATCTAAAACTGGACCATACACATAATAGTTCTTTGCCTTTGAGGTGTTGTGGTGTTTTACGTTCCTGAAGGTTGCGAGCCGGCTGTTTGTGGATTAATAATCAGGGCGGACCCCGTAGCTATACTTGTTTCAACTGGCTATAATGAAAGCTACTTAATGGCTGTAATGTGGTCGTAACGTCTTATCTCTAACAGGGTTGCGAGATGGCTGATTTTGGAAGAAAGCCACTTTGAACCGCAGCAACGTTTTATTTATTCTTGTTCCTTCTTTACAAAGAAATTATTTACAGTGAAAAGTAAATACTCTCTTGTTGAATTTTTATGATACCAATCGGTTCTATTATCAGTTCTTTTGCTGGTTTTGCTATTTTTTCGAAAAAGTGAAAAAAGTATAATAACGCATAACAGTATTTTTATTATTAATTTTTGAGATCCATACATTACATACAATATATGCAAGATTTGTTTTATCAGCTATAGCTATTTATTGTATGAATTTTGTAATATTTGGTGTTGTGCTGTGTACGAGAAGGCGGTTTCTCATCAAAATAATTTGAAATTTTCATTATTATTCAGGGTTTATGTAACGCGACTACCTTAAGATAGCAGAAAAGAAGACAATGTTTTCAATGATAATTAAAAAAATGGCACACATTAAAGAAAAGCAGTAATTGTTAAAGTGTCGACCTTTTATCTGTAACTGGGTTGCGAGAAGGCGTTTTTTAGATCCCATTCGCTTCCAACAGTAAGGAATTTTCATTTTTTTAGTTTTTCTTTTTATAATGACATAAGTTTCGGCTATTAATTACATATCTCTTATTTAATTTTGACTTTCTCTATCAGACTGAATCTTCAGATCTTGCCAGTGTTTGAAAATTTACTCTAAAAAAATAAAAACTGATAATTACCCATATTTGATTTTAATTATGAATTTCTGAGTTGGATATTGATGACAAGTAGTACTTATGTGGGAGCCATGTGTAAATTGTATGAGAACCATATGGGAGCCATATGAGAATAATGTTTATTTATTTATTTCTTTATTTATAAAAAATTCAATAAACTGAAGAGTCCTTAGCAAATAAACAGTAAATTGATTTGGATTATCACTAATCCTAATATTCCTTTAGTGACCGCCAAATTCAAACCATTTTGCTCTATCTGTAGCCGTTTCCAAGTTATAATAACAAATAAATAAATAAACAAATAAATCAATAAATATTATAAAACGTTTTATAAACACAAGGTTCCCATATGTTTCTCATATGGCTCCCACATGGTTCCCACATGGTTCCCACATGGTTCCCACATGGCCATTTATATTTTTCTGCATCAGACCTGGGACCCATGTGGGACCCATGTGGTTCCTAGGACAAAGCCCCACATGGGTCCTATGTGGGATCCATGTGGGTACCATATAGAAACTATGAAAGATCCCGTGTGGGTCCCACCTGGGTCCCATGTGGCGTTTTTCAGTAGGGAATAACTCATCTTGCAATATCTTCTCATATTCCTACAGTATCCATTCAAAAATAAAAGTAAAGTAGAGAGAAAACCTTCAATATGAATTTTTACGCGTCTCTATCAAAAGTTATGAACATTTAAACATAAGTAAAAAAAATAACAATTTTTATATCATCTTTTTTCCTTGCTTTTTTTGTTGATTTTTTTTATATTTATGTTTAAGTGCTCATAACTTTTGAGGGAGAAGAGATTTTTCGACGTGTAAAAATTCATGCCTGCCTGCGGCTCATTCTACAACGGCGAGCCGCCCCAGGCGTGGTAGACGCCCGTGTATTACCTTCGCGTGCCCTAGAGAGGGACTAATACCCTCCCTTAAATTAACCCCGTTACAACTGGCGCCCATTACGTGCTGGGAAAGCACAATAAAAATAGGAATAGGTTATTTCGCAATTAATACGACGGAATAAACAGGTCGAGACTCGCGCTTCGAACAATTAATTATCGCGAGGGATAATTAATTGTAATAAAAGTGTACAGTGTGTGCAAGGGGGACCAACTGGTGGTTCATAACCTGGCTTGGAGGGAATAACCCGGCCTGCACGTACTTAGTGTAACGTCCGTGTTACAATGTCGCGAAAACGATAAAGTTAACGCGATAAATGTTCCAGTTTCGGTTTACGCCTACACGTAATAACCACGGGAGTAGGAACGTGTGAAAATAGTTAATCGGACAGGTAAATTAAACAATGATAATTCGCGATACTAATTAAGCGGCAAGCGACAGCGTCAGCGAACAATTAGAGTGACAGAGAAAGAGAAAGGATAGCGATCTTCAGAGTTACTTACTTTGGGGCGGTTGCGGTTGGCTCGTTCTCACAGTTAGCCGTCGTCAGTCTCAGGACCCAAACGCAGCGGGCGATTCAAATGGCAGAAGGAGAGGATCGTAGAAATAAAGTAACTCTCAAAAATGCAATTATGTGATGTTTATTAATTGCATAAAGTTACGTTAAAACTGTTACACACTGATTGTAGTCGAGATATAATATCAACAATTATTCGCGAGACTACAATCAGAGAAGCTTGACAAATATTTTAAGTTAATTCCACACGAAAATATTCTAAGTCAATTATACTCGAAATTATTCTAAGTAAATTCTACTCGAAATTATTCTAAGTAAATTCTGCTCGAAAATATTCTAAGTCAGAATACAAAATGTCGGAAATTATTCTAAGTCCAATTGTTACAATTAAATAGTCGTCGGTCAAGGGCTTCGCCCTTCGAAACAAAAAGAACAAAAGCTTCTGCCTCGAGTGGAGGCGCGTCGCGGCTTTTATACCCTCGCATGTATCTAGGGCAGATGCAAAGGTAAGGGAGTGTAGGGTATCTCATCTTTTGCATGGGGTGGCAAGGACGCGGGTGGGGAACTCGGGTTCGAATGTGGCGCTGCCAAGGACAAGGGTTGGATCGATAGGCGGGACGAATACGGGTAAGGTAGGATTCGTTATCATGCGAACTGTGGCTGTCGCAGGTAACCCAGTTGCTACTAGGTGGCGTTACTGACAGGAAATAGGACTCATGGTAACATGAAGGAAAAAAGGTTGTAGGGTGGTAAGGATAGATGGTAGCATGGGTGTCCAAAGTAGCGGTCAGTCGTGCTCGACGTGACACGTCCCCCCCCAAAAGATGTGCGCTGCGGGGCGGCGCTTGCTGGTCACTCCGTCCAAGTGTCGCAATTTTAACATACGCTGTATGTCTGATTGTCTTCGAAGCCTTTCTTTCCAAACTTTAGGTGCAAGATGTAACCTCTTTCTGTTCGCTCTGTCTTAGCCTGCTTAGTAGCAGGCGAGGTAAGTAGTCGTAGTTTCCATTCCACGACTTCCCCGTCCTCGGTAAATTTGAAAGCGTATCCATGATTATTAAGCTCGTTTAGTCAATGCATATTCCCTCTCTTGCCATGCCGATGGACCGGTCGTCAGTATTGTCCAGTAGCTTCCAGGCATCTCCTCCCTTGAACAAATTAACACTTGCCTTATTATGAGCAGATGCAATTGCCTCCTGTTCATCGCCGCACCCTGATTCTCCTTCACTGTGGCCATACATGAGTCGTACCACAGCGAACCACAGAAAAATAATTCGCAGCAGCTTAAACTGCAGACGGTTGCCTCTGGTTATTCCCTTCGGTTCCCGCTCGTCGACTTCAATGTTTGCCTTTGGAGTGCGTCTACCTTGCTCTATTAGATTTGTGTTACTTCCACATACCTCATAACAACGGCAGTTCGTCAGATAAAGTGAATCCGTAAGGCTATGCTTATTCCCTTTGGTTGTTGACATCCAAGGTCGTTACATTGCTTGAAGTTCACGATGAGACTCCACCATAGCTGAGCGACGGCATCAAGTCGTACGAGCTTCGCTGTGTCGGTGATTACTAAGTATTGGCGGGTAAAGTGTAGTGTCGTAAGGTTGCAATGGGGACGCTGTGGCTGGCACAATAGCTGGCGAATGAACACTCCCTCGACCGCTTGGTTTCAATTTGGATGGGATAGGAATATTAGTAAAAAAAAAAGGAAAATTGGAAGGAAAGTATCGTACCCTAATCGACTTTTTCTTTACTGACAAATTTCCTCTACCCAAGTTTACAAATTCCCTATTGATAATTTTTATACTAAAATTCATAATTTTTATACCATATAACAATACCATATTTATTTTCTTCCCCCCTATACTGGCGTTGGAGATGTGTTCGCCTCGCTTAATTCTGAGTAATACGATACCCTTACAAAATTCCAACGCAAAGTAGAGTAATACAGTACTCCTATACGGAATTGCGATCCAAAACTTAATTTTAATCTTTATTTTCAAGTAAGCGAAAGAGTAAAGAGATAAATATTTCTACAAAGCTAACAATAATCAGAATAAGAAATACAGAAAGTACTATGTATAACAAATCTTTTGTTGAAATCTCATTTCGAAAGTTAATCACGTGAACACTATGCTAATTTTCGAAGTTTTATTTAATAGATAATTCTATGTGCAAGTTTCATTTCACATTAGGTAAGTACCACAATGTCCCAGTCGTTATAGACATCGTTGAATTCCACACATTCGTCATTTCGCATTCTACAATTCTTTGGAAATTTAATTATTTGACAGTCCGAAATCGGAATTTTATAAACTTTCCGGAATAAGCAACTTCTAACCTAAATTCGCTTACAGTCGAAATAAGCCATAACCCATTCTTTTGAAAATAACGCTCTTTTCTTTGTGAAAACTATATGTCACCTATATGATAAATTATCATAATTAGTTTTTGATAAGATCAGTTTCTTACAAGACATAAGATTTTTAACATAACACTGATTTTCACAAAAAAAGCATTTCTTTCATTACATATTCTTTCATTGATTTAAGCATAAATAACAGTTGCCTATATTAGCCACTATCATAAGTATAGTCCGCTTGCAGTTGTATAATAAACTCGATTAGTGTTTTGTTATCCGGATTTAGTCTGAAAAACTAGAAAAGATTGCATTGCGTACACAAAAAGAAGGGTCCCTATTTGTAAAAGGTACAACCAGTTCAATACATAATTCACTACTTACACTATATTTACTTTCACAACGCAAACGAATAAAATAGATCGAACTTTTGATAGAAAAAACTGTAAAGCTATACTTTTCGTATCTCTTATGCTTAGCAAAGATTTCTTTAATTCCGCCGATGTAAACGAATAGCACCTTTTGGCGATCCAGTAAATCGCATAAGTTCGATACGAGCTGTTTAGTTTTGAATACAATATGCATTAACGCGTATAAATTTTTCAAGCTAAAGTCAAGATTGACTTCTGTTTTTGTATTTTCCAATCAGAAATTCTTTTACTTTATTATCCAACCTTTCAAACTATTTTGCCATAGCCGTTCTCTCGCTTGCGTAATCATTCTCTATTATACAAATATAGGTTCTTTTTCACCCGTCATAATTTTGACCTTGTCGTCTCGCGAAGTCCACATTGCCCTAATAATTTCTTTACAATTTTCTAACAAATAGCTGTAGGTGGTACATTGTACTCCTCCCCCTTGAGACAACGGCAAGGTCATTAAATAACTCACTCTTTTTCAAATTATTAGTTAGTGCGCCTAAACTATCCAAATCTACCTATATCTAAGATTTTTATTACGTAAGTTATCGCGTTATCGGATTCATCTAATTGCTGATACGCGTCTTGTAAAGTAATTTTTCTTCATCCATTTTCGCTGGTTTAAATTACATACTGGTACAAATTCGCATTTTCAAATGCCAGTCCTGGATTGGTGTCGATTGCATAATAGTAAAGTAGCCCATCCCTTGCGCGGATGCTAGAAAGGACAGCGGAAATCCGGTGACTTCGATTAATAGTTTGACGTCCACTGCTGCTCGCTTTAAATTACCATTTGTTCTAAAAAATTTCAAAAGAACTAAGTTAAAACTGCTAAGAATTAAAAACCCATTGTGTGTACAATTTTGAAGAATTTTTATCTGCAAACATGAAAGTAATATGTTATCTTTATTGGTCCGAAAACTGGTTTCAATTTCAAAGTTGTTGCAAGAATGAACAGCAACGTCCTCATCTGTAAACATGAATAAAAATGTTAACTTTCTAACTTACGTTAAGCTTAACTTTTTATTCTTACAAGCTTTCGGAATCTGCGTGCGGATTAATATGCGACAAGCGTAAGCAATTACTATGCACAACTTTGGTCTTACTTTCATTAATTTGAATTTTTACATTGCCATTTTCCCAGATTTCAATTATTAAGTAAGGGCCAGAATATTGATTTTCAAATTTATGCGGCTTTGGCCCGCTCTGCAACCACACAAAATCGCCTATTTTGAAATTCTTATGATTTGACTTTTTATCATAATATTCTTTACTTTTTTGTTTAGCGGATAATAGTTTTTCTTGTGCGGTTCTTTGAAGAAAATTCAATCTTTCGATCAAAGTTGTCATGTACCCTGCGTAAGTAGGCAATAAATCTTCCGGCTCTAAGGGGTCGCTCGAGGGCACTCTCGCCAGGCGCCCGAACACTAACTCGAACGGAGTGTGCTGGGTTCCTTCATGTTTGCCCGTGTTGAAATTAAACATTGCTAACTCAACCCACTCGTCCCAATCTAAATGTTTCGTGGCAAACATTTTCAAAAATTCACTAAGTGGCCAGTGCGAGCGCTCTAAAGAGCCGTTAGATTGAGGGTGAAAAGCGGTAGTTTTTACTTGCTTAATTTTAAATCGTTTTGCAACGCGCTTAACTAATTTACTAAGAAAATTGGTGCCTTGATCGGTAAGCATAGCTTGCGGCGCGCCAAAAGTGCAAATAAAGCGTTTGATAAAAGCATCTGCTACAGTAATGGCGGTCTGGTCTTTTAAAGGGACTCCCGCCGAGAATTTTGTAAATTGATCGTGCATAGTTAAAATGTACTCGGATTCGTCTTTAGTTCTCGGTAACGGTCCTACGATGTCCAAACTAACCGTGAAAAATGGAATACAAGGGTGGTCCGTTATAATCATTTTCTGTTTTGTTTTGACCCGCACTAATTTTTTAAGCTGGCAAGGAACGCATTTTTGAATGAAGGCTTGTATGTCCTCCTTTAAATGCTCCCACTGATATTTATATTTTATTCTATTCAAAGTTTTAGTTACTCCTTTGTGTCCACCCGCCGCCGAACAATGAGCTTCGTGAATTATATCCGCTCTTTTACTCGGCTCCGGGTGCAGTAATAGTATTTTAACACTATTATTACCTAATTCACGTCTTAAAGAGGCCAAAATATCTTTAAACTCAACATTTTCGATATTACTGCTCCTAGCCATACTAAAAGAAGCAATTTGATTAATATCTAAAAATTTTGCTAACTTCCTAAGTAACTGGGCCAAAATTTCTAAGGTATCCCATAAACTATTTTTACCTTTGCCCCTAAGTGGTAATACAAAATGCATTTTTTTATTGGCCTTAATGATTTTAGGCTCTCCCGTTACTAAATTCTCGAAATGCGGAAGCTTCCCTAAATCCTTTAATTGCCTAGACCCCTCATCGAGCGGTTCTCCGTCCGTGGTCACAAAATAAAGGTAACTATCCTTCCTCATAAACAATTTCTCTCTACAATAGATTATATTGTCTTGAGGACCGACCGCTTTCAGCGCGACACTTTTTTCATTGACCGCGTCCTCGTCCCCGAAAGTCATGTCGGAAAAGGGACCTTTAAACACCGAGATGTTGTCGCGCCCGGATGCTTCCCGGCACGCGAGCTCTCCTGACATAACCGTTTGCTCACTTTCCTCGGGCGCGAACGCAGAGACAGATGGCGAGATTGGTCTGTGCAGCGTTTCTTTTTTATTGCTATCCGCAGCTTGCGGTACGAGAGACGCAGACGTCTCCTTATCTTCGACAAAGGACGCGCATTCCTGAACCTCTTCGACCGCGGGGGCTTCCTTTCTTTTACGCGGCGCGAGAGCTTTAATGGCTTGCTTATACTTTTCAGTGGCTTGGCGGCCCGCACGCTTACGCGTGGCCATTGCATGCAAGGTGGGCGCGCCGTCCCCCTGCTGGGTTTGCCGTTCCTGGGGCGGCTCTACTGTCTGTTCGCCAGCGACAGCATGGCGCCCCTCTCCCCCTATGCTGACTTGTGTAGCTACGCATACTTTTTCTATAATCGGGTTGCGCGACAGTGCATCCGCGTTCAGATTTAATTCACCTTTCTTATAGAGTACATCGAATTGATAGTCTAAAAGTTTTAAACGCCAACGCGTGACTCTAGATCCTGGATCATTATGATTGTTCAACCAAACTAGCGGCCTGTGATCAGTAATTAACGTGAATTTATTCCCGTATAAGTAAGGTCTGAATTGCGTAATAGCGTACACGATTGCTAATGCTTCTTTTGAAAACGTACAATAATTCTTTTCTGCTTGATTCATCGCGCGCGACACAAAGGCTATGGGACGATCTTTTCCAATTTCTCCTTGCGATAAAACTGCCCCGATTGCGTACCCGCTAGCGTCGGTAGTTACTAAAAACTTTTCTTCGAAATGCGGATGCGCTAAAACCGGTGGTTCGCATAATTTATCACGGAGAGTCTCAAATGCCGTTGGCGCGTTCTCATCCCAAACAAAAAGTTGTTCTTTTCTATGAAGGTCAGTTAAAGGCTTGGCTATTCGTGCAAAGCCATTAATAAATCGCCTATAATAACCAGCTAGTCCTAAAAATTGTTTAATATTTTTCTGATTTCTAGGCACTGGAAATTCTTTAACTGCTTTTAGTTTTTCCGGGTCCGGGCGTAAACCGTCACCGTTAATTATATGTCCCAAATAATTAATTTCGGGTTTAAGAAATTCACATTTTTCCGGTTGCAAAACTAAATTAGCATGGCGCAGTTTTTCAAACAACTTCTCGATTGTTTCTATGTGCTCGTTAAAAGTTTTAGAGTAGACGCAAATGTCATCAAAAAAATGAACCACGTTTTTCATACCAGCAATTACTTTAAGAACGAGTGACAAAAATACCGGAGCGCTTGTCTTTAATCCAAAAGGCGATCTAACAAAATGAAATAAACCGAGCTCACAAGAAAAAGCTGTTTTTTCTCTGTCCTCAGCTTTAATTTTAATTTGATGATAACCCGCGTATAAATCGAAAACTGAGAAAAATTTGGCATCACAAAGCTGATCCAAAATATCCGCTATGTTCGGAACCGGATGATTGTAATCGGGTATAATGGCGTTTAACTTTCTAAAGTCTACTACTACCCGAAATTTTTTCTTGCCGTCGGGTCCCGGTTTTTTGTCAATGCAGAACACGGGCGCCGAGTAGGCAATTGTTGAAGGTTCGACGATGCCTTTCTCTAACATTTCTTTTACCTGCCTATTGATCTCTTCTTTTAGAATAGGTGGGTGTCTAAATTGTTTAATTCTAATTGGAATATTCGTTGTTGTGGGTATTTCGTGTTCAATTACATTTGTCGCGGGCATAATATCTCCCGCTAAATAAAATCGATCCGAAAATTTCACAAGGATTGACTCAATTTCGGCTAATTGATTAGGTGACAAATGCTTAAGACGTAAAAGCTCTCTTAATTTAGTCACCCTCTCATTTCCTAAAAGGAAAACCGTGTCTGACATGCACATAATTTGATAGTCGCGTGGCTCCCCTATTTTATGGCTCCGCCTTTCTACCCTAATTTGGCTACTTAAGTGCGAAGGTTGCGGCCTATGCTTCCATACTGACCAGACTACTCCATTTATATTTCTTTTAATTTGATGTAGCATCTGGCGTAAAGTGCATAACATGTCAGAGGTCACCTCGCCCTCCGACACGCGATACTCTCTCATTTTCTTAAAAATAGGAATGGCGGTGAAACAAGTAACATTTAAAGCGCAAGAGTATAAGCGTAATAATGAACTACTTTTCCATGCTTGCAAAAAGGTTAACTTCTCTAGCTTGACACGCAACCCCTCAAAAAGGTGCGCCAGCTGAAAGTCTTCTCGAACTAAAGCATAAGACAATGCGCTGGTTAATTTATTACTTCCGCCCTTCTCAATATTGCCGGACAAGGACAACTTTTGCTTCCTCAATAAATTACTAATTTTGCTAAAACTATTCCTTTTAATTTTAGTTATTTTATGAGTTTCATGCTTGTATTTAATACACGTAAAATTCCTTATTTTATTACAAACAAAATTTACTTTTCTCCTATTTTTATTCAATACCGTTTTTGCTCTATAATTTTTTATATTCAATCCAACATTTCCCCCTTGAGTGCTAACACTCATACTATTTTTACAAGCTAAAATTTCCGAATTTTTCTTATTTTCTACCACAATACATTTATTAACTTTACTTTGAAATTTAGCCCAATTTTTTACAAGAAGATCTTCACTAACTCTATTTTTACAATTTTTATTTAACAAGTCCAAATACTGTTGAGATACGCTATTTTTTAACGTTTGCTCTCTAAATAAATTATTTCCGAATATAATCCTGTTCACTTTTTCTTTCAAACTTTTATTTTTACAAAACTTAGTTCTCAAATTTTGCTTTTTAGCTATTTTAACTAACCGGTTTTTAGTTTCACAATGCTTAACTTTCAAATCATTATTTTTATCAATTTTTAAGTTTAAGCTTTTATTTTTACAAATTTCATTTTTCAATTTTCTAGTTTTTTCAAATTTGAAATTCAAATTTTTGTTTTTACAAATTTTATTTTTCAAATGACTAGCTTCTTCAAAGTTCAAATTCAAGTTTTTGCTTTTATCAATTTTATTTTCCGAATCGCTAGCTTTTTCAAAGTTCAAATTCAAATTTTTGCTTTTACTAATTTTATTTTCCGAATCACTAGTTTTTTCAAAGTTCAAATTCAAAATTTTGCTTTTACAATTTTTACTTTCCAAATTACTAATTTTTTAAAATTTCAAATTCAAATTTTTATTTTCATCAATTCCATTTTTTAAATCAATTTTTTCCAAAACGTGCACGGTACAAATTTCAAATGGGGCGATACTTTTAAGCGAAGAAAGACAAATATGTGAAATAATTTTCTCATGCGAAGCAGGTAAATCGCTATAAACGTTCTGAGTGCTACACTCGCCTAAAACAACACTGGATTTGTGCGACCGAGCAGTTGCAACGGGATTTTTCGCGTATCCGCGTCCGGAATTGCGCTCATCCCCCCACATCGTACCCTGCGTTACTTCCTTATGTCGTTCGGCTCGTGCCAAAGTTACACTCTCTTTGTTTATTGGCCGCGCGATATCTACACTACTCGTGCACCGTAAACTGATTACGTGAGAAGCTATTTCCAAAAAATTTTCTTCATAATTAATTTTTGCCCCGTATTTTTTTAACATTTCGCTGTCGACTAACCCGTCCTCTTCAATAGGGAAATCGTCAGGAACCAAATGAAAATACAATGTTAAATCGCGGAAAATCAAGGGTATTTTCCCGCGCGAGTTAATCGATTCCTTAGTAATACCTTTAAGTTCAAGAATTTCGTTTTCAAAAACAATGGCCTTACTAGGTTTTTTACTAATTTTAAGCAACGACGGGCCTGCCCCCGTATCTAACATTAATTTGAGCGATACCTGATAATTTTCAAATGGCAATTCTATTACAGGTGACTTACTATTAATACTCAACAAAATGGACTTTCGCGCAAATTTTAATTCTGATTTGTGTTTGATTGGTGTGGGCGCGTGCTTTCTGATTGCCCCCAGGTCGCGCCCCGTGCCGCGGGGCTGTTCGCGTTTCCCGCTTCACGTTGCAATTTTTCTCTACTTTTTCTTTCCAATATTTGGCATTCATTCTTCCAGTGTCCCTCTTTTTTACAATAATTGCAAATTTTAACAAAATTATTGATTTGATTCGATTGTGCCACTGCGGGACTGTGCGATCGCGGTCTATATTGATTTTGTGAGACTTGGGGCGTGGCTAGCCGCGCGCTAGCCAATGGGTTCGCGGCTGGTGCCGAGACGCGCGCTTGCGTAGCTACGGGCTGCGCCCATGTAGTCGGCTGTGTCGGGGGTTGCTGTGTACCCGGGGGTAACAATGATTTTAAAATCCAACAGTTTTTCGCGATGTGATTTCTTTTGCCACAATATTGACAAATTTCTGTCGGTTTATTTTGAACAATTTTAACTTCAGCTAATTCTGCCTTCAATTTGTTATTTTCTTGATTTAATTTACTTTTACGCGTTGGTTCGGTTTTCTCTAAATCTCTAACCTCACGCTCTATTTCTATTGCTTTTTCTACGGCTTCCTGACAAGTTGCGGCCACCCCCATGCGCCTCTTAATTTCCCAATCCATACCGCGTACAAAAAATTTTAATTTATCGGCTTCTACATTTTGTATGAACCCCGCATCATCCCTTTTTTCTCTTTTTGCGGCCTCTTTTAATTCTATTGCGATACGTCTAACTCTGTTTGCAAATGTTATAATGCTTTCTTTTTCTCTTTGTCTGGCCGCGGCTAATTCCCCCATCAAGGTGTGATGTGTTTTATACGATCCGAAATTTGCCTCAAAATATTTAACTAGATCCGTCATATTAAAAAAAACTATTTCCTCCATTGACTTTGCTGCTTCACCCGTTAGCCGTCGTCTAATTAATTTTACCAAGTCGGTTTCGTTTGCTGCCGGAATCATGCTAATGGCTTCTCTTAAACCGAATAAAAAGGTACTAAGTGGAATATTGCTACCGTCAAATTTTGGTATGCAGTCTAGTGCATCTTTAATCGACAAATTTTTTAACGGAGTTAAAGTTGCATTTGGACGAAAAGAATTCATTGTTGTTGGCAGTGTTGTTCTAACATTCGTAACTAAAGGCGTACTGTGGACGCTTCTCGCTGATACGTGCGGAGTATAATTTGCCGAATTTAATAAGTTTGTATCAAAATTCACTTTATTTTGTGTATTATCCCCGTCTATTGTGTTTATTACCGTTTTATACTGCGTAACTTCACCGTCTTCAGTTAATTCTTCGTTGGATTTGACTAGAGCTGGAAGTTTTTCAGTAATCAAATGTTTATCCACGCTCGAGATTGCTTCCATAATTTCAATAACACTAATATTGTGATGCATAAATTCACGTAAAATGTCTATCATAATTTCGTCTTGACAAATTTTTTCAACTAATGCCCTATCCACGGTTTCTGCGAGAGACAACTGCAACTTCTTAACATCCCGAATTCTTTCCGGCTTTATTTCCGATGCCGATTGATATCTAGCCCTGAGCACTGCTACTAACTCGTTGAGCGTAGCCGTTATTAATGTAGGTTCCTCTACACTAAGGTATTTCCGTAAAATCTCAGTTGCTTCTGAATTCCTAGCGACCGCACCGTTTGAAGCTGCCATTTTAATAATTTATTTATATTTTACTTTTGAACGTAAGAAACGAAGAGAAAAAGAAAATTTTTATAACTGTGGTATTTATGTATATATAAAAAAAAAATTTTCACTATTTTCACTTTTATCCCGGAGGTAGGCCCCCAATTGTAACGTCCGTGTTACAATGTCGCGAAAACGATACAGTTAACGCGATAAATGTTCCAGTTTCGGTTTATGCCTACACGTAATAACCACGGGAGTAGGAACGTGTGAAAATAGTTAATCGGACAGGTAAATTAAACAATGATTATTCGCGATACTAATTAAGCGGCAAGCGACAGCGTCAGCGAACAATTAGAGTGACAGAGAAAGAGAAAGGATAGCGATCTTCAGAGATACTTACTTTGGGGCGGTTGCGGTTGGCTCGTTCTCTCAGTTAGCCCTCGTCAGTCTCAGGACCCAAACGCAGCGGGCGATTCAAATGGCAGAAGGAGAGGATTGTAGAAATAAAGTAACTCTCAAAAATGCAATTATGTGATGTTTATTAATTGCATAAAGTTACGTTAAAACTGTTACACACTGATTGTAGTCGAGATATAATATCAACAATTATTCGCGATACTACAATCAGAGAAGCTTGACAAATATTTTAAGTTGATTCCACACGAAAATATTCTAAGTCAATTATACTCGAAATTATTCTAAGTAAATTCTACTCGAAATTATTCTAAGTAAATTCTGCTCGAAAATATTCTAAGTCAGAATACAAAATGTCGGAAATTATTCTAAGTCCAATTGTTACAATTAAATAGTCGTCGGTCAAGGGCTTCGCCCTTCGGAACAAAAAGAACAAAAGCTTCTGCCTCGAGTGGAGGCGCGTCGCGGCTTTTATACCCGCGCATGTATCTAGGGCAGATGTAAAGGTAAGGGAGTGTAGGGTATCTCATCTTTTGCATGGGGTGGCAAGGACGCGGGTGGGGAACTCGGGTTCGAATGTGGCGCTGCCAAGGACAAGGGTTGGATCGATAGGCGGGACGAATACGGGTAAGGTAGGATTCGTTATCATGCGAACTGTGGCTGTCGCAGGTAACCCAGTTGCTACTAGGTGGCGTTACTGACAGGAAATAGGACTCATGGTAACATGAAGGAAAAAAGGTTGTAGGGTGGTAAGGATAGATGGTAGCATGGGTGTCCAAAGTAGCGGTCAGTCGTGCTCGACGTGACATTAGCGAGGGCATTGCTTGTGAAGGCCGAGCATTGTTGAAGTACTTAGTGAGGGTAACAAAGAGATTAATTTACAATTAGTTATTTATTATTTAATACTCTATTAACTGCGATGTTTTTTTATCACTAACAAGTTTAGCGTTCAATCTCTTTGTTAGGCAACTCACGTGCACGCCGGGCGTAAAGTAGCTCTGCTAAGTAGCCGAGTTACAGCTGAAGCGACAGGACGTCATGCTGCTGAAGCTGCACAGGCTGAGCCAGTGGGTGCTGGGAATATACGCACCTCAGGAGTTCGATGAACCTGAAGGACCGGGCGATGTAATCGCCCGGCGAAAGACACTCAGAGAGAATCTTTTACGGAGAATCCTCTCAGAGGACGACGGCTCCTTTATGGAGGCATCCAGTTGGGACCTTCATCCACTGGACGTTGTCCTCAAGAGTGAGCAAATTCTGGAAATACTGCGTAGAACGACGACAGAAGCCGCATCCACACCTCAGACAGCACCACACTTAAACCCCACAGCCAACATGGAAAATAATGCAGAAAACGACAGGACACCTCAGCGACGAAGGGACAATTCGAGGACCCAAGAAGACCAGCACACGTTAAATGACAGGCGGAACAGCGAGCAAGATCGGGACAGCAACGAGCAACCAGACGGCGCAGGAGGGACGATACGCCTCCTGGCGACGGATGGCTCAGAATTCTGCGTCCCGAGGGAAGTAGGCGCGCTATTAGCAGAGCTAATAGGAAAGGTAAGGTCGCTGGAGATCTTGGTGCAAGACCAACAGCGACAAGCCGCTTCCAGCACGCATTTTGCGGATGGCAGAACAGGACACAACGTACACCATCCACAACGATGATTGGATGGGTGTGCCTTCGGCACCCTCGCCAGCTCGCCAAGATGTACAGGCTGGCTTACCAGGGGTAAGCGCACCCTGAGCGGGGGGTGATCGCCGAAGTTCGGCGAGAGAAGCGAGCTGGCCGAACTACAGCACGCCCGGAACAGGAAACTTCTCGAGGTCGAGTATGTTTCACTCGAGAGACATAGGTCAAATAGTCAGGAAGTGGAATATAAAATTCTCTGGTGACAAGAGCCAGAGCATTGACTTATTCCTGGCAAGGCTGGAGGACTGCCGTATCTTGGCAAACCTCTCCGAGGAAGAGGTGCTGTCGTCACTGTTGGAACTGTTTTCCGGCACAGCGGCCACGTGGTACCGAAACGAGAAGGGTAAATGGGCCACGTGGCAAGATTTCGTGACGGCGGCGAGGCGCTGGTACGGAACCACCAAAAGATACCAGCAGCGACTGATAGCGGAGGCCAATAACCGCACACAAGGGGCAGACGAGGCCGTAAGGGATTACATCACGTGCCTCATCGCGATCGTTCGGAAAATATCGCCACCTCCTAGCCTGGAACAACAGCTGGATCAGCTGCATCGGAACTTACGGCCACAACTACAGGCGATGGTCCGTAGAACCAACTTTCACACAGTGGAAGAGCTGCTAGAGCTGGCAGTCGATGCGGAGCAGACGCTCGAAAACGCGAAAACTTTTCGACCTCCGCCACTGCCAGCAGCAGAAAAGGCACAAGCCCGACGCTAAAGACAGCAAGGTTTCTGCGGTCGAGGAGAAAGGCGCCAAGACTGAAGACTTGGAACAGATGCTTCGGCGCGTGCTGAAGCAAAGCCTTTCCGAGTTGGCACGGCCCGGAGTAGAGCGCTCCGGAAAGGCTACGCCGGCTGGGCCGCGTAGAGGACGTGGTTACCAGCCACCGGGAAGGGGCGGGGCACAGAGGCACTCTGACCCCCGACCCAAACAAAAGGCGCCGAGCTCGCAGCATAGCTCCGCGTCACCCACCGGCTCCGAAGGAAATCCTCCGAATGAGCCGAGACCGCCTCTGAGTTGTTACTCATGCGGTCTCCCTGGGTACATTGCCCGGTTCTACCCGAACTGCTCGGGAAACGGGAAGAGGGGCGCGGAGTCGGGATCGCTTCCGCCCCTTCCCCAGCAGAGGTTCCAAAGACCGAAGAGGGCGTGGCCGCGTGTGATAGCCGCGCTGCCGCGCCAGAGCAAGATGCTCCGTCACCGAACGATGGTCGAGGAGAGGCCCCGACCAGCCGTCCCTGCGATGCTGAAACCAGGTGGTGGCTTCGCATCGAAGTAAGTGACTTTAACCTTCGCGCGCTGCTAGATCCTGGAGCGTCGACGACGGTCATGGCCTCCAGCTAGCTTGAGCGGAAGTTCACACCTTCCGAGAAGCAGGGTGTACGACTCGCGGATGGAAGTCGAAGCCCCTTGCTAGGGCACGTGATCTTGCCGATCACCGTGGCAGGGCTCACACGTGAGATACGGATAGCCATAATGCCACACCTAGACGCAGACTGCTATCTGAGCGTCAAATTCGTACGTTCGTTTCGGGCCGTACTTGACCCAGATACGGATCGGTTGTTCTGCAAGGACGCAGGCACTTACGTCGAGCTGGAAGTAGCCAGTTTGGCAACTGAGCCCGCAGCAGTAGCCGCCCTTGGACTCGCGGATGCCACGGACCTTCAGCGAGAGGAGCTGAAGGCGATGGTCGAGTCCGTCCTGAGTGGTGCGCCACCAGGACTAGGTTGTGTGAAGGGGGTCGAGCACGAAATAAAAGTGCGTAATACCCGGCCGATAAAGCAGCGACACTATCCGATGTCGGATAAGGTGCAGGAGGAAATGCACCGACAAGTGCGCGAGATGTTGCAGCAGGGGATAATCGAGCCTTCGCAGAGCGGTTGGTCGAGCCCAATCATAATGACGCGGAAGAGCGATAACTCTCGAAGGTTCTGCTCCGATTTGCGTAAGGTCAACGCAGTCACCGAGCCAGACGCTTACCCCCTGCCGAACATGCAGGACATCTTGCGCAAGCTGCGCAAGGCCCGGTTTATTTTGACGCTCGACCTCAAGAGCGCGTATCACCAGATACCGCTGGCAGAGGAAGCGCGGCCGATTACCGCCTTCACCGTGCCGGGATTGGGGCTATTCCAATTCCGGCGCATGCCCTACGGCCTCACCAACGCGCCGGTTACCTTCCAGCGGCTCATAGACCGCGTGCTCGGGCCCGAGCTAGAGCCGCACGTCTACGCATATCTCGACGACATCATCATCGTCACCGAGACTTTTGAGAAACACAAGGAGTGCCTCAAAATGGTGTTAGAGACACTCGTGGCCGCTGGACTCTCGCTTAACCCGGACAAGTGTGTGTTCTGTAAACCAGAGGTGGCGTACCTCGGGTTTCTGGTTAACCGAGACGGCACGAGGCCGAATCCGGCTCAGGTAGAGCCGATCAAGAACTACCCGACGCCGAAGAACCTGAGGGATCTTCGAAAATTCCAAGGCATGGCCTCCTGGTACCGGAGGTTTATTCCCGATTATGCCACGATCGCTGAGCCCCTCACACGACCTACGAGGAAGAACCAGAAGTTCGAGTGGCACGATGAGCAGCAGAGCGCTTTTGAGATGCTCAAAGCAATGATCATCATCGCACCGACACTGCAACGACCAGACCCGAACAGCCTGTTCATTGTGCAGACAGATGCGAGTGACGTTGGCCTCGGCGCTGAATTGCTCCAGGAAGTGGACGACGTCGAGAGAGTCCTCGAGTTC
This sequence comes from Torymus aiolomorphi, assembly GCA_036365515.1. Lineage (NCBI taxonomy): Eukaryota > Metazoa > Arthropoda > Insecta > Hymenoptera > Torymidae > Torymus > Torymus aiolomorphi. The sequence continues at coordinate 146,132,897 of CM070873.1, forward strand.
GCGAGCCGGGTATTGACCCCGGCCGAGCGCAATTACAGCGTGACCGAGAGGGAATACCTCTCGGTAGTCTGGGCGATAGGCAAATTTCGCCCCTACATCGACGGCTACGAATTTAAAGTCGTGACAGACCACAGCTTGCGGTGCAGCTTGCGGTGGCTCTGCCAAATGAAAAACCCCACGAGCAGGTTAGCTCGGTGGGCGTTAGAGCTGCAAGGGCACAAGTTTGCCATTGAACACCGGAAAGTCGCCCTGAACTACGTAACGGATGCTCTCTCCCGCATGTACGAGGGAGAGGAGGGCCCGGAGGTGGCCGCGGTGTCCTCGTCAACGGACACGGAGGACACGTGGTATCAGGAGTGGAGCGCCAAGGTCGGGCAGCAGCCTAACGAGTACCGGACGTACAAACTCGTAGCCGGTAACTTATACCGCTACCGCCCGATCCAGGAAGTAGAGTTAACCCTCGGCGACGACGATGCATGGAAGCTGGTAGTGCCAGAAGAGCATCGTCGCGAGGTGCTGCAAGAATGCCACGACGCAACCGCTGGACACCTCGGCAGGGAAAAGACTTTCGCCAGAGTAGCGCTACGCTACTACTGGCCGCGCTATTACGCGGAGACGCAAGAATACGTGCGCAACTGCGAAACGTGCCAGCGGTTCAAGGTTGACCAACGAGCTCCTGCCGGCCTCATGGGACGACGCACTGTCGATAGACCATGGCAGGTCGTGGCGGGGGACATTATTGGACCACTGCCCCGCACCTCCAAAGGCTTTGAAAACATCATCGTGTTCCAAGACCTTTTCTCTAGGTGGGCGGAGGCCACGCCGATACGCAAGGCAAATGCGAAGACGGTGATAGGTGAACTGAACAAGAAGGTATTCCTCCGATTCGGTTGCCCAAAAGTGTTCCTCTTCGACAATGGCACCGAGTTTTCGACGACTTCTTGGGCGAGCGAGGTGTGCATCACACCAACACCCCCACCTATCACCCGCAGGCTAATCCGGTGGAGCGCGCAAACCGTACGCTAAAGACGATGATCGCCTCTTATCTCAAGGAGCGGCACACCACATGTGATGAGAAGCTTCCGGAACTTCTCTTCGCCATGAACACGGCCGTGCACAGCTCTACTGGAGTAAGCCCCGCCATGCTGCTTTACGGCAGGCAGCCAGAGCCCCCTGGCACGCAGCGTAGGCGGCAAGAGGTGGCGGCGGAAGCCCCGGATCAAGAAGAAAGTTTGGCTCGCTGGAAGGAGCGGCTCGACGCCCTTCCAGATCTCCATCGACGCGCTGCCTCAAAGGCTAGCGCAGCTCAAGATCGCCAAGCCAACTATTACGACGCTGGCCGGCGAGAGCCAGACTTCAAACCGGGCGATAGAGTCTGGAAACGTGGCCACACACTCTCCTCGGCTGCAAAAGGCATCGCGGCTAAACTAGCCCCAAAGTTCGAAGGGCCGTATGGATTACGGCCGTACTGGGCTCCAACACCTACCGTTTGGTAGGCGAAGGCGGTCAAGTTGAGGAGACAGTAGCCGCGGACCAACTCAAGCCCTACCACGGTGAGTCGCCCCGAGCCTCCAGAAGCAGGCGCGAGCGGCGACTCAGAACCAACCCCTCCGGGTGAATTGACTGTCCCTCGCGAGACCGGGAACTCCCAAAAGAGCGCGGGGGAGACCGCCGTGACCGCGTGACGAAGTACCTGTCCCGGACAAACCACCCCCGGTAGCGCAGGGAGTCGCGGGTGCCCCGCGGAGAGGGCGTGGTAGGCCCCGGAAATGGCCGTAGTGTCGCGCGCGCGACGCCCCTTCTTTCCGTGTGCTTCCCAAGCCAGCTGCGCGCGCTGAGCGGACCTCACCTCCAGAAGTCTATCCTGAGATTTCCTTTTCAGATGTTGGAGATCCCGGAGAAAGCCCTGGAGCAGGCGATGGCCGCCCTCATCCCCCTCGACCTGGGCAAGCCAGTAGAGCGTAGCACAGGCGGTGCTGCACCTGCTCCGCCAACGACGCCTTCGCCAGGAACAGGAGGCTCGGGAGCTCCTGCAGGCCGAGCCCTCGCTCGAGGAGGTGGACGACACCGAACGAGCTCCGGCGAGCTCCAGTCCGGGAGTTCCGTACTCGTCCCCTCGGGAGGAGCTCCCCCCGCCACCGCGCGGCGCGATTCCCGCCGGTTATCCGCGGGGAAAACGAGATGCCGCCGTCTAGACGGACGGCTCGACACTCCCTCCCGATCCGAGCTGGGAAGAGCTGCGCGCCGGGCTGGTGAGGGCCCGCGTGATGGACCAGGCGGCCCACCAGTTCCGCACCGAGGTATTCGACGCGCTGAAGCGCCACGCCGAAACGTGCGCGGAGCCGCACCTGGAAGTCGCCTACTGGCGCCGGATGGCGGTGGCCAAAAACGAGGAGGCCGAGCACCTCGTCGCCTGGAGGGCCGAGAGGCGGGCCCGCCTCCAACGCCAGCGGGAAGAGGAGAAGGAGCAGCTCCGCCCGAACACCGAGCGCGCCCTGGCGGAGGCCCAAGCACGCCGCCTGGCCGAGGAGGCCGAGCTGCAGGCCATCCGAGCCAGATGGGAGGAAGCCCGCTGCGACGAGAAGAGAGCGGCGGCGGACCTGGGCCTGGCCAAGGAGCGTCCGCCACACCCTGAACCAAGGCCCCCGGGGGCAGGACGCCTCCGCCACTGCTATGTGTGCGTGTGGCCTGGGATGCGGGTGCCGCGCAAGTGCCCGAACGTAGCCAGGCATCCACCGAAGCCTGACGCGTCTCCCCGTGGCTAGCCCGGGGGGAGACGCTCACGGGCCGAAAGACCCCTCCCTCCGAGGGGCAATCCTGTACATTTTCTTGTAAAAATTTTTTGTATGTAGTTTTTTTATTGTAAATATTATTTTTGTACGCCACGCCAACAGGTGACGAATGCCGCAGAGGCTGAAATAAAGGGAACAGCCTCCACCTAACGAGTTGTACGCCTTATTTCTGCGCCCTCCCTTTTCCCCAATATTACGTCCAGGGTACGTCAGATCTGGGTGGGGGGTGTAACGGGCGCATGCATTAGGGTAAGGTCGTCGCATATACCGCGCAGCGAGATTTGAATCTCGCGCGCTTGCACGTATAGCGGCTCGCCGCGCGCCAAGCGGGACTCGCGAAAGGCAAAGCGAGAAGAAGAAGAAGACGCCGCCGCGCCGCTGAAGCGTGCCACGGCCATTTTGGAGACAGTTCAGTGTTGCAGCGCAACAGGTGCGCACGTGCCGTCCCGCTCCGCCAGTGCAGCGCCTTTAAAAGCCCGTGCCCTCCACGCCTACACGCATCCGCTGCGCCACCCGATCGACACCGACGCAACGCCGCCTGCCTGCAACAGCCTGGCCGTTCCCGAGGAGGGACGAGAACGAGAGAGAGAGAGAGGGAGTCGGCGGCACTGAAGGCTGCATCCGCCACGACGCCCCACTCCTCGAAGCGAGGAAGCCAGGGATAGAGATAGATAGATAGATAGATAGATATTTTATTATTTGCCTTCGCAGCAAAACAATTTATACAACAATGTATGCAATGCATAAGTTAAAATAAAAATACAATTTGAACATAAAAATAAAAAGAAGATAAAAATACAATAAAAGAATGCGTCTAAATTTACAAAAAAAAAAAATAAAATGGAATATAACAAAAAGATAAAATCAGAATACAATATTAAATACCTATTTACGCACGGACCTTAATTTTATAAAAAAGAGTAAAAATATCACAGCTGGTTATACTACACTCCAGAATGGATATCACAGTTAAAATACATTTCGTAAAACTCTAAAATGGATATCACAGTTAAGAATACAATTTGTAAAAGAATCACAGTTTAAGAAACATTTTATAAGATATCACATTTGAAATACCTATTATAGTAATATCACAGTAATAGTTAGTGTAAAAAATCCCAGCTGCTTGGTCAAATAACGCAGATCAAACTTAGTCCGCAAAGTTAAAGTATTAATCTATATGTACATCCCCGTGCTGACAGCTTCCAGCCTTCCTGGAAAGGCTAGGCGTCAAGATCAAATAGGTGCTGGCGCACCGCCCTCTTAAATGACAATAACGATGGTAGGTAGCGTACAGAGGGAGGGAGAGAGTTCCAGAGTTTGGCACCCTGCGCCTGAAACGCCCTGTCGGTCGTTTTATAGTGCAAGGCGGGGGTTCTGAGCTCTGGCTGCACACCGCGACTGGTAGGCCTGCGCTTGTGCTCCGTAAAGAAAGCAGCCAAATAACTGGGCTCACGCAGCCGTAGAATTTTGTACATTGATACTGCTGCGAAATAATATCTGCGTGAGTCCGTTCGGAGCCAACCCAGGCGTCTCCTGTCGGGTGTTATGTGCTCATCCTTCCTAGCCCCAGTTACATATCTCACACTTGCATTGCTTAATCGTTGCACTTTCTCGCGCTGTTCTTTGGTTGCATCCATATAGACCACCGAACAGTAGTCTAAATGCGGTTGCACTAATGACTCAACTAGTCTTCTGCGAAGGGTCTCGGTGGTACATGCCCTAATAAACCGCAAGCTATATAGGGCTTTATTGACTTTTTTTGCAAGTTTTCCAATATGCGGTTTCCATGTTAGTTTGCTGTCAAGGGTAACACCGAAACTCACGACCTCGCTACTGAATGGAACAAGTTCCCCAGAGCACAGGCCAATACTCTGCAATCCCAGTGAATTTACCGTGTTCACACCGGTTCTAGATCCAAATAGAATTGCTTTGGTTTTGCTAGGATTGAGATGCAGTTCAGAGCTCTCAGCCCATTCAGCCACCATTCGTGCCGCATCAGATAGCCGAGCCGTGCCCTCCAAAATTTCATCCTTAGTGATATGCAGGTAAATTTGGAGATCGTCTGCATAGAATATGTGTTTTATCGTCCGCCCGTCAAGTATGTCATGTAGGTCGTTTACGTATAGAGAAAACAGCAGAGGACCCAGGACGGAACCCTGTGGAACTCCCAGATTCGTTTCTTGCCAATCAGAATTTCCACTTTGGTTGGAAATTACCATCTGCGTGCGACCTTGTAAGTATGATTTAGTCCACAGGAGAGCCGACCTGGAGAATACGAGCTGTTGGAGTTTGCGCAGGAGTTTTGTCGGTGAAAGCGTGTCAAAGGCTTTACTGAAGTCAAACAGTAACAGTAGCGTCAGTTTTCTGTTATCAATACCCATACGAATGTCATCGGTCAGCTTGAGAAGTGCTGTCTGAGTGCTATGGTGCTTACGGAATCCGGCCTGGAGAGGATCAAGTATACTATTGTTTTTGAGATACTCCGTGATTTGGTCATGGGCAATCTTTTCAAGCACCTTGGAAAGGAAGCAGAGTAGCGCAATTGGACGGAAGTCTGATGGTGTAGACGAGGTTGCATTTTTCTTCAGGGCAATTATCTGCGCCCGCTTCCAAGAGCCCGGAAAGACCCCCTGTGCAAAAGAGGTGTTAAAGATTTTAACCAAGTACTCGCCTATGACTGGAAGAGCCTTCACGATGACCTTTTGGGGAACCCCGTCTGCCCCCTTTGCCTCCGAGGAGAAGTGAGATATTGCAATCACTACGTCATTCAGGTCAACAGGTTTAAAAGAAAAACCTTCCTTGCTCGCAGATAGTATGCTGTCCATTGCAACTTCGATGTTTTCAAGGGGGGACATGGATATCCCGGCAAAGTTAGCGTTCAACTCCCCCGGTGTAAGACCGTGAAGATTTTCCTCTTTTCGCCGCGGTGGCCGAGGTTGCGCATTTCCTTCCAAACATCCTTGTTAGCATCAAGAGCGTCTGAGAGACGTTTGTGAAGGAAGGAGTTACGCTCTTGAGCGATGCGCGAGTCGATCTCGTTACTGAGCCGAAGAAACTCATCGAACAGCACCGCCCGCCCAGTACGCTTGTAGCGTCTGTGCGTTGCATTGCGTTTGTCAATGAGCTGCCTCAGCTCGGGACCAAGCCACGGAGCATATTTTTTTCTGGGCTTTACAGTTTTTAAAGGTGCTAAGTGATCAACAGCTAGGTTCAAATTCGAAGTTAAATTATCTAACGCCCCCTCCAGATCGGATTCAATAGAATTTGTGCTTACCCAGTCACAGCGTGCGAGCAGTTCATTAGTGTGACAGGACATATCTTTTTATAATCTCTGTAAGAGAATGACTCTTTTACAGAATGCAGGCACATAGCGTGCGATAGTAGCATCAATGATGGCATGTTTGCCGAAACTGGGTAAGCATTCATTCTCATGCCCTAGCAGTTCGTCATTGTCATCTACAAGGATCAAGTCAATCCACGTGTGAGTTGTTGGAGTTTTATGGTGAGTCGGGCCATGCTGCACAAATTGAAGAGACAACTCTTTGGCCAAGTTCCTAATAGTATATGCATCTGCATCAGTTGCCGACGACAAATCAGCATTCAGATCCCCCATGATGATTTTGTGGCTATACTCGTCGGCAAGATCGCGCAGGACATCAAATAGATCGGTATCTTTCTGCATGGCAATATGCGGGGGTCTATAGATAACACCGACCAAAATGGGGGGAGAATCACCCTTCTGTACGCGGCAGAATAAATACTCAGGAATTTCCGGTCTTCCCAATCCCTGAGTATCAGATGATGCCAATTTTATAACACTGAAATCATCGCGTACTGTTCCGGATTCAACGTAATACCGAGCCAGCACGAGCACTCCAGCTCGCGCCAGCTCAACTACTTGCTCTCGCTATGCTGCGCGAGTGCCCTCCCAATTAATGGGCGAATTACCCAAAGCTCGTGTTTGTCAGTCGTCACCTTTCGAACGCTCTGGCGTCGATTACGCCGGGCCTATTCATCTGCGTCTCACTAAACCTAGAGGTAAAGGCACGATGAAAGGTTATATTGCCATCTTCATTTGTATGGCCACCAGAGCCGTTCATATTGAGGTAGTTGAGGATTATTCAAGTGAGGCGTTCATCGCCGCTTTTCATCGTTTCACGTCTCGTCGAGGTCATTGCAAGGAGTTATACTCTGACCAAGGTACTAACTTCGTCGGGGCAGATGTTCAACTAAGACAGATGGTAGATGCTTCGTCAGAATTCTCTTCTCGAATTGTTCGGTCTCTTACAAAAGAAGGAACCTCCTGGATTTTCAATCCTCCCAGTGCTCCCCATTTTGGAGGCATTTGGGAAGCAGCCGTTAAATCGGCTAAACATCACATGCGCCGAGTCATTGGGGAGCAAGTTCTCACTTTCTCTGAACTTGCTACTCTTATGTGTCGCATTGAAGCATGCCTTAACTCCAGACCTTTAATCGCTCTCACTGACGATCCTTCTGACCTTGACTTCCTATCACCGTCACACTTTCTCATACAAAGATCTTCATTTATAGTTCCTGAAGGAGATGTCACCAACGACAACGTTCCAGCAGGAAAAGCGCTGGCTCTTGATCAGTCAGCTGGCCCAGCACTTCTGGAAGAGATGGTCAACGGACTACCTGACGTCCCTGCAATCCCGTCAGAAGTGGAAACAACCTCAACCACCAGTCACTGTAGGCGAACTCGTGCTCGTTCGAAGCGAGCTCACGCCTCCAGCCAAGTGGCCCCTCGCCAGAGTTACCGCCGTCCATCCAGGGAGTGATGGAATCATACGCGTGGTCGACGTCCGCACGGCCACCACTACGTTGCGTCGCCCCATCGCCAAAATTGTTCGCCTCTTACCAGAGGAAGAATGAGGCCCGTTCGTCAGTTGACGAAGGTGGGCGGAATGTTGGCGATCCAGCGCCTCGACCAGCGAGACGCTGACGTCACCAAGCCTTAAAAGGCAATATACGGTGCGCAGCCAATGAGCGCCCTCCACGCGGTCCTCTCTCACCGCCCCTCCTCAACAAAGTCTCGCCGACGGCACCTCGCAGCGCCGGCCGGCGACAGTTCACGCGCGACGGCGAGAGAGACAGCAGCGGCTAAGTGTACGCCAGGAGGCACGACGGAGACTTCAATAAAGTTGCCATTTACCTCCACACGAAACGCCTACTTTATTTGAACCTCTCCGATCCATTCTACACAGTCTACAAAACATTTGGTCCTTCGAGCCGGATCGTGGGAGAAGAGCATGCAGCACAAGAAGAAGCAACTCTTTTCTATCTTCTACGCTCACTCTCGAGTGGCGTAGAGATAGCAATTTTCTTCCCATACAGGTACGCATCAAAGTGTTCGTGGTCGTGAGTGCCGAATAAGTCGCATGTGCTAGCATGCCGACTTCGCGCGTACGTTGCTGTCTCTCTCTCTTTCGTTAATTCGCCGTCGTGTGTACTCGGAAGCCACCTTCTAAGGCTTCCTAGGGGAAATAGCACATTCAATTGCTATTTTCCCTATTTCTAAAAACGCCTTGGAGTGCGTCGCTATCGACTCCAAGACGTTGCCAAGAGCGTGCGCTGTAAAGCCAGCTCTAGAGTCATCGCGTTCGTAAGTTGACCGGCAGCCATCTTGTCTTGTAGCCAAGAGCGTGCGCTGTAAAGCCAGCTCTCGAGCCACCGCGTTCGTACGGTGACCGGCAGATATCAAGACCCGGACAACCAGCGTGCATTGTACACGCTCGGGGTCCACAGCATTTCTAAAACGGACAACCAGCGTGCATTGTACACGTACGGGGTCCACATCATACAAGAAACGGATCACCCGCTTGCAGCGTACACGCACGGGGTCCACACCAGCCAAATCAAGGAGTACCCGCGTGGCGCCTACACGCTACGGGGCTCACACCAGTCAAATCACGGATTACCCACGTGGAGCCTGCTCGCTGCCACTGCATCAAGCCGCGCGGCGCTCGCCGTGCATTTAGCCAGCTTTCCACGAGGGAAGGAGAGACGTATACAAGAAGACGAAGAACAGGGAGCGCTACGTCCAGGACATCGAATACGTCTTCACCAAGAGGATTAGGAGGCGGACGAGTCCATCATTCGCCACAGGGGGCGCGCATCAACGGATCGGAGCTGTATTCGGACGAGTCCATCTTCTTCGCACCCAACGCCGATCCTATTGCGCTCGGATGCTTAGTCCTAATACTTGGACACACGTATCGTTCCAATTTGCTTAAATTAAATTTAGCAACTATCGTCTAGTCAATCTAGTATATTTATTCCATTTTAATGAGAATTTAATGATCTCTATTTAGTCAAATTACTTTAATTAAAATTGAGTAGCCTTATTAGAGATTAGTACAAGTTAACTGAGTTTGAGTTTATTATAAATTTAATTTGTAATATTGAACTACTCTTGAGGAAATTGAATGCAATTATTTGGCCTAGCAAATACTTATGTTAATTGACCTTGCAGTTTATCACTGCCTGCTGATGCATCGTCTCGTCTCCAAATTCGACTGCTGATCTACACCTGGATTCATTTCTGATTCCGTTGCTGACTTCGCTGCATGGTTGCTGAATTCAACGTCGGCAGTTCCTTATCTTCAAGCAGTCAACGTTACGGATCATCAGCTGATTCCACGTGGGAAGTTAACACACGCAGTCAGCGTTGCATCTTCAAGCGCATCTACGTTCATACTAGCATAAGTATTATAACCTAGGCTAAGATTTAGATTTAATATCTCTCACTATCTCTTCTCTCACTCTCGAGTGGTTAAGGATAGTTCTTAATCTAAGTTCACATTGTAAAATCAAGTTTTGCCGCCAACTCTAATTATTTGATCTCAAAATGGAGGCGTTTCATGATAAGCAGATGGTGCTCCAAACTAAAATTAATAACTCCTTTAAAAATTTCAAATCTAAGGGTAAAGATAATATGACGAAAGGTTATGCAAAATCGTGTCTAACAGGGCTTGAAACTAATTTTACGTCGTTTCGGGTAAATCACGAGAAACTTATGCTCATTCAGGATATTGATCAAGAGCATGCCTATTTTACAACAAATCTCTATGATCTGGTTGAGGATAGCTTTTACCTCCGCCGAGGAGACTTTCTTGATTACTTAGGAACTTTTGAAACTAGAGATACCAATCAAGGCTCCTCCAATTCTAATGATGCCCCAGTTGCTACTAGTCCTGCTCATGTAACTAACGTTTCGTTTCAATCTTTACCGAAGGTAGATTTACCTAAGTTTTCGGGGAAATTCTCGGATTGGGAAAACTTCAGAGACGTCTTTCGTTCAGTTATTCATCGACGCGAAGATTTAACGCCTGTCTTGAAACTACATTATCTTCGCACTCACCTTACAGGTGAGGCACTTGAGAAAATTAAATCTCTTCCAATATCTGGTGATAATTATGACCGAGCATGGACGGCTTTAATCGAGTATTACGAAAATCAACGTCGCATTGTTAGTTCTCACATTTCAGAAATCTTTGCAGTTAAATCAATGAAGGCAGATTCCTCGTCGGAAATCAAGCGGATTTATAGGGAAATCTTCAATCCCATCGCCAGTTTAACATCCCTTGATCGAGCTGCCTCATTAGGTAGTGATTTAATCGTTCACTTTGCGATAAATCGACTCGATTTAAATACACGTAAAGAATGGGAAAGACACCTAGGTGATAGCGTCGATCCACCAACGATGGAACAGCTTCAAGCCTTTCTTCGTAGTCAAACTCTAACACTAGAAGCCATTGAAGCTGGCTCTAGATCATCTTCAAATAACTACCCTAAATCACAATCACTTAACTCAAAGCCTCGTAAATCAGAGCAAGACAATGCTCAGTCGGTCTATTCACATCAAACTTCAGCTAACACCTCATCAAAAAAGAAATGTTCATTTTGTAATCAATCACATTTTACAAATCGATGTGAACGATTTATCAATAAAACGGTTCCTGAACGTAAGGAATTGATTAAATCTTCTAATCTTTGTTTCAACTGTTTAGGGAGGCACAACGTGAAAAGTTGTACTTCCAACTACCGATGCTTTCTTTGTAAAGCTAAGCATCATACCATGGTGCACTCTGACAACAATCAAGCAATCAGTCCGTTGCAGACTGATCAGATTGACTCAGCGACCAGCACCTCCAGCCCCAACTGTGGCAATTACGTCATCACAAAAGTTGATGATAAACCTGCTTCTCAAGCAGTCTCCCTCAATAGTGGAGAAAGTACTAATTGTACAGGCGTACTTTTAGCTACCGCTAGGGTTAACGCCCTTGGTCCTAACGGAACCAAAATTCTAGTTCGTGCACTCATCGACCCAGGATCTCAAATCTCACTTGTTACACAAGCTATGTGTAACTTGTTGTCACTAGATTGTAGAACCAGTCACACGTACATCCAAGGTATAGGTGAAAAGACAGCAGCTGTTTCTTCTAAAGTTGCTTGTCTTACTATACAACCGCATTTTGATTCAGCTTTCTCCTTGGAAGTTGATGGCATTGTTTTGCCAAAACTCTCGTCGTATAAGCCTCCCGTTGTAAGAGGTAATACAAATTTCGAATACTTACGAGGGCTGCAACTAGCAGACCCCAAGTATCTCGATCCCTCACGTATCGATATTCTACTCGGTGCTAGCGTTTATGCGCAAATCATTGAAAGCCAGATAATTAAGGGTCAGAAGCTTCAACCTATAGCTCTGAATTCCAAACTTGGATGGCTCTTGACAGGTAATCTCCCATCCATAACTCCAGAAATAGGGCTAGAGCCAATCTCTCTTCATTGCTCAAATACCTGCGAGCATGAAGCCAAACTTTTGGAGCTCGTACAAGATTTTTGGAGGGCGGAGGAAATACCCGTCGACAAAAAATCTTACTCGCCTGACGAACAAGCTTGCGAGCACTTCTATCAAAAAACCACTCGACAGGATGAGTCGGGTCGGTACATAGTAAGCCTACCCTGGAAAAGTCGAGACCAGTTGAGTTCTGCTCATCTCGAGAACTCTCATTCTGCCGCATTACGCGCACTCACTCGTCTAGAAGCAAACCTAGCTAAAGACGAGAAACTCAAATTAGCCTATAGTGATTTCATGAAAGAGTACATTGACCTTGGTCATATGTCACTCTCTACAAAATTTAATCCATCTTCTAACAAACCTCAAGCCTTCTTACCATATCACGGTGTGTGGAAAGGAACAAGTACGACGACCAAGTTACGTACAGTGTTCAATGGCCCGAGTAAGTCCAAATCAGGTGTCTCGGTCAACGATCTTCTACACGTTGGACCCAATCTTCGTCAGGATCCCGTCGCTTTGATCTGTGCCTGGCGTAGGTATAAGATCATCTTTATACTCATATACTCATCGTCATGTCTAAGCCGAAGAAACTTGTACCTATCTTCTATTCTCACTTTCGAGTGGTTTAGAGATAGTCATTTTTCTTCCATTCAGGCTATTGCTAGTGAGATTGAGAACACCAGACTTTGTCTGATATATTTAGTCCAAACTGCATATTTTAAGTCAGAATTTCAACAATTATGTAGAACAGGTAAACTTTCGACTAAAAGCCCTTTGTTATCACTAAACCCCATGATAAAAAATCATTTGCTCAGGGTGGGCGGTCGTCTGTCTCACTCTCTTTTAGAAGAAGATGCTAAGCATCCTCTTATTTTACCTGCTAAGTGTCATTTCACTACGTTACTAATTCAGAACGCTCATCATTTTTAGTTCCGGAAGAAGATGTCAAGGAAGTCAACATCACACCTGGAAAGCGCTGGCTCCTAATTAGCCAGCTGGCCCAACACTTCTGGCATCGATGGTCGAAGGAATATCTCACTTCTCTTCAGGTCCGTCAAAAGTGGAGGCAACAGCAGGTTCCTATAGCGGTGGGCGATCTCGTGCTCATAAGAAATGAGCTCACTCCGCCAGCCAAGTGGCCGCTGGCCCGTGTCATCGCCATCCGTCCCGGGAAGGATGGTATCTCCCGCGTGGTAGATCTACGCACCACTACCACAACTCTTCGTCGCCCCATCATCAAGGTCGTTCGCCTCCTGCCAAAGGATTAGGTACCGTTCGCCAGTCTGGCGAAGGTGGGCGGAATGTTCCGGATTCAACGTAATACCAAGCCAGCACGAGCACTCCAGCTCGCGCCAGCTCAAGCTCGCCTACACGAGCTCGAGCCCGGAACCAGGCTCGCCCCAATCAGCGCTCTCCACGCGTCTCTCTCTGCGCCCCTCCATCTACCAAAGTACGCCGCCGACTCTTCGAAAGGCGCCGGCCGGCGACAGTTCACGCGCGACGGCGAGAGAGACAGCAGCGGCTAAGTGTACGCCAGGAGACACGACGGAGACTTCAATAAAGTTGCCATTTACCTCCACACGAAAGCCTTCAATTATTTGAACCTCCAGTCCACGATCCATCCACATTCTACAAAAAACACGTACAAATAGGGCAATCCCGCCGCCATTGATATTGCGATCCTGTCTGATCACCGAGTACCCCTCGATCCGAATGAGACTGTCGTCAACAATCGGGCCCAGCCATGATTCCGCTATACCAAAGAGGTGATAGGAAGGATCCTCAGCCAGGTACGTGCGAAGATTATTTATTCGCGGTCTAATAGAATTTATGTTCAGAAACCCCGCCTTGAGCGGGCACTCTCCCCCTCCTCTGTCGACAGGAGTCGGACCCAGTCACAAGGCTTGCGCCGACTCGACCACCTGGGCTGCTCCCTGCCTCATTTCAGCAGTGTTGTTGTTTGTAACTACGTTACTCAGCGAGTTACTTGTAGGCAGAAGTTGTTTGGGAGCAGACTGGTACGCCGTACGAATGGCTTGCAAGTCGGCAGCTGAAGCGAACACGTGCGCTCGCTCTCCTCCTTTGCGCCGAGCCAAAAACCGACCACCCGCATGCCAGACGTATTTGAAGCCCAGCCCCTGAGCTATGGTCCTCAAACTTTAAAAAACAAAAATTTCTCTCGGGGCAGCATTTCATTTATAAAAATCTTAGATCTCGGCATGCAGGTAGCAGAGTCCGGTCTAAGCAGTTCAGACTTAATATCCGACGATGTTAAGTAATTGTTGGAGAGCGCACGCTTTGCCCGCATCACCTCCCTGACAAGGTCCGCGCTCCTGAGGTTCACTACACAAGAGCGCGGGACACCTGAACGCGAAGCCAAGCCCTCCCCTGCCTCTCCTACCTCCTCAGGCAGGCCTCGGGACCGCAGATCACGTGTTGCAAGGATATTTTCCCTTTTGAGAGAGGGAAGGACGGTGCTGAGGACCGCGAAGGCAATATCATTTCGAACCTCGTTAGTTACTTCACATTCCCTTTCTAGTACGCCGTTTAATATCACCTCACACGACTCAGCACCGCAGTCCCCAGATCCCGCGACAGGAACTCCACGGCATGGCCGGGAGGTCGGGACATTTGAAGCGTGCGTGGGGAAACCTATCATGTCGCTGTCATTTGTTTTACATATGTATGATTACGAAATTGTATATCATTAGTGCAAGACGTCTTGTTTATAACCTATTGGTACCTAACCGAAAAGTAAACATGAGTGATAATAGTTCTTGTGATACAGACGATATATCCGATTATGGAGATGAAATTCCACCCGAAATCGCTGCAGCAGCTAAAGAAGTAACTTTAGATCTATTGCCGGACAAATCAAAACGTCTATATGTTGCAACATACAACAAGTTTAAGGTTGTATGACCCGTAACATCCCATTCAAAAGTTAGTTTTTGACGTTAAAACTGCGATAATTAATTATGTAAAGTAAATAATCAATTTTGAGTTTTCGCGATCTATGTATAACTGTAATAAGAATATTATAAGCTTTAAAAATTTGAAATCGAAGCAAAATTGTAGAATTGGCATATCTCGTTTTAGAATCGTGAAAATGATCAAATTTGAGCATTTTTCTCATTTTCACGATTTTAAAACGAGATATGCCAATTCTACAATTTTGCTTCGATTTCAAATTTTTAAAGCTTATAATATTCTTATTACAGTTATACATAGATCGCGAAAACTCAAAATTGATTATTTACTTTACATAATTAATTATCGCAGTTTTAACGTCAAAAACTAACTTTTGAATGGGATGTTACGGGTCATACAACCTTAAGTCTTGGCGTTCAACAAAAAAACCACAATGTTCGTTAAAGAAATATTTTTAGCTTATTTCAAAGAATTGGCAATGACACTTTCTCCTCCGACACTATGGAACCGTTATTCAATGCTGAAGACTACCGTAAAAACTTTTGATCATATTGATATAAGCCAATATCATCAACTTTTAGCTTACATCAAGAAAAAAAATGCTAAATATTCGAAAAAAAAAAATCCAAGACTTTCGCTGCGGAAAACGTTAGTAGATTTTGTAATGATGCTCCCGAAGCACATTTAGTGAAAAAAGTAATTTATTTATAAAAAAATTTTAAATTTTATTTCATTTTTCAACAATTTACGAGATTTCGTTGTAGGTTGTTCTTATTTATGGAATTCTCGGTGCGTTGAGAAGAGGAGAATTAACTAATATAACAACCGATGACATTGAAGATGATTCGACGAGATTATTGATAAAAATTCCAGTAACGAAGAATAATGTCCCTCGTTCTTTTGCAGTTCGTGGAAAATTTTGTCAAATATGTAAAAATTACATGAATCTTAGACCAACTGAAATCGATAAACACAAAAGATTCTTCATACATTATATAGACGGAAAATGCACACGACAGCCGATTGGTCTCAATACAATCGGTCAAATGCCAAAGCAAATAGCTGATTGGTTAAAATTACCAAATCCTCACTTATACACTGGTCATAGTTTCCGAAGAACTTCAGCAACTTTGCTAGTCGATGGAGGAGGTGATCTTACTGACTTAAGACATGGCGGTTGGAAATCTACAGTAGCTGAGGGCTACATTAATGAATCTATGAATCATAAGGAACAAATTCATAAAAAAATAACTAAATCGATCGTCCTAAAACCTACTGAAGTTGTAGTGGCAGATAACCATATACCGCAGTGTGACAATCAAGTAGCATCTACTTCTGGAACAGAAATTACAGTTGATCAACCCAAAAAATCTATAACAGTTTCGTTAAAAAGAACCAGATTTGATTCAGAAGGTCGAGATGATGATAATCAACCACACGCTGAGGATGAATTTTATCGATTAACCGAAACGCAGCATGCTACATGTGGTTCACCGTTGATAAAACGTCGACAAAACAGTGATGAAAAAAGCGAACAATCATTTACTATTGAAAGCAGCGACAAAAATATTTCTTTTCATTTTAATAATTGTAATGTTGCAATTAATGTACATAATCATCATAATTAACTACAATGTACGATACACTATATTTTTGTTTTAGTTTAATACTTTTTGATAAAAGATGCCATAATTATCTATTAAAAATAATTCATTTTTGTATTTAGTTTAGTATAATGTCGAGCTCAGCGACACTTGTTATGAAAATTAGTATACGCAACTCGTGTTCCCCTCGCACTAGTTGCGTAATGTACTAATTTATAATAATAACATAGTACATGCAAAATTTTCTCTAACTGTTGCGCTGAACCACGAAATGATTTTTCGACTTTGTCATTGATCCAGAGATTTTTTGTGCAGGCTTCTCTGATACTTTGCATTACAAATTCATGTTTGTGTTTTTGCAGGATAGTTTTCATTTCTGCATCAATCGAATTTCTTTCTTTCTGTTCAAGAACATCTCGAAACTGTAATAAAAATTCTATGTATTTTAACAATAATAATATTTCACGTTATAGATTCAGAATCGGGGATTAGCAGTTAAAAATTTCTCTTCATTGCTTTACCAGAATGCTTTCTCAAAGGAAATAGTCTTATAAGACCTGTAAATAAGCATATATCAAGAATCTGTGTTTAAAACAAAAAACATTTGTAAAATGGTTATTTAATCGAAATAAGATTTTAAACCATCCATTTCATTCCAAAATTTAATCAAATCTAAGTTAAGGGGGCTAGCCTGGAATAAAATGATGAACAAATAGAAATTTTTTCCCTGCATTTTTAGATTAAAAATTCTTTTGGTAATATTCTCTCGTAACCCGTTTTATGAAATTCGATTTCGTTTTTCATTGGGAATAAAATAAGTAAAACGGAAAAAAATCGAATTTTTGTGAAATTTATTTTGTTTTTATATTAAAAATTGGTCAAACTCTTATTTTCAATTTTGAAAATAATTACCAACATTCCGATAAAATTTTAATTTAAAGGTTTATTTATTTATTATTTATTATTTATTTATATTATTATAAATAATTTGTATAATAATATTATAAAAATATTATTATAAATAAATAAATAAATTTTTTTTATATTATTACAAATAATTTTTATTATTATTTATTTATTTATTTGTTTATTTATTTATTATTTATTTATTTATTTATTATTTTTATTTTATTTTAATATTATTCGAAAACTGTATGTATTATATTTTTTATTCATCTTACACAATTTTTTGCACGATCTTTGAATTCAAAATCAAAGACGCTTTACTGATAATTTTTTTAAACCATTTATATTTTTACGAGTAATACTCTAGATGTATTACCAATCCAATAAATTCCTGATTTACCAGTACGGTGCTATATCAATTTAATTGTTTTAGCAAAAGTAAAATCATATAAAATATTGTAAAAAAGCCTGAATGTTTCGTACAGTATGTTATTATGTTATATTGTTATAAACTGCGTTTACACGAACGAGTCGCGCAACATGAAAGGCACTTCTACAATGAAACCATGAACATCGATTTCTGATTAATGAATGTTATTTAACAATAATAATTTTATGCGATAGAATCATAGATAATATATAATATAATATATTGTATATCATATCATGAATAATATATCATATCATTATACATTAATTTTTCAATAATATAAACCTGAATAAGTAATAATTAAATGATTTCATGAATTGAAACTAATTATTAATTAACAGCCCTAACAAATAACTCCAGACTCATAATAATGTTAAACGAATAATAATTAATCTACAATCAATTATTCTATCCACAGGTACTCTGCTCTGCAGGCTCTAATCTACAGGTACGTACTGGTGATTGTCACCGTGTATGTTGTGCCGTTAAGCTTGTATTTGAAAGTTACCAAGTACTCTAAAAGCTTCGTAAAGATTAAGTTATATATTGAGTCAATTTGATCATACTTTTGCTCTAGCACCAAGCCGTCGCTGCCTAAGTTGAATCAGACTTTATTTATTAGAAAGTAAAACTTAGAATCACGCGTGGTCGATTAATTGTTCGAGAATGTACAAAGAGATTGTGTTAAAACAAAGTTAATAAACAACCAAAAATTAAGTTAACTATCTTGTGTTCGAGTTTTATTTAAAACTTTACGAAACTTCTTGCGCTTCAGCGCTTAATTGAACAACTTAAATTCCACGTTCGTGTTGGCCAATTAAGCACTCTTAAAAAATAACAATATCTTGTGGTTGGGTGGCTAGAAAAAGTGATTTAAGCTATCATACAGAAGTGAAGCCCTGCTTTCCTTATTTAGTGAATCAAAGAATTATGAATAGTGTTAATATTCCATTCATTTAGGTCTTGCACTCCTTGAGAGCTTGTTATCATGAACATGTTTGTCCAAGAATGCGTTTCAATTGCAGTTTGAAGTATAACATAAACAAGACAGTGCCCTCAATAATATTGTAATTAGATGTGCCCATCCGTAAGTTTAAAAAGGGTAGACGGCTCTAATTAATGCAATATCTGAGTACAACAATGGCAAAGACCATTGAGGCGAGGACTTTAAGTAGAAAATCATAATTACAGCTGATAGATGATGACTTACATGCAAGTTGTGCACATTAACTTCAGTAAGTTTTTTAAATACATTCAGTTAAATCTGTCATTTGCTTAGATTTTCATTTCACTTGAGATCAAAATACACTTTGCGGTTATTTCAGTGAGATTTACTTTTTTATTTTTATCTGATGAAAAATATCTTATGTATATTTTGACTAGATAAAGAGTACATGCTAAATTTATTAATAGTGATGTTATTTCTTTGATTATTCAGCTGTAACTTCTCTAAAAACATTGTTATCGTTTGACGCAACACAAAACTATTGAAATCGAAGGATCTCTGTATAATATATCAAATACTTCTCAATTACTGGTTACAATATGTAAATGCCTGTAACTTATAATAGGCACCTGGAATTCCAGGAAGTGCCCCAGAACCACCACTGTTTACCTACTGAGGTAAGTATACGAAAATTGTTTTGCAAACTATAATGTTCATTATTTTAGAATTCATTTTTTAATAATTTTCAGGCAGGACACGTAGCGCTGCTCTGGATCGCTTTGACCAAATGAATGAGAGTTCGGAGGAGATCTTGTTTATATAATACTTAATAAAAATTGGAGAAATATTGATGAGTTCCGATTTTGTTATAAAAAATAATTTAGTTCGTATAATCAGTGAAAATAAAATAAAAAAATGAATAAAACTGGAAAATTGATAAATAGTTTTATTTGTGCAACAAAGCATAGTCAACTAAATTTTTTAAATTATTATTAGAAAAATTATTACTGTATATTAGATAGTACTTGAAATAATATTTTTTTTTAATAAAATTAATTTTAGCTATGAATATAAATAGATTTTAGAATGAAATGTATTTCAAAAACTTTAAACTCATTTTTCTCATATATTTAATTCTTGTGATTTTTAGAGCACTTAACGCAGGTTTACTTTTTTTTGGACCGTAAGATAAAGATAAGTTAAAGTGAATGTTATGTAGGTGATATTTACTATAATATGTAGATAAAATACTAATATTATCAACTTTATTGTTATTAATAATTCAATTCTTTTTTTTTTTCAGAAAAGTAATTTCTGTTGTCTGTAGTACTCACAAAAACAAAATAGTTTAAACCCTCGAAGATCCTTAATAATAATCTGTTGTTAAATAAATTCAAGTTTTTCACAAATTAACTGTAACAAGGAGTTTTTACAGTAATGGATAAGTTCAATGTGGCAAAATGTATAATACATCTACTTTATATATAAAAAGTTAAATTTAATAAAAATGAATTGATATTTTCACTAACAATAATAAATTTATTTTTTTTAAGGCTTTTAACTCAGGCTTGCCCCTTTAAGCCATATCTAAGTTGCAGGTAAAAGTTCAGCTCATTGTGTCCATCTGTTCAAGAGTTATGTTGGGGACAAAAATCGGATACACATCACATTCATAAATACATATAACACATACATTGTTTTAAAACGTATTATTCCAGCTCCATTCTGAAAACATCGAAATTCATAGAAAACATTTTCACCGTTACAAAACTTTCTCTTTGAGAAAGCAAAATGGTGATATTTTTAAAAGCGTACGCAACTTTATGTTAAAATAATGCGTATTGAATTAATAATTTAAATACGATAAAGTTACGACACAAGTCATAGATTATTTAAGAACTATCGATGAAAAACTAAAAGATATATTTTACAGAAGAAGAAAACACGAAAAAATCTATTTTTTCTATTTTTTCTATTTTTTTCTATATTTCATAATTTTATAACTCGTTTTGAGCTATATTTATAGGTAAGCTATTGTGTCAAGAATATACCTTTATTTTTGAATTTTATTTTTGCAAAGATAAAAATTTGAACGTTAGCGAGAAATACTCATATACTTTATAATTAGACATAAATAACTACTTACTTATTTATACACAGTTGCATAGAGACATAATTCGTAAATATTTATACATACTTCTATAAAGGATATATAAACCTACATAACTACATACTATACACATACCACGTGCACTTTGTGCTTGCTGAATGATGATTTTCCCTTTTCCCCTTTCATCATCATAATCGCCTCCGATAATTCCATGGCTTCATGGATCCGCACCAACCCAATATCTTCACCACCACAAAACTCGGAAAATTCATCAAACATTTTTTTCCACGATAATATTCTACCGTTCTTCTTCTTCTTCTTATTTCCTTTGGCTTCGTCTTGATGCTTAAGGTAGCAGCGGCGACTTAAGCCAAATATTCTACCGTTGAATAAATAAACAATCGTGAATTAACAATCTTAGCTTCGTTTAACGATAGTTATCGTTGCTTAGCAACTTATTCGAATCTGCCAAATATTACCGCACTGGTACAAATTGCTTGCAAATGCCAGTAAAACAAAGAGCTAGACAAAAAAGAGTAATTCTATACAGAAAATTATAATTCGGATTGACTTTAAGTAAAACAGATACCAATTTATTTTATAAATTATTGTAGCGTATTCATCGTAAGTGTGATAAATCCAAAAATAATTTATATTATTTCATACATATTTTATTAATATGAATACTAATTTATTGCGAATTTAATATTATGTACTTTGCCTTGAAAAATACTATCTGATGTAAAACAAACATATTGTTCGTCGTGCAAATTACAAAGATTTTTTAAATAAAGGTTTTCCTTTAATATACGGTAAAAACGTATTTTCAAAAAGAGTAAATATACTATTGTTATAAATGAATAACTGCAAATTATCTTTTATTAAAAATATAAATAATGTGTCAAAATAAACATAATACATCTATTATATGTATAAAAAGTGACATTAAATAAAAAACCGCTGTTAACTGCTTTAGCAGAATGATTTCCCAAAGAGAATCGCTAAATAACATCAAACAATCTTTTTAAATGTATATTTTAATGTAAAATTTCATTCTTTGTGCATATCTGATTTTCCATAAATTCAATATTCAAAATGATCAAGAAAATTATATTTAAAATAGTTATTTAGTAATTATTAAATTGCAAATTGAAAAAATTAAAGTATTATCACGTGCTATTTATTGAATTTATAAATAATTGCATTTCTTCGAAATTTCTTCAGCATTTTCTTTGGAAACCTGCTAAGTCGGCGTTTGCATCAAAATGCTAACAATTCAGCGAAGACTGCGAAAATCCATTAACTCGTAGGATGGTTTCATGAGAACTTCAAAAACCATATAAATCGGCAAAGGTTTCAAATAACCTTTAACATTATTTCCGTTTCTCCCATATCTTTCATGATGGTTTTTACCGACTAAATATTATACGTTTTAACGGAAGTAATATAGATACATAAGTAATTTCAAGACCTTTCTAAAAATGTGACTACCGACCAATCTCTAAACCCAACGCCGTAAAAAAATATTTTCGATTTTTCCATATTTTTCTTTATTTTTTTTAACCGACTTAATATTGTTAGATCGGGCCGACAAAAATATGGATAGATAGGCAATTTTATGTCCTTTAATAAAATGTGCTTACATCAAACCGATATCCAAACCCGGCAACGAAAAAAAAATTTTTTATTTTTCCATATTTTTCTTTATTTTTTTTAACCTACTTAAAATTGTCCGATCGAGCCAACAAAAATATAAATAGATAGGTAATTTCAAGATCTTTAAGAAAACGTGACTACTTTTGACCGACATGTAAACCAAAGGCCGTAAAAAATATTTTCTATTTTACCAGATTTTTCTTTATTTTTTTTCGCCAGCTTAATATTGTCCGATCGGGCCAACAAAAATATGGATAGATAAGTAATTTCAAGTCCTTTAAGAAAATGT
Organism: Torymus aiolomorphi; assembly: GCA_036365515.1. Taxonomy (NCBI): domain Eukaryota; kingdom Metazoa; phylum Arthropoda; class Insecta; order Hymenoptera; family Torymidae; genus Torymus; species Torymus aiolomorphi. Next base: position 146,155,385 of record CM070873.1, read on the forward strand.
ACTTACATCCGACCGATATCCAAACGCAGCGAGGAAAAAAAATTCAATTTTTCCATATTTTTCTTATTTATTATTTTATTACACAGTATAAGGATTGTGTGGATTTATGTAATGTATCAAGTTCAGATATTATAAAAATAATTAAAACACGTGTTCATCTATAATTGTTAGGTAACACTTTTACTAACATATTCTACTTTTTAATAAACGAAATATACGAAAGTTTGTCAATGTTCCGATTTCATAAAACGAGGTTATACATGACAAAAATCAGCAGGCGAAGCTGAGATTCAACAGGTGAAGCTGAATCGAGCTATTATGTAATCTACTATTAAAGAGTTGCATATGATTATGCAATATCGGTTGAAAATGTTAAAGCTCGATCCGCATATTATGCTAGTAATAAAATAGATTAAATGTATGAAATTAAAGTATTACAAAGTTACATAAATTTTAAGGTAATAAATCTATTATAATCATTATAATATTTTATTTTCGTAGCAGCTTTTATTTAATAAATTATTTTTTAAATTAATGTTTCATTGACTGCACAGATTGAGACATAGGATATTAACAGGATAAATATTCTGTTCGAATAAATACAATTAAAAAAGAAAATTGTAGAAAGAAAGGCGATTTTTAATTACACAGTATAAGGATTGTGTGGATTTATGTAATGTATCAAGTTCAGATATTATAAAAATAATTAAAACACGTGGTCATCTATAATTATTAGGTATACATATTGTACTTTTCAATAAACGAAATATACGAAAGTTTGTCAATGTTCCGATTTGATAAAGCGAGGTTATACATGACCAAAATCAGCAAGCGAAGCTGATTCAACAGGTGAAGCTGAATCGAGCTATTATGTAATCTACTATTAAAGAGTTGCATATGATTATGCAATATCGGTAAAAAATGTTAAAGCTCATTCCGCATATTATGCCAGTAATAAAATAGACTAACTATATCAAATTAAAGTATTACAAAATTTCATAACTTGTAAGGGAATGAGTCTAACCAAGAAGGTGAATTGTAATGTTTTATTTTCGTAGCAGCGTTTATTTAAAAACTTATTTTTTAAATTAATGTTTCATTGATTGCCAAGATTGAGACATAGGATATTAACAGGATAAATATCCTGTTCGAGTAAATACTATTTAAAAAGAAAATTGTAGAAAGAAAGGCGATTTTTTATTACACAGTATAAGGATTGTGTGGATTTATGTAATGTATTAAGTTCAGATATTATAAAAATAATTAAAACACGTGTTCATCTATAATTGTTGTGTAACATTTTTACTAACATATTCTACTTTTTAATAAACGAAATATACGAAAGTTTGTCAATGTTCCGATTTCATAAAACGAGGTTATACATGACAAAAATCAGCAGGCGAAGCTGAGATTCAACAGGTGAAGCTGAATCGAGCTATTATGTAATCTACTATTAAAGAGTTGCATATGATTATGCAATATCGGTTGAAAATGTTAAAGCTCGTTCCGCATATTATGCTAGTAATAAAATAGATTAAATATATGAAATTAAAGTATTACAAAGTTACACAAATTTTAAGGTAATAAATCTAATCGTAAAAGTTCCATTATAATATTTTATTATCGTAGCAGCTTTTATTTAATAAATTATTTTTTAAATTAATGTTTCATTGACTGCACTTATTGAGACATAGGATATTAACAGGATAAATATCCTGTTCGAATAAATACAATTAAAAAAGAAAATTGTAGAAAGAAAGGCGATTTTTTATTACACAGTATAAGGATTGTGTGGATTTATGTAATGTATCAAGTTCAGATATTATAAAAATAATTAAAACACGTGTTCATCTATAATTGTTAGGTATACATATTGTACTTTTCAATAAACGAAATATACGAAAGTTGGTCAATATTCCCATTTCATAAAGCGAGGTTATACATGACAAAAATCAGCAGGCGAAGCTGAGATTCAACAGGTGAAGCTGAATCGAGCTATTATGTAATCTACTATTAAAGAGTTGCATATGATTATGCAATATCGGTAAAAAATGTTAAAGCTCATTCCGCATATTATGCCAGTAATAAAATAGACTAACTATATCAAATTAAAGTATTACAAAATTTCATAACTTGTAAGGGAATGAGTCTAACCAAGAAGGTGAATTGTAATGTTTTATTTTCGTAGCAGCGTTTATTTAAAAACTTATTTTTTAAATTAATGTTTCATTGATTGCCAAGATTGAGACATAGGATATTAACAGGATAAATATCCTGTTCGAGTAAATACTATTTAAAAAGAAAATTGTAGAAAGAAAGGCGATTTTTTATTACACAGTATAAGGATTGTGTGGATTTATGTAATGTATTAAGTTCAGATATTATAAAAATAATTAAAACACGTGTTCATCTATAATTGTTGTGTAACATTTTTACTAACATATTCTACTTTTTAATAAACGAAATATACGAAAGTTTGTCAATGTTCCGATTTCATAAAACGAGGTTATACATGACAAAAATCAGCAGGCGAAGCTGAGATTCAACAGGTGAAGCTGAATCGAGCTATTATGTAATCTACTATTAAAGAGTTGCATATGATTATGCAATATCGGTTGAAAATGTTAAAGCTCGTTCCGCATATTATGCTAGTAATAAAATAGATTAAATATATGAAATTAAAGTATTACAAAGTTACATAAATTTTAAGGTAATAAATCTAATCGTAAAAGTTCCATTATAATATTTTATTATCGTAGCAGCTTTTATTTAATAAATTATTTTTTAAATTAATGTTTCATTGACTGCACTTATTGAGACATAGGATATTAACAGGATAAATATCCTGTTCGAATAAATACAATTAAAAAAGAAAATTGTAGAAAGAAAGGCGATTTTTTATTACACAGTATAAGGATTGTGTGGATTTATGTAATGTATCAAGTTCAGATATTATAAAAATAATTAAAACACGTGTTCATCTATAATTGTTAGGTATACATATTGTACTTTTCAATAAACGAAATATACGAAAGTTGGTCAATATTCCCATTTCATAAAGCGAGGTTATACATGACAAAAATCAGCAGGCGAAGCTGAGATTCAACAGGTGAAGCTGAATCGAGCTATTATGTAATCTACTATTAAAGAGTTGCATATGATTATGCAATATCGGTAAAAAATGTTAAAGCTCATTCCGCATATTATGCCAGTAATAAAATAGACTAACTATATCAAATTAAAGTATTACAAAATTTCATAACTTGTAAGGGAATGAGTCTAACCAAGAAGGTGATCTGTAATATTTTATTTTCGTAGCAGCGTTTATTTAAAAACTTATTTTTTAAATTAATGTTTCATTGATTGCCAAGATTGAGACATAGGATATTAACAGGATGAATATCCTGTTCGAATAAATACAATTAAAAAATAAATTTGTAGACAGAAAAGCGATATCGCAAGAGAAAATCGCCGGAAACCTCGCGTTATTATCACGTTACTTGTCGCGTGAGAACTGTTCTGATTCTACTAGGGATTTTTGCTTTCTCAAAGAGAAAGCTTGGTAACGGTGAAATTTTTCGACCTCGAGATTTCGATGATTTTCGACATTTCTGAGCTCCCTGAGTCGAAAAATGCGATTTCTAGAAAATGTCTGTGCGTATGTATGTATGTGTGTGTGTGTGTGTGTGGGTGTGTGTGTGTGTGTGTGTGTGTGTGTGTGTGTGTGTGTGTGTGTGTGTGTGTGTGTGTGTGTGTATGTATGTAATGAATTTGTCCGCGGCATAACTTGAAACTGAACAGAGGTATCAAGTTTATCTTTGGCAGATATCTGAAGTTCATTTTGAAGTTGTGCAAGTTCAATTTTATATAGTTGATTGGATAATATTAAGTCTGTTAAAAAAAATAAAGAAAAATATCGCCGGGTTTGGATTTTTGTCGGATGTAAGGGCATTTTCTTAAAGGACTTGAAATTACCTATCAAATCATGTTTTTGTCGTCCCGATCGGGTTATATTAAGTCGGTTAAAAAAAAAAAAGGAAAATATGGAAAAATTGTTTTTTTTTTTCTTGGCTGGCTTTGCATATTTGTCGGATGTAAGAGCATTTTCTTAAAGGACTTGAAATTACCTATCAATTCATATTTCTGTCGCCCCGATCGGGTAATATTAAGTCAATTTAAGATAAAAGGCGCTATAAATTCAATAAATAGCACGTGATAATACCTGTATCTTTTTAATTAGCAATTGAATAATTACTAAATAACTATTTTAAATATAATTTTCTTGATCATTTTGAATATTGAATTTATGGAAAATCAGATATGCACAAAGAATGAAATTTTCCAAAAGATTATTTGATGTAATTTATCAATTCTCGTTGAGAAAGCATTCTGCTAAAGCAGTTAGCAGCGGTTTTTTTATTGAGATGGCTGCACTGCTATTCCGCGCGGATAGTGTGTCGATAATGTAGGAACCTTATTTTTTTTCATTATCATAACCTAACTATCGGTTACCATCTGAGCTGCGTCAGACTCAACAATTTACTCCGACATCCTCTTAAAGCTCCTTCAAGCCTGATTTACGAATTTTTCGGAATGACCAGAACAGTCATACGAACTAGAGTTTACTAGTCAATCGCAGTGGTCGTAGATAGAATATTTTCGCCCGGCGTTGGCTAACTTCAGAGTTTTCATGGTTGAGAGTCGCCTGATAAAAATGATTCATTTCGGAACGCACGAACAAAATCACTATCAGTATAAACTAGTTATTTATTTTACCAAATAATGGCGCGACCAGTATAATTTCAAGATAGAAAACAAAAAATAATGAAAATATCAAAAATGATGCGAGAAAAGTTTTTTGAAAATGGAATATTTATATTCATTAGAGAACACAATTTGTTTTAAATTGTCGAAAACAATAACTTTATACAGTATAGGAATAAAAATGTTTATAAAGAGGAATTATGCACATAATTAATATACTCGAATAATAAATTATAAAGACCAAAAATGATTCAACTGAAAAGCTTGTTATGGACCCTTTATTATTTATCAATTATTGAATTCTCAATTGAAGAAAAAGTCGTTTTTTACGACATAGCCCAAACTGCGGGGCGAATTGGTACAAGTAGTGGTACTAATCGTACACTTTTTTTCCAAAGCAGTTATTTTTTCCTATAATAAAATAATTAAGTCTACTGAGGTACTAATACTTAGTTTAGTGTTATAGCTAACTCAAAAACTTGTTATGGATTATTATTGTTAGTCATTCATCTATACTCAATTGAAAAATAATCGGTTTTTACGAAATAGTCCCAACCACGAGACTGATTCGTGGTTATTCCGTACGTACATTTTGAAATCTTCTAAATCGTCATACTAATTGTATATATAAATTAGCCCCGACAGAATTGTACGAAATAGTCTCAAACTGCTGAAAATCGTACGAGTGCAAGTACTAATCTGAAATTTGATGTATCGAGGTCTACTGGCCGTCAAAATTTTTTTTTACTTTTCCTGGAATCACCCTGAGCAGATGATAACGAGAAAAATCAAAAAGATATAAAAAAACACAGTGACTATTAGGCAAGCATTGCAGGGGAACTGCTAAATAGAGTAAACAGGTTATTTCGTCTCGTATCGATCGTTTTCAAAAGCCTGATACTTCTTGAACTTTTCGTGCAGCTGTCCTATGATAATGAGACAAACGCCAAACGATTCAGCTTTCAACTATGAAGTTGTGTTTTCATAGACAATCTCAACCTCCGAAGTTACGTTGACGTAAGATTGTACTTGCTAGGGTTATGCACGGCAGTAGATATTCCTCACGATGGCACCGCTTGAACTTTTCCTCAAATTTTCCTGATTATACGGGAACGATAAAAATAAAAAAGATATAAAAAAACAACGTGACTTCTATCGAAACATGTCAGGGAAACTGCTAAATAGAGTAAACGCGTTATTCCATCTCGTATGGTTCCTTTTCAAAAGCCTGAAACTACTTGAACTTTTCGTGCAGCTGTGCTACGATAATGAGACATACGCCAAACGATTCAGCATTAAAAAAAGAAATTGTGTTTTCATAGACAATCTCAACCTCCGAAGTTACGTCGACGTAAGTACGTACTTTCCACCGGTATGTACGGCAGGAAATATTCCTCCCGATGGCACCGCTTGAACTTTTCCTCAAATTTTCCTGATTATACGGGAACGATAATAATAAAAAAGATATAAAAAAACAAAGTGACTTTTATCGTAACATGTCAGAGAAACTGCTAAATAGAGTAAACGCGTTATTTCGTCTCGTATCGATCGTTTTCAAAAGCCTGATACTTCTTGAACTTTTCGTACAGCTGTCCTACGATAATGAGACAAACGCCAAACGATTCAGCATTAAAAAAAGAAATTATGTTTTCATAGACAATCTCAACCTCCGTAGTTACGTCGACGTAAGAACGTACTTTCCACCGGTATGTACGGCAGTAAATATTCCTCCCGATGGCACCGCTTGAACTTTTCCTCAAATTTTCCTGATTATACGGGAACGATAGAAATAAAAAAAAAAGATATAAAAAAACAAAGTGACTTTTATCGAAACAAGTCAGGGAAACTGTTAAATAGAGTAAACGCGTTATTCCGTCTCGTATGGTTCCTTTTCTAAAGCCTGATACTACTTGAACTTTTCGTGCAGCTGCCCTACGTTAATGAGAAACATGTCAAACGATTCAGCTTTAAAAAATGAAATTGTGTTTTCATAGACCATCTCGACCGCCTAAGTTATGTCGACATAAGATTGAACTTTCCAGCGTTATGCACGACAGTAGATATTCCTCGCGATGGCACCACTCGAGCTTTTCCTGGAATCACCCTGAGCAGATGATAACGAGAAAAATCAAAAAGATATAAAAGAACACGGTGACTATTAGGTAAGCATTGCAGGGGAACTACTAAATAGAGTAAACAGGTTATTCCGTCTCGTATCGATCGTTTTCAGAAGCCTGATACTTCTTGAACTTTTCGGGCAGCTGTCCTACGATAATGAGACAAACGCCAAACGATTCAGCTTTCAACTCTGAAGTTGTGTTTTCATAGACAATCTCAACCTCCGAAGTTACGTTGACGTAAGATTGTTCTTGCTAGGGTTATGCACGGCAGTAGATATTCCTCACGATGGCACCGCTTGAACTTTTCCTCAAATTTTCCTGATTATACGGGAACGATAAAAATAAAAAAGTTATAAAAAAACAAAGTGACTTTTATCGAAACATGTCAGGGAAACTGCTAAATAGAGTAAACGCGTTATTCCGTCTCGTATGGTTCCTTTTCAAAAGCCTGATACTACTTGAACTTATCGTGCAGCTGTCCTACGATATGGAGACATACGCCGAACGTTTCAGCATTAAAAAAAGAAATTGTGTTTTCATAGACAATCTCAACCTCCGAAGTTACGTCGACGTAACATTGTACTTGCTAGCGTTATGCACGGCAGTAGATATTCCGTGCGATGGCAGCACTGGAACTTTTCCTGGAATCACCCTGAGCAGATGGCAACGATAAAAATCAAATAGATATAAAAAAACAAAATGACTACTACGCAAATATTGCAGGGAAACTGCTAAATAGCGTTAACCGGTGACACCGACTCGTATGGGTCATTCTCAAAAGCGCAATACTTGTTGAACTTTTCGTGCAGCTGCCCTACGTTAATGAGAAACACGTCAAACGATTCAGCTTTAAAAAATGAAATTGTGTTTTCATAGATAATCTCGACCGCCTAAGTTATGTCGACATAAGATTGAACTTTCCAGAGTTATGCACGACAGTAGATATTCCTCGCGATGGCACCACTCGAGCTTTTCCTGGAATCACCCTGAGCAGATGATAACGAGAAAAATCAAAAAGATATAAAAAAACACGGTGACTATTAGGCAAGCATTGCAGGGGAACTGCTAAATAGAGTAAACAGGTTATTCCGTCTCGTATCGATCGTTTTCAGAAGCCTGATACTTCTTGAACTTTTCGTGCAGCTGTCCTACGATAATGAGACAAACGCCAAACGATTCAGCTTTCAACTCTGAAGTTGTGTTTTCATAGACAATCTCAACCTCCGAAGTTACGTTGACGTAAGATTGTACTTGCTAGGGTTATGCACGGCAGTAGATATTCCTCACGATGTCACCGCTTGAACTTTTCCTCAAATTTTCCTGATTATACGGGAACGATAAAAATCAAAAAGATATAAGAAAACTAAGAGACTTTTATCAAAACATGTCAGGGAAACTGCTAAATAGAGTAAACGCGTTATTCCGTCTCGTATGGTTCCTTTTCAAAAGCCTGATACTACTTGAACTTTTCGTGCAGCTGTCCTACGATAATGAGACATACGCCAAACGATTCAGCATTAAAAAAAGAAATTGGTTTTTTCATAGACAATCTCGACCTCCGAAGTTATGTCGACGTAAGAATGTACTTTCCACCGATATGCAAGGCAGTAAATATTCCTCCCGATGGCACCGCTTGAACTTTTCCTCAAATTTTCCTGATTAAACGGGAACGATAAAAATCAAAAAGATATAAAAAAACTAAGAGACTTTTATCAAAACATGTCAGGGAAACTGCTAAATAGAGTAAACGCGTTATTCCGTCTCGTATGGTTCCTTTTCAAAAGCCTGATACTACTTGAACTTTTCGTGCAGCTGTCCTACGATAATGAGACATACGCCAAACGATTCAGCATTCAAAAAAGAAATTGTGTTTTCATAGACAATCTCGACCTCCGAAGTTATGTCGACGTAAGAATGTACTTTCCACCGATATGCAAGGCAGTAAATATTCCTCCCGATGGCACCGCTTGAACTTTTCCTCAAATTTTCCTGATTATACGGGAACGATAAAAATAAAAAAGATATAAAAAAACAAAGTGACTTTTATCGAAACAAGTCAGGGAAACTGCTAAATAGAGTAACCGCGTTATTCCGTCTCGTATGGTTCCTTTTCAAAAGCCTGATACTACTTGAACTTTTCGTGCAGCTGTCCTACGATAATGAGACATACGCCAAACGATTCAGCATTAAAAAAAGGAATTGTGTTTTCATAGACAATCTCGACCTCCGAAGTTACGTCGACGTAAGATTGTACTTGCTAGCGTTATGCACGGCAGTAGATATTCCTCACGATGTCACCGCTTGAACTTTTCCTCAAATTTTCCTGATTATACGGGAACGATAAAAATCAAAAAGATATAAAAAAACAAAGTGACTTTTATCGAAACAAGTCAGGGAAACTGTTAAATAGAGTAAACGCGTTATTCCGTCTCGTATGGTTCCTTTCAAAAGCCTGATACTACTTGAACTTTTCGTACAGCTGTCCTACGATATGGAGACATACGCCAAACGATTCAGCATTAAAAAAAGAAATTGTGTTTTCATAGACAATCTAGAACGATAAAAATCAAAAAGATATAAAAAAACAAAGTGACTTTTATCGAAACATGTCTGGGAAACTGCTAAATAGAGTTAAGGGGGTTATCGTGATTTTTACATGGGTTGACTATTTAATTGTTATATCATAAATTATTTAAATATAATAATGTAAGTACACACGGATAAGAAATGTAAACACTTTCTGAACCGAAAAACGCTATTGTCATGAGCATGCAAGGTAGGTGCAAAAACTTGGCAACGATGCAGGTACCGCGGAACGCCCCCAAACTACCTCTAAAAGACGTAAAAATCGCAAAAAAAATCCTATTCTGCCGTTTTTGAGAATCGCGTTAATTTTATTATCGAAATACAATTTTGAGCATGCAAGGTAGCTACAAAAAAATTGGCAACGATGCAGGTACCTTGGAACGCCCCCAAACTACCCTTAAAAAACGAAAAAATCGCAAAAAAAATCCTATTCCGCCGTTAGGATGCTTTACGAAAACTAGACATGAAAAACTACGTAGCGCACCACTTTAGACTCACTCCATCATCGGTCAGGCTCGGTATTAAGGACAATAAAGCCAAATAAATGCGTTTGCTTGATCATATAATAAATCAAATTGTTTTCCTT